>CM063507.1:55222980-55235480 GCA_032207245.1 Pardosa pseudoannulata | reverse complement strand
CGACGATGTTCGATCACCCCTCTCTACGAATTTATAGAGTATACTGAATTTCCTTTTAACTTTAAAACAGAAATACGTTTTTAATTAAAAATTGTTTTAAATCACATAAAAAATGAGAGGTGGGGAGGGGGTGACAGTGTTCGAACACCCCTCTCTACGAATTTATGGAGTATATTGTATTACATTTTAACTTTGAAACAGAAATATGTTTTCAATTAAACAACTAAATATATACCTTTTCAATTAAACAACTTCTATAAATTAGTAAATTTATTGATTATACTGTATTGTATTTTAACTTTGAAACAGAATTACGTTTTCAATTAAACAACTAAATATATACGTTATACGTTACTATATACATTTTCAATTAAACAACTTCTATAAATTAGTAAATTTATTGAGTATACTGTATTGCATTTTAACTTTGAAACAAAAATACGTTTTCAATTAAACAACTAAATATATACGTTATACGTTACTATATACGTTTTCAATTAAACAACTTCTATAAATTAGTAAATTTAAAGAGTATACTGTATTGCCTTTTACCTTTGAAACAGAAATACGTTTTCAATTAAATAACTAAACATATACGTTATACGTTACTATATACGTTTTCAATTAAACAACTTCTATAAATTAGTAAATTTATAGAGTATACTGTATTGCATTTTAACCTTGAAACAGAAATACGTTTTCAATTAAACAACTTAATATATACGTTACTATATACGTTTTCATTTAAACAACTTCTATAAATTAGTAAATTTATTAAGTATACTGTATTGCATTTTAACTTTGAAACAGAAATACGTTTTCAATTAAACAACTTCTATAAATTAGTAAATTTATTGAGTATACTGTATTGCATTTTAACTTTGAAACAGAAATATGTTTCCAATTAAACAACTAAATATATACGTTATACGTTACTATATACGTTTTTAATTAAAGAACTAAATATATGCGTTATACGTTACTATATACGTTTTCAATTAAGCAACTTCTATAAATTAGTAAATTTATTGAGTATACTGTATTGCATTTTAACTTTGAAACAGAAATACATTTTCAATTAAAAAATTATTAAATCACATAAAAATTGAGAGATGGGGAGGAGGTGACAAGGTTTCAGCACCCCTCTCTACGAATATAAGGATTATACTGAATTACATTTTAACTTTGAAATAGAAATACGCTTTCAATTAAAAATTTATTAAACCATATAAAAATTGAGAGGTGGGGAGGGGGCGACGTTGTTCGAACACCCATCTCTACGAATTTATAGAGTATACTGTATTGCATTTTAACTTTGAGACAGAAATATGTTTTCGATTTAAAAAAATTTAATTACATACCTATTCAAAATTTAACTTTTAAAAAAATTTCAGTTTTTAAAATTTTTATTTACTTTTTAATATTAATATTTTTACTCAAAATGGTTTTATGCGTTTAGTGAACTGTATTACGCAAGACTCTGAAAGTCATTTTAGGTTTAAACCTACATTAAATATCATACCGGTTGATCAAAAAGTCCGTATAAACTTTAAAATTTTATAATAACCGGAAAAATAACCAAAATAAAAAACGGTTTGCAGGTTTAGTATCGCAAAGGCATGAGTTTTTTTAACAGAAAAAAAATAACTGAAAAAGAGTGGATAGAGGGCGCTGGTGTACACAAATCAAAGAAAAAGAAACGCAAATAACACACAGAATGCCCCCAAATCGTTTATTACAACAGTATGTGTTCCACATGACCACCACAACAGGGGATGAAACACTGCAGGCGAGTCACAAATCCTGCAACGGCAGAGTGCAGCAGGTCCGGGTGTAGGCAAGACACCTCTTGGAGGATCGCATCTTTCAGTTCAGAGAGATTAGATGGATTGGATCGATACGCCCGAGATTTCAAATATCCCCACAACCAAGAGTCTGCCGGGGTCACATCTGGAGAGCGATGAGGCCATGGGAATCTGGAACGCCTGCTAATGATTTTGTCTTCCCCGAATGTCTGGATCAGGAAATCCTTGGACGAATTAGCAGTGTGACTAGTTGCTCCATCTTGCATAGGCGTGACGGTAAATAGCGCATCTCTTTAACGCAAAGCTGCACTATATCATCGCGCAGAAGTGTTAAATAACGCTACGTATTCACCGTATCCGCTTTCTATCCATTTACTGGGGACTCCGTTTCACATTAGAAGGTTCCTATAATGAACGAACCTGTGAATTCACACCACACTGTCACTTTTGGGGAATGCGATGGTTTCTGCGTGTATTCAAGTGGATTAGACGTTGCCCAGATGCGACAGTTATGGGTATTAATCCTCTAAGCGGTTTGCACGTACAATTCCGCCAAACCGGTGATGTCTTCAAAACGGTTGTCACATACAATTTTCGACTACCAAAAGCTATCTGAAAATAGATGTAATGTACATTTCTGCCAGTGCTTTTACAGTAGGAGGGTCAGGTCTATTGTTTAGGAACTGCACCCCTCTTTGACTGACATTTATTCAGGGATGCACCCCTACCACATGAGGCACAAAGACGCTGATAGCTTTTCATGGCTTTATAAATCTCTAATTAGCAGTATTTCATTTGCGGTAACAGATGTATCTCTAACTGCACCACTTAAATATCTTGGATGTCTTTCGTAAAAAATATAAATAAGTCTCTCAAAGAATATTTTTATTTGTTCTTTTAGAATCCATTATTTCTTATGGGACGATCTTCGAGACTTCACGAGCTTTATGTGTTTTAAAAATTAAAAATCTATAATATCTATTTATATATCTATTTATAAAGGGACAATAGTGAGGGTGGGTTTCCCGTATTTCATTCGAGTAGATAAAGGGTGAAGGAAGAAATTCCACTGAAGATACTGAGTACCGAGGATGGGGTTAAGCCATGAACCTCAACATTCAAAGATATAGGTATTATTGTATGTATTGATAAAGTATTCTAGATTCAGAATCATTTTCCGAAATTGTGTGAAAAAACTGTAGTAATTGTATGTCTCTAGGCATAAGTATGTCTATGTTCATAATCATTTATCCGATTGTGTATGTAGGTAGTATATTCTATAGGTATTGTCTATTGTTCACATAATCATTTATCCTGATTGTGTGTGCTATAGGTAGTATAATATGTCTATAGGCATATATATGTCTATTGTTCACATAATCATTTGTCCCGATTGTGTGTGCTATAGGTAGTATAATATGTCTATAGGTAAATATAGGTCTATTGTTCCCATAATCATTTGTCCCGATTGTGTGTGCTATAGGTAGTATAATATGTCTATAGGTAAATATAGGTCTATTGTTCCCATAATCATTTGTCCCGATTGTGTGTGCTATAGGTAGTATAATATGTCTATAGGTAAATATAGGTCTATTGTTCCCATAATCATTTGTCCCGATTGTGTGTGCTATAGGTAGTATAATATGTCTATAGGTAAATATAGGTCTATTGTTCCCATAATCATTTGTCCCAATTGTATGTGCTATAGGTAGAGTTGCATGTCTCTAGGTATAAAGAGGTCTATTGTTCACATAATTGTTTGACCTTATTGTGTATACGTAAGTCTACTGTGAGTATGTAATCAACACTAGATTGCCCGAGATTTCTTGTATACCTATATTTCCCCAAAACAGTCAAGATGACTGCATTGTGAAAAAATAACAAATATGTAAAGAAATTTGTTTAAAATTAATTTTTAATATTATATAATAAAGGAGGGCGGAAGTAACTACAATTATTCATAAACCCATTTATATGTTATAGAAAAAGTCACCAAATTCTAAGAAATTGTGTCATTATATTTCATAATTGTTTTTCTAATTGAAATTAAAAAACAGTCAAAATGACTGCCTTGGGCAATCTAGTGTTAATAATCTTAAATATTTTGTCCATATTGTATGTACTATAGGTAGTATTGACTGTATATAGGCGTGTATAGGTATTGTGTCATAGATTATATCCTCACAATCTTTTGCTCTGATCATGTGTACTATAATTAGCCTTGTATGTCTAAAGGTTTTTATAGGCCTATTGACTTCAGATAGGTATATATAATCTTTTGGCCCGATTATGTGTACTATAAGAAGCATTGTAAGTCTAAAGTTTTATATATATTGTTTGTAGATAGGCATATATAATCTTTTGTCCGGTATACATGTACTATAAGTAGCATTGTAAGTCTAAAGTTTTATGTAAGTCTGTTGTCCGTAGACTGACATATATAATCTTTTGTCCTGATTACGTGTACTATAAGCATTGGAAGGTTCTAAAGGTTCATATAGGTCTATTGTTCCCATAATAATCTTTTGTCCTGATTGTGTACTATAAGCATTGGAAGGTTCTAAATGTTCATATAGGTCTATTGTCCGTAGACTGACATATATAATCTTTTGTCCTGATTACGTGTACTATAAGCATTGGAAGGTTCTAAAGGTTCATATAGGTCTATTGTCCGTAGATTGGCATATATAATCTTTTGTCCTGATTACGTGTACTATAAGCATTGGAAGGTTCTAAATGTTCATATAGGTCTATTGTCCGTAGATTGGTATATATAATCTTTTGTCCTGATTACGTGTACTATAAGCATTTTAAGGTTCTAAAAGTTCATATAGGTCTATTGTCCGTAGATTGGCATATATAATCTTTTGTCCTGATTACGTGTACTATAAGCATTGGAAGGTTCTAAAGGTTCATATAGGTCTATTGTCCGTAGATTGGCATATATAATCTTTTGTCCTGATTACGTGTACTATAAGCATTGGAAGGTTCTAAATGTTCATATAGGTCTATTGTCCGTAGATTGGCATATATAATCTTTTGTCCTGATTACGTGTACTATAAGCATTGGAAGGTTCTAAAGGTTCATATAGGTCTATTGTCCGTAGATTGGCATATATAATCTTTTGTCCTGATTACGTGTACTATAAGCATTGGAAGGTTCTAAATGTTCATAGGTCTATTGTCCGTAGATTGGCATATATAATCTTTTGTCCTGATTACGTGTACTATAAGCATTGGAAGGTTCTAAAGGTTCATATAGGTCTATTGTCCGTAGATTGGCATATATAATCTTTTGTCCTGATTACGTGTACTATAAGCATTGGAAGGTTCTAAAGGTTCATATAGGTCTATTGTCCGTAGATTGGCATATATAATCTTTTGTCCTGATTACGTGTACTATAAGCATTGGAAGGTTCTAAAGTTTCATATATATGTCCGTAGATTGGCATATATAATTTGTCCATTTGTCTAAGATTTTATAATCTTCTATTGTCCAGATCCATATGTAATCTTTTGTCCCGCTATACAATTGTATATTCTCTGAATTTATTACTTTTACAGATACTCTACAGCTATCAACTTAAATTCATTTCTTCCGTTTATGTTTGCGATGATTGTAATAGTCGCTGCTATGTTTGTTTTTCCACTATTGATGTTCTTCATACAGATCTTCTTCCTTATCATTTGTCTTCCGTTACTTTTTCCAGGTTGCTTCTTAATTCTAAATCCTGTAACGATCTCATCTTTACCACGCATTACACTTTAGTGACTAAGGATTTGCTAATGTTATTATACTTTATTCATCTGCTTTCTTTGGTTGACTGCTGATGCTTTTCTCCATTACTACGGTTAGTTGTGGTAGTCTTCTTTTATTGGTTCATATTCTTGGTTAGACCTCTTGTTGCAAAATGTAGACCGCAGCACTCCAAAACAAACCAAACCATATTCTATTTTGGTAGCAAGATGTGGATGGTTATATCTCTTTTAGAGATGAGTGTCCATTCATACCTTATTACTTTGGAAATGCCTATAGGCTATCAGCGATTCTCAACCTATAGGGTGCACCCTATCTACGGTTGTGGGATAACATTCTATGGGTCCCAAGCATAAATGCTTTCTTATCATTTACTATTATCCCTCGATTCCTAAGGAATAGACCGTCTATCACCTTCATATATATAAAAAAATTATTTTTTGAGCAAGTATATATATATTTATATATATATATATATATATATATATATATATATATATGTATATGCATATATATATATATTTATATATATATATATATATATATATATATATATATATTTATATATATATATATATTCATATATATATATATATATAAATATATAAATATATATATATGTGTGAATATATTTATATATATATATATTCATATATACATATATTAAATATATATAAATAAATATATATATATGTATTTGTATATATATATATATATATATATATATATATTCATATATATATATATAAATATAAATATTATATATATATATATATTAAATATAATATATATATATATGTATCTATATAATATATATAATTTTTTATATATATATATAAATATTTATATATATATATATATAATTAAATTATATTATATATATATATATATATATATATATATATATATATATATATATATATATTCTAAAATAAATATCTGGCGATTCTATCTTTAATATTGCATTCATTGTGTACTTTGTGTGAGCAATTAATTTTTTTTTCAGATTGAAAGTTCGGTATAGTTTGGAATATGTTATTGAACACTCCCCGAAAAATGTCTGGCTATATTAGTGATACTATCCCTTTAATTAGAACTAAATCGGTGGTTCTAATTTTATCCTATATTTCTCAGAGAAAGATTTATGTTCGTGTGTACTTTGTGTGAGCAATTAATATTTTTTCTGATTTAAAGATCACTGTAGTTTGAAATATGACCATGAACACTCCCCAAAAAATGTCTGGCTATATTAGTGATACTATCACTTTAATTAGAACTAAAACGGTGATTCTAATTTTATCTTATATTTCTCAGACAAAGATTTATGTTCGTGTGTACTTTGTGTGAGCAATTATTTTTTTTTTTCAGTGAGCAATTAACATCCCCCGAAAAATTTGTGGCTATATAAGTGTTAGCTCAGATTTAAACTAAAACGAACTAATATTTTATCTTAAGTTTTCTCAGAGAAAGATTTAGTTCGGTATAGTTTGGAATATGACCTTGAACACTCCCCGAAAAATTTCTGGCTATATTAGTGATACTATCCCTTTAATTAGAACTAAATCGGTGGTTCTAATTTTATCCTATATTTCTCAGAGAAAGATTTATGTTCGTGTGTACTTTGTGTGAGCAAATCATTTTTTTCAGATTGAAGGTTCATTGTAGTTTGGAATATGACCTTGAACACTCCCCGAAAAATGTCCGGCTATATTAGTGATACTATCACTTTAATTACAACTAAAAATTTGATTCTAATTTTTTTCTAAATTTGTCAGAGGAAGAATTATGTTCATGTGTATTTTTTGTGATTAATTTTTTTTTTAGATTGAAAGCTCCCTGAAAAATGTCTGGCTATATTAGTGATACTATCACTCTGATTAGAACTAAAAAGGTGATTCTAATTTTTCGTATATTTCTCAGAGAAATATTTTTGTTCGTGTGTACTTTGTGTGAGCAATTAATTTCTTTTTAGATTGAAAGGCCATTGTAGCTTGGAATATGATCTTGAATACTCCCCGAAAACTGTCTGGCTATATTAGTGATACTATCACTTTAATTAAAATTAAAATGGTGATTCTAATTTTTTGTTCCATTATAATGCTTTTCCTATATTTCTCAGATAATGAGAAAAATAATATATATCTCTCTTTTAATCACCAGAGAATGCGGTGTTTTACCCAAATAAACACCTGATTAGCCTGAAATTAAACTGTGTTTTCGTTACAAAACGTAGAAATGCGCACACGTAGTCTACACACTTCAACACTTGTGGAACACCAATAACTGGCGAAGCATTATCAAGAAATCACAAATTATGACGTCATAATACCACCGTTCCGGCAAGAATTAATCGACGATTCGAACTTTTTTGCAAAGGATTTAAAATATGTTCTTTAGTACTTTATCGATACACTTTTCCTTGTTTGCGCAGTCACAGCCACCTAATGCATGCAAACTTTAACTTAAGATGATAAAAATCGAAGCAATAACTCAGGCATATTGTTTATCAGATGTTGGCAACGTCCTTTTCCTGATTCGGGCGCAAAATGAAATAAAGATCTCCACTTTTCGGCTCAGTGATGACGTCAAAATAAAGAGCTGGTGCTTGTCGGAATGAGTGCAGCTTCACAACAAAGTACGAATAATTGCTCCCACAGGAAGTGGAGTTTTTCCGACACAAAAAGAAAGCTTGATGGGCGTGACTCATGCCATCCAAGTAGATAATCTAGTAATCTGTCTGTCTTCTTTACGCTATGCTACAGTGATTCTGTCCTGGGGAAAAATACCGTTTGTTAGTAAGAGTTGCGACTTTCTAATTTTTGCGGTGATCTGATTCCCTGATTATCGAAGGAAAACGAATTAAATGATGCTTGATACCCGACTACTGTTCTGTGTTTTTTCTTTCACGCTGCGGCGTTTTTAATGGTCAGACATGTGTTTAAGTTACCCCACGTGTGATCGCTTCTATCAGACTATTTTCCCTACTTGTCAGTAATTTCCTATACAGTGACCTAGAGTATATTTTCATTCCTATATAAGAAAAGGAGAGTCTCGCATCCATTTACCTCCAACATTGAATGCTGGGTAAACTCTCTAGGGGTAAACGAAGAATCAGAGTCCATTTGGGTACTGTTTGCCAAACAATGGACGAATGTTTAGGGTACTGCTTTTCAGTACTGAAGTCTGCACATCGAATTCTGCCACTGGAATGAATATTCGTATCCATTCAAAATCATCTTTAAACAGTATGTTCCGATCTATTTAGCCCTCATATAGCAAACAGTAGACTGTAGCGCTCCAAACCAAACCAAACTTTCACTGCATCAATAGAAAGAGTCAGTATTCACTGTACCCTGCATTGAATGTAACATTTGGGCCATTGACTGTAACTGTAAATGATGTGCAGTCTCTTTCATTCGATAAAAATAAAGAGTCTGTATTCCCTGTAGTCTGTATTGAGGGTAACCATTGTACCTTTGACTGTAACTGTAAATGATATGTAGTCTCTTCCATTGCATCAGTAGAAAGAGTAAGTAACTGCAGTCTGCTTTGAATGCAAGCTTTATACCATTGACTGTTACTGTAAATGATAAGTAGTCTCTTCCATTGCATCAGTAGAAAGAGTTTGTATTCGCTGTAGTCTACATTGAATGTAACCTTTGTACAGTTGATTGTAACTGTAAATGAGAAGTAGTCTCTTTCATTGCCTCAAAAGAAAGAGTCAGCATTCACTGTAGTCTGCATTGAATGTAACCTTTGTGCCATTGACTGTTACTGTAAATTATAGGTAATCTCTTCCATTGCATCAGTAGAAAGAGTCTGTATTCGCTGTAGTCTACATTGAATGTAAACTTTTTAAAATTGATTGTAACTGTAAATGACAAGTAGTCCCTTTCATTGCATCAGTAGAAAGAGTAAGTATACACTCCCAGTCTGCATTGAATGTAACTTTTGTGCCATTGACTGTAACTGTAAATGATATGCAGTCTCTTCCATTGCATCAACAGAGTCAGTATTCACTGTAGTCTGCATTGAATGTAACCTTTGTACAATTGATTGTAACTGTAAATGAGAAGTAGTCTCTTTCATTACATCAACAGAAAGAGTCAGTATTCACTTTAATCTGCATTAAATGTAACCTTTGTACCATTGACTTAAACTATAAAGGATATGTAGTCTCTCCCATTTCATCAACAGAGTCAGTATTCACTGTAGTCTGCATTGAATGTAACATTTATGCCATTGACAGTAACTGTAAATGATAGGTGGACTCTTCAATTGCATCAGTAGAGAGTCTGTATTCCCTGTAATCTACATTGAATGTAATTTTTTTACCATTGATTATAACTGTAAATGACATGTAATCTCTTTAATTACATCAACAGAAAGAGACAGTATTCACTGTAATCTGTATTGAATGTAACCTTTGGACCATCAACTGTAACTGTAATTGATATGTAATTTCTTCCAATGCTACAACAGAAAGAGACAGTATTCACTGTAATCTGTATTGAATGTAACCTTTGGACCATCAACTGTAACTGTAATTGATATGTAATTTCTTCCAATGCTACAACAGAAACAGCAACTATTCACTCCAGTCTGCATTGAATATAACTTTTGTGCCATTGACTGTAACTGTACATGATATGTAGTCTCATTTATAGAATTTGTAGAAAGAGTCAAAACAGACAGAACGATGTTTACATGAAAAAGCTCATCATCTGTTGAAAAATAGGATTCGAGTACAACGTTGTATGAATTTGTTGCTTCTTCTTAAAAAATTTTAGAAGAAAGGGAAATCGGTCTTGTACGTTCCTTAAGAAAAATGGAGGGCTTAGTACTCAATAAGAAATTTGAACGTACGTCTTATCACTGTGACTTTTGGTGTGAAAACTTTATCTTCTGGTAATGGTAGGCAAAGAAATGAGCCTATCCAGCTTTTTCGTTATCCGGCCTGCACTGTTGCCACATTAGGCGGAATAAGCGGGCTTGCACTGTACTTATACTAAAATATATTATAATTTGTAAATTATATTTTGTAATTCTAATAATTTTGTTTTTATTTATGTATAGGTCAGGTTTAAAAATTGGGGTTAAGAATTAAGAGAGTTATAATTAAAAATAGTTAGAACTAATTAACGATAAAGTAATAGGATAAAGACACACTCTCCAGCGGAACTATACAGAGTAAAAAAGCTGACGCAGGAGTAGACATATGAATTTGCCGAAAGAGACAGTTTTGAGTGGGAACTCGGTCTGATAATATCCTCCACGCTTGTTGTGGCAAATTATGAGAACAAAAGATATCTAAATTTCATAGCAATGGACAGAAGGATTACAATAAAGAAGTTTTTATATATGAAATCAAATGTGTCTTCCATGCCTTAACCACTCGTCCGTGTTATATATATATATATATATATATATATATATATATATATATATATATATAATATTATATATATATATATATATAATATATATATATATATATATATATATATATATATATGTATATATATGTATATATATATATGTATATATATTATATATATATATATATATATATATATATATATATATATATATATATATATATATATATATATATATATATATATATATATATATATATATATATATATATATATATATATATATATATATATATATATATATATATATATATATATATATATATATATATGTATATATGTATATATATATATATATATATATATATATATATATATATATATATATATATACATATATATATATATATATATATATATATATATATATATATATATATATATATATATATATATATATATATACATATATATATATACATATATATATATATATATATATATATATATATATATATATGTATATATATATATATATATAATTATATATATATATATATATATGTATATATATATATATATATATATATGTATATATATATGTATATGTATATATATATATTTATATGTATGTATATATATATATATATATATATATATATATATATATATATATATATATATGTATATACATACATACATACATATATATATATATATACATACATACATATATATATATATCTATATATATATATATATATATATATATATATATATATATATATATATATATATACATATATATATATATATATATATATATGTATATACATATATATATATGTATACATATATATATATACATATATATATATATATATATATATATATATATATATATATATATATATATATGTATATATATATGAATATATATATATACATATATATATATATATATATATATTTATTTATATATTTATATAATATTTATGGTAAATTTATAATTATATAATTTCTAATTTATGTGTAATAATTTATACATAATTTCATACTAAAATTAAGTATATTTTCTAAGTAAGAGTGTAAAATACATGTTTAAAGAATTGTTGTGCTGATTGATCTTTCTTAGAGAACAATAAAAATGTATGGACTTAAATTTGTTGGATTTTTTTAATACAAGGATGAAATGTACCCAATAATTTTGCATCGCTTTATGCATTACTATTACAAGTCTATTCATATCACCAAGAGTGGGCTAATTCGCTGTAAATATAGAATCAACGTATAAATGAGAAGTGAATCAAAGTGTTTTGGTGTATTTCTGTTTTCATTGGATAAAAGTTTCTTGCCTGGCTGAGATATTAATTGTTGGTTTGAATAAAACAACATTCATTTATGCGTACTGGTTGTGCAAGTTATATCTAAAGCACAAACACAGAATTTCAGATCGCCCTAGAAACTTTCAGATGATCTTCGAGATAAAGCACTTTTATTTAATCAGCGATTATAATCACTAGTTACTGGTACAAGCTGAACATGCCTTTTGTTTCTCAC
>CM063507.1:55210480-55217980 GCA_032207245.1 Pardosa pseudoannulata | reverse complement strand
ATATAATCTAATCCACTGACCGAACAATAAACAGTTCGCTCTATTGTGCCAGCGTGCAGTGAAATCCTCTGCAAGTGGAATAAACGTTCGGCTTGTCGGCACCAATGAGCATCCGGATAAGGCACCGAAGCGGCGTGCGCCATGTGGTGCTACGTTTGCTGAGCATATAAGTTTTTCGTGGAAGCCGGAAGCGTTGCTTTTTCGACGTCGATATGACACCATACAACAGGCATGATTTTTGCTTCAGTGCTAGTAGAATTTTCATAAGTTTAGTTGTTTTTATAGTTATAACTCGACTATTCGTAGTAAATGTTGTAGTTTGTTTTTTGTTATATTTTTATTTTTTTTCTTTTATAAATATTTTATTTATTGTAATCTTTAAATTTATATTCATAGTAAATTACCCGTTTCAGAATGGAGAACTCAGGTCTCCCAATAATTAAAGATTTATTAGAAAATCCATGTTCTCTGCACACCCTGCATGAAAACCTACCGCACGCCACTGCTTACAACTGGAAGAGATATATATACAAACCCTTTGAAACGTCCACTTTACCATTAACAATTTTTATATTTCCTTAATATTTTATATACGAGGGGGATAAATTAAGAGCATAACTTAAATATGCCTTTCAACACGAGAACTATTTTTCAAAAAGAAACACACCACGAGATCGGAAAGCAAAGATAAATTAAACACGTTTCAGATGAGCGACAAGTACGATATCGTGTTCAGAGCCGACACGTCTTGGTGAGAAAAAAAAATTAAATCGAGGTCGTATATTTTCAAAAACAAAGGAATTCGGCAACTGCCTTGAAATGTATCTTTATGCAGTTATCAGAAAATGACATGAACCACTCAAACATCATTTCTCGTAACCGATGACAGCCCTGAACTTCGATTTGCATAGGAATTGAGGTTTCAAAGGTTTCAAAATTGTACCATTTTGCTTTTCTCTCTGCTTCACTACAATTACGTAAGTTAAATCGATTACAATTATTTTCACTCTTTCCTGTTTTTGTAGATCGCAAGAGATGTTTTTGGGGATCTACATTTCAAGACATGGTTGCTGGATTTGTTTACTGAGAGTTGAACTGAGAAGGTAAATATTACTTATATAAGAAACTATAGTACTTATATAAGAAAAACATTTAATTATTTTTAAAAGAAAAAAGCTGAGTGTCTATTTTAAATTTGGCTACAGAGAGGACGTTTTATAATCAACAGTGAATCATTGTAAACTATAGAAATTAATAGAGATTAGTCTAGAGATTGAAAAAGTAACACAGTGGTCAAAATATGTCTATATATTTAACCGGAGTATAATTTTATAGAAAACTTCCTGGTAGCATTAAAAAAAACATTTATATTAAAGTACTTATATAAGAAAAACATTTAATTGTTTTTAAAAGAAAAAAGCTCATTGATTGCTTTAAATTTGGGTACATAAAGGACATTTTATAATCAACAGTGAAACGTTGTAAAGTTTCTAGATTAAGGGAGATTTAGTATAGAGATTGTAAAAGTAACAAGTGGTCATAATATGTCCATACTTTTAGCGAAGGTATAACTTAAAAGCAAACTTCGTAGCAGTATTAAAAAACGTATATATTAGACTGTTTTTATGATGGAAACCTTTAATAATTTTTAAGAGAAAAAAAGCTCAGGAATTATTTTAAATTTGGGTACAAAGCGGGCATTTTATATTACACAGTGAAACGTTGTAAAGTGTAGAGCTTAATAAAGATTTGTGGACAGATTGAAAAAGTAACATAGCTATTTTGATCATTTGAACAGTCATTTTGCTTTTTTCAAACATTTTAAAGTGTAGAGATTAATAGAGATTTGTGTAGAGGTGGATTTAATTCCTTAACAGTTTACAAAGCTAACAGCTTCAAATTATTAAAAATTAGCCATAGTGAACCTTTAATGATTCATTATATGTAATAAAGCATTATGCGCGTTTAATATATAAGAAATGGGTTACAGAAGATTAGATGGATGCAAATATGATATAAATTAAAATATACACACATATTGTTCGGATATGGAGAGATCATGAGATAATATTAGGTTGCAATGCTCAGAGCTTTATCGTCAAGTTGGAGGAGCACCCTGTTCTTCAGCTAAGCCGTTTTTATTTCACATTTGTCATTTCCTACACTGTTGTAATAGTTTTCGTTACATAGGCTATTACTTTTTTAGTGAATAAAAGAATAATGTGCATTTATTCTGTTTACTTTTTGCTAATCCTTTCACTACAATTATACTTTAATATAACTCAAGTTTAGGTTAAAAAGAGATGCAATATAGATCCTTATTTGACTGTCGTTGGCGACCAAAATGTCAGCAAAATGGCATAAATACACAAGAAGGTCAATAATCCCAAAAGTAACAATAAAAATATTTAATGAAAAAATACAAATTTTTCAAAAATTTTTAAATATAGAAGATATTTAAAGGGTGAAAACAAATTTATAACGAGTCTTGCATCTGAATAAATCTCCTCAAATTAAAAAAAAAAGGGGAAAAAATTGCAAAACCCTCCAGAGAGAACCTATACTGCATCTTGATTTTATCTCTATATGTAAACAGTGCCCGTTTGTGTGTTTTGTTTATGTAAATGCCTACGGTCTGTTGTAGTTTTTAAATTTTCACTTCCGAAATAAATTTCTTCCTCTCAATTTATATCCCTTGAATTGACAACCTATTCAAGTAAAATTCAAGTGGAACAACATATTTTTTGCTATTTTTCAAGAATCAAAATTGATTTAATCCTTTAATAATATCACAATTTCTTTAAGTAATTGAACGGTACTATAACATATAGTAACTATCATAAAGTTTTCATATATTTTATTTTGTTTAAGGCTACATGATAGATATAAATAAATAATGAATTCTTTTTTAATAAATTCGAAAAAATTCCATTTTAACCATTTCTTGGTGCACCAATACATCATGAAAGTCTTTTCTACACACCGAAAGCAAGCGTAAAATCGTGTATGTAATTTAAAAAAATCCTTTCCAACACGTCATGAAAACATTTAAAAAAACGAAATTTAAGGAATAAAAATATATTTCAAATAAATTTTCACAGTAGACATCAAAAACATCCATGTTCATAACATAAAGACATTTGACCCATGTGGTAGAGAAAGTCTTGCAATTTAGCATTTTTAAGCTGTGGTTCCCTGGCAAAAATGTGAACATAATATTTATAACAGGGTTTGTGTGTTGTTAATAAGCTATCATATTCATTAACATTTTGCAGCACCCGAGGTTTATTTGACATTTTTTATGAACACGTTTATCTACAGTAGTGGTTATAAAATTTTATTTAAATGGATTTATTACCCAGACCGAAGGCTGGGTGCGAACCAGCTAGTAAGTATTAACACTAGATTGCCCAAGGCAGTCATTTTGACTGTTTTTTAAGTTCAAGTAGAAAAACAATTATGAAATATAATGATACAATTTCTTAGAATTTGGTGACTTTTTCTATAACATATAAATGGGTTTATGAATAATTGTAGTTACTTCCGCCCTCCTTTATTATATAATATTAAAAATTAATTTTAAACAAATTTCTTTACATATTTGTTATTTTTTCACAATGCAGTCATTTTGGCTGTTTTTGGGCAATATAGGTATACAAGAAATCTCGGGCAATCTAGTGTTAAAGAGTGTTTAAAAGTAACACGATAATCATAATATGCCATATTTGTAGCACAACTATAATTTTAAAATATTCATAGCAGCATTAAAAACATTTAAATCAAAGTGTTCATATGATGTAAACTTTTAATTAATTTCAAAAGGAAAAGCTCAGTGATAGAGTTTTAAATATGATAACACTGGGGAGATTTTTAAGCAACACGTAATGCTGTAATGTGGAGAGATCATTATTTTAAGGAAATAGAGTTGCTGGGATTTATTTCTTATACTCTCTTAAGTATTCAATAATTTTAAATATATTTTGTCATGCATTTCATGAATTTTACTTGTTTTTTGAATTCAGCTTTATTTTTGGAATAAATATATATAATCACAACTAAATAAAAAAAACCATAAACAAGTATGTTCTAAAGCAATAAAACTCATAGTTCTTGTCAGCATAAACGACTTCTGAAGACTCTCTGGCGATGCATTTAACAAAGTCCACCCTTTTTCCGATCCCCAAGAAAAACATTCCATTTTTCTGGAATTCTTTCCGAATGTGGGAATTCGAACAAACTCTTGTAACACACGTCCCATTTATTCATTCAAAGACTTGCAAAGAAAAAAAAATTATAGGTTAAACTAACTTATTTTAAACTCGGTTTCATTTCTACAGGTATGACGTCAGGCGGTAAAATATTCAATCTACGACACTATCTCCCAGAAACGCAAGTACTTATCTCATTAGTTCGAATTTCCCAGCGGTCCACCCCTGGAGATACCTGGCCTATATTTCACCAAAATTCAAGAGCACTCGAAGGAAACTTTGTTTCCTGTTTATTTATTATTTTGTGTCGTATTACGTCCATCATTTCGCTGGGAAATTCTTCGAATGTTTAAAATATTATGCAATGAAAGACTTAAGATAACCTTGTTACTCTCTTCTATGAGAAATTTACAGGAGGAGAGAGAATTTTGTAATTTTGCAAGAAGGAAAATGTAACGACTCGAATGAAAGGTTTAAACGAGAAATCGCTAAATTGTCGATCGATAGCTTTTAGTAGGTTTCAGGGAATTTTTCAATAGATTATATTGACTCAAGTGAAAGGTTAAATGAGAGATCGCTAAATTGCCAATCGATAGGTTTTGGTGGGTTTCAAGGAATCTATCAATAGATTGTAACAACTTGAGTGAAAAGTTTAAACGAGAGATCGCTAAATTGCTGATCGATAGCTTTTAGTGCGTTTCAAGGAAATTTTTTAATAGATTGGAACGATTCGATTTAAAGGTTTTAAAACGAGAGATCGCTAAATTGCTGATCGATAGCTTTTAGTGGATTTCAGGGAATTTTTCAATAGATTATATCGACTCGAGTGAAAGGTATAAACGAGAGTTCGCTAAATTACCGATTGATAGCTTTTAGGGAATTTTTCAATAGATTGTAACGATTCGAGTGAAAGGTTTAAACAAGAGATCGCTAAATTGCCTATCGATAGCTTTTAGTGGATTTCAGGGAATTTTTCAATAGATTATATCGACTCGAGTGAAAGGTATAAACGAGAGTTCGCTAAATTACCGATTGATAGCTTTTAGGGAATTTTTCAATAGATTGTAACGATTCGAGTGAAAGGTTTTAAGGACAGATCGCTAAATTACCGATCTATAGCTTTTAGTGGGTTTCAGGGAATTTTTCAATAGATTGAAACGACTCGAGGGAAATGTTTTAAACGAGAGATCGCTAAATTGCTGATCGATAGCTTTTAGTGGATTTCAGGGAAATTTTTTAATAGATTGTAATAACTCTTGTGAAAGGTTTAAACGAGAGATCGCTAAATTGCCTATCGATAGCTTTTAGTGGGTTTAAGGGAATTTTTCAATAGACTGTAACGGCTCGAATAAAAGTTTTAAACGAGAAATCGCTAAATTACCGATCGATAGCTTTTAGTGGGTTTCAAGGAATTTTCCAATAGATTGTAACGACTGGAGTGAAAGGTTTAAACAAGAGATCGCTAAATTACCGATCGATAGCTTTTAGTGGGTTTCAAGGAATTTTCCAATAGATTGTAACGACTGGAGTGAAAGGTTTAAACGAGAGATCGCTAAATTGTCGATCGATAGCTTTTAGTGGGTTTCAGGGAATTTTTCAATAGATTGTAATGACTCGAGTGAAATATTTAAACAAGAGATCACTAAATTCCGATCGATAGCTTTTGGTGGGTTTAAGGGAATTTATCGATAGATTCCGTTGCTAGGACGTCCATTTTGAACTGGGAATACCACACAGATTTTACATAAATTTAGTAAATACGCATTTGTCAAACCTTTGGGAACTAGAAAGAGTGGTAGGGAACCATATCAATGGCTTCACTCTGAGGAAAGCGATGTAAAAATATTATAAAAGACTTGTAGGGCATTACCTAGAATAAGACCAGATGGCAGAAGCTGAATGGAACCACCGTGGACTGTAAAAATCTGTAGTCCTGTAGAGGAAGAAGATAAACTTGAGACAGGGCGCAGTACCTAGTACTATATCACGTTCTTTGCTACTGTATAGAGTTTCTTTACGTACTTTTTGCCTAATAAAGCTTTTCTACAACAAATGTAGCATATTTTTATTGGTTCTTTTTGATTCAGTAGGTGAAATGTGGACTCTAAACAGCATTTCGGTAAGACTTGATGCATCACAGCTACACAAACAATATTCTTTTGGTCCATTTAGTGTTGGATTGTAATATTTATCAGTGATAAACAAAAACAAAAACCTAAATAAAGAAACAATTCCAAAGCTTCATAGGCGTTTAAAATAATGGAAATGGGGAAGTACGCGGTTATCACGTTGTTGTATTCAAGCAGAAATTTCCTTTGAACAAAGACAAGAAATAGCCAAATCGTCGATCGCTAAAGGTAAGCAGCTAGCAGGGTATTTTCAGTAGATTGCGGTATTAAGCTTAGCCTACTCTAGAGCTAAACCAGTGGGATGAAACATAAGCAGTCAATTTTACTGTAATGCAATTTGAATATAACACTGAGCGAGAAATGCGATAGCCAATGTACCAGAATTAAGTACTTTGGAGCTCCAGATATTTTTTCTTGACGGTTCCCCTTCTCCAACAAGCCGAACGATGGCCGAATGGTTAGGGTGCTGGCCTTCGGAACCGGAGTTCATGGGTTCGAATCCCACTATGGCATGGATGTTCGTAGCCGTTCGGAATCGGCTTTAAGCAGTAGGTCCCGGTCTCATTAGCCCTCGTGTTGCAAAAAGTAGACCGTAGCGCTCCAAAAGCAAACCAAACCTTCTCCAACAAGGCTTAGAACACACAGATTGGATCGGTGGCTCACGAATCGTATGCGGCTTTTTAAAAAGTTTATTGTGGCTGAAGTAATAAAATAAAAATATTGGTTACATTTTAAATTTTATTGGAGACCCAGCAAAGGAATCATAAAACCGTTGTTTTTCAACGTGTACGTGTTGACGAGTGATAAGGTCTTTAACAGGTTTAGATCTTGTTTAAGTCCCAGATTAAAGGTCTTTGGTATTTAGGCATTTTTTCTTGACACTTCCCTCTTCACCCATAAGACTACGGTTATGAAACGGTGGCTCACGATCCATATGCAGCTTTATAAGAAGTTTATTGGGGCTTAAGCAGTAAATGAAAAATATTTGTTAGACCTTTTAACCCTTAATTAGACAAGATGTTTTTTCAAAGATTTTTCAATTTCTGTTATTTTCCTGTGTCTGTATAAACATTAGGTTCTCTGTAGAATAAACCAAAAAAATATAACATTTTTCATTTTTGAGATAATTAACGTCCGCTGTGGCGAACACTGACAATTTTGTT
>CM063507.1:55205480-55207980 GCA_032207245.1 Pardosa pseudoannulata | reverse complement strand
TCTCTCCTAAACTTTGATCACTTGGTCTCATTTCATCTTTTCTTAAATATGGAAATCCGTTTAATAAGTATTTTGTCCTAACATCTACTTCTAGCCAAAATTTTATTCCGAATTTATCGAGCTTGTTAGGCATATACTGCAAAAAAATGGCATCTTGTTTTTGTAGGGAATAACTGTTCATCAAACGTAATATTTTCATTTGGTTTGTAGCAAAGCTTACAGTTTTCTATAAAAGTATTCCATACCTCGGATATTAGTGTAAATTTATCACACTGCAAACGTGAAGACCTTGTTAGTTTATTTTTCAAAACGAAGAAATTTCATAACTTCCGGAAACCTATCTCTACTCATAGTTTCATGAAAAAACTTTGGTCCCCAAGTCTTGGACCACAAACTAAGAATTGGTAAGCCCTTGGCGGCTAATGCCCCCTTACGTACAACAACGCTATGAATGCTTCCAGTTCTGCTAATAAAATAGTGAAAGAGTCATTATGAAGTTTACACTTGTCTTCAACATCAGTATATAGCCTGCCGTATTTCTAGGTATAATCATTTGTTAGGGCTAAAATAAATATACGATTTTCTTGAAATCTTTACTATTTCGTAAATCACAATGATTTAGGAAAAGTCAAGAAAGGATTATGATATTTGCAAAAAAATAGAAGAGCTGTCAGAGATAAAAGTTCGCTGAGTGTCAAAACGACCCCTTCCGTAATTCTAGTGTTAAAATTGAGATGTCCTTGTTGGTTTTCGTAATTCGAAAATGACATAGTTTTCAACGTTATACAAATCGCCAGATCTATTTTTCCTTATTATGTTTTCGTTCACACCCAGGTATAATTCCACTTTCCCTCAAAAATAAATTCGTAAGTAACCATCACAATTACACACAACTCAATTACTCGTAGTCAAGTGATCACGATTATATCTCACTTGCATAAGTGTTACATGTCGGCTATGATTGCTTAGTTCGGAATCATGATGGATTGCCACTAGACAGATTTCTCTAGAAAGGCATACAGAGAAAATGTCTTGTGAGCTGCCATTTTCTTGACGAATAACTATAGTTGATGGAAAGGAAAAAAAATCTTTTTTGAATTAGCATTAACATTTACAGAAAAGTTATGAGATCATAGATAACAGAATGGAACGATTGCAGTTCACGTGCTTGTGCATACCATGCCAAACAAACACAAAATGAGGGGACTATTTTAGAGGAAGACATTAATTTTCCAAATGGTTAAGGTATGCAGAAGGTGACCCTATGATCTCTTTTATCACAAAAATGAAATTGTAATAGAACACTACGGTGTTTACAGGACAAACAAGCAATTACTTTTTTAACCGACCGTAACTGTGGCCGAGTTAAACTGATAATGTGAGCTTGGTATGGAGCGCTATGGTCTACAGTTTTGAAACAAGATGGCTAATAAGATTGGGACCTATTGCTTAAAGGTGATTTCGAAGGATCCAAGTATTCACTCCAAAGTTGGAATTCGAATAATTAAAAGGAAACTTCATAGTAGCATTGCAAACATTTATATTAAAGTGCTTATATGAGGAAAACATTTAATTATTTTTAAAAGATAAAAGAACAGTGATTATTGTAAATTTGGGTGCACAGAGGACATTTGATGACCAACAATGAAAAGTGTATAGATTAATAGATATTTAGTATAAGGATAGTAAAAGTAACACGGTGGTCATAATATGTCCATGCTTTAGGCTAGGTATACTTTGAAAGAAAATTTCGTATATGTATATATAGTACATATATACATATATATATAATATATATATATATATATATATATATTATATACATATATATATATATATATACTTATATATACATATATACATATATGTGTGTATATATGTATATATATATATATATTTATATATATATATACATATATATATATATATATATTTATATATATATATATATATATATATATATATATATATACATATATATATATATATACATATATATATATATATATATATATATCTATACATACACACATACATATATATATATATATATATATATATATATATATACTTATATATACATATATATGTATATATGTATATATGTATACACACACACACACACATATATATATATATATGTATGTATATATATGTATATATATGTATGTATATATATATATGTATGTATATATATATATGTATGTATATATGTATATATATGTATGTATATATATGTGGATATATATATGTATGTATATATATGTATATATATATGTATATATATATATGTATACATGTATTTTCATATATATATATGTGTATATATACATATATATATATATGTATACATGTATTTTCATATATATATATGTGTATATATAATATATATATATAGATATATGTATACATGTATTTTCATATATATATATATATATATATATATATATATATATATATATATATATATATATATATGTATACATGTATTTTCATATAT
>CM063507.1:55175480-55185480 GCA_032207245.1 Pardosa pseudoannulata | reverse complement strand
TAAAAATATTATGAGTAAATCATGAACCGAGTGGGAAATCAATATAAATTTTGTAACTAAATATATTCAAAAAGTGTTTAAAAAAATAAAAAAGGAAGCTCTTATGTCAAATAGGAATTTCCCTATTTGTTATCTGAATAATTTAAAACTTTTACTGATTATTACTCTTACCTTTACAAATTGGGAATAATTTTTATATATTTTGAGCTTTCATTATGTATTTTTTAAACAGCTTTATATAAATAATGATCTATATATACTATTTTATTTTTAATGAGCATAAAAATATTATGAGTAAATCATGAACCGAGTGGGAAATTAATATAAATTTTGTAACTAAATATATTTAAAAATTGTTTCAAAAAACAAAAAAGGAAACTCTTATGTCAAATAGGAATTTCCGTATTTGTTTTCTGAATAATTTAAAACTTTTACTGATTATTACTCTTCGGTACAAATTGAAAAATTTTTATATACGTTTTAAAATGTTTTATGTACTTTTTTAAACAGCTTTTTATAATTAATGATGCATATATTTTATTTTTAAGAGTATAAAAATATTATAAGTAAATCATGAACTGAGAGGGAAATTAAATTTTGTAACCAAATATATTTAAAAAGTGTTTCAAAAACAAAAAAGGAAACTCTTATGTCAAATGAGAATTTTCTCATTTGTTTTCTGAATTATTTAAAACTTTTACTGATTATTACTCTTCCCGGTACAAATTGAAAAATTTTTATATACGTTTTAAAATGTTTTATGTATTTTTTTAAACAGCTTTTTATAATTAATGATGCATATATTTTATTTTTAAGAGTATAAAAATATTATAAGTAAATCATGAACTGAGAGGGAAATTAAATTTTGTAACCAAATATATTTAAAATGTGTTTCAAAAACAAAAAAGAAAACTCTTATGTCAAATGAGAATTTTCTCATTTGTTTTCTGAATTATTTAAAACTTGTACTGATTATTACTCTTTCAGGTACAAATCGAAAATTTTTTATATACTTTTAAAAAAATTTTATGTACTTTTTAAACAGCTTTTTATAATTAATTATATATATATTTTATTTTTATGAGCATACAAATATTACGAGTAAATCATGAACTGAGTGGGAAATTAATATTAATTTGGTAACTAAATATATTTATAAAGTGTTTCAAAAAACAGAAAAGGAAACTCTTATGTCAAATAAGAATTTTCTTATTTGTTTTCTGAATTATTTAAAACTTTTACTGATTATTACTTTTTCCGGTACAAATTGAAAATTTTTTTTATATATTTTTAAGGTTTTTTAGGTACTTTTTTAAACAGCTTTTTATAATTAATTATGTATATATTTTATTTTTATGAGCATACAAATATTACGAGTAAATCATGAACTGAGTGGGAAATTAATATTAATTTGGTAACTAAATATATTTATAAAGTGTTTCAAAAAACAGAAAAGGAAACTCTTATGTCAAATAAGAATTTTCTTATTTGTTTTCTGAATTATTTAAAACTTTTACTGATTATTTCTCTTCCCAGTACAAATTGAAAATTTTCTATACATTAAAAAAAAAATTTATGTACTTTTTTAAACAGCTTTTTATAATTAATAATGCATATATTTTTTATGTGTATAAATATAGTACGGGTAAATCATGAACTGAGTGGGAAATTAATATTCATTTTGTAACTATATATGCTTAAAAAGTGTTTCAAAAAACAAAAAAGGAAACTCTTATGTCAAATAAGAATTTCCTTATTTGTTTTCTGAATTATTTAAAACTTTTACTGATTATTTCTCTTCCCAGTACAAATTGAAAATTTTCTATACATTTAAAAAAAATTTTTATGTACTTTTTTAAACAGCTTTTTATAATTAATAATGCATATATTTTATTTTTATGAGTATAAAAATATTATGAGTAAATCATGAACTGAGTGGGAAATTAATATTAATTTTGTAACTAAATACATTTAAAAAGTGTTTCAAAAAACAGAAAAGGAAACTTTTATGTCAAATAAGAATTTCCTTATTTGTTTTCTGAATAATTTAAAACTTTTACTGATTATTTCTCTTCCTAGTACAAGTTGAAAATTTTCTATACATTTTAAAAAAATATGTACTTTTTTTAAACAGCTTTTTATAACTAATAATGCATATATTTTAATTTATGAGTATAAAAATATGAGTAAATCATGAACTGAGGGGGAAATTAATATTAATTTTGTAACTAAATACATTTAAAAAGTGTTTCAAAAAAACAAAAAAGGAAACTCTTTTGTCAAATAAGAATTTCCCTATTTGTTATCTGAATAAATTAAAACTTTTACTGATTATTACTCTTTCCGGTACAAATTGAAAATTTTTTATTTACGTTTTAAGAAAATTTTATGTACTTTTTTAAACAGCTTTTTATAATTAATTATGTATATATTTTATTTTTATGAGCATACAAATATTATGAGTAAATCATGAACTGAGTGGGAAATTAATATTAATGTTGTAATTAAATATATTTAAAAAGTGTTTAAAAAAACAAAAAAGGAAACTCTTATGTCAAATAAGAGTTTCCTTATTTGTTTTCTGAATTATTTAAAGCTTTTACTGATTATTACTCTTCCCAGTTCAATTTGAAGATTTTTTATATATTTTTAAGGTTTTTTAGGTACTTTTTTAAACAGATTTTTATAATTAATAATGCATATATTTTAGTTTTATGAGTATAAATATAGTATGGGTAAATCATGAACTGAGTGGGAAATTAATATAAATTTTGTAACTATATATATTTAAAAAATGTTTCAAAAAACAAAAAAGGAAACTCTTATGTCAAATAAGAATTTCCCTATTTGTTATCTGAATATTTTAAAACTTTTACTGATTATTACTCTTCCTGGTACAAATTTAAAATTTTTTATGTGCTTTTTAAAAAATTTTTATGTACTTTTTTAAAAGCTTTTTATAATTACGAATGATATATTTTATTTTTATGAGCATAAAAATATTATGAGTAAATCATGAACCGAGTGGGAAATTAATATAAATTTTGTAACTAAATATATTTAAAAAGTGTTTCAAAAAACTAAAAAGGAAACTCTTATGTCAAATAAGAATTTCCCTATTTGTTATCTGAATAATTTAAAAATTTTACTGATTATTACTCTTCCTGGTACAAATTGAAAAGTTTCTATAAATTTTTAAAAATTTTTATGTACTTTTTTAAACAGCTTTTTATAATTAATAATTCATATATTTTATTTTTATGAGTGTAAAAATATTATGTGTAAATTATGAACTGAGAGAGAAATTAATATAAATTTTGCAATTAAATATACTTTAAAAGTGTTTTAGAATACAAATCGTGAAAAAGTTTGGTTTTGGTACATTTAGAAAGAGCAGTCACAGTGAGTGCTTACTGTTATTCCAGAGATACGGAAAATGTCGCTTTTCTGTCGTTAAATAATTTGTAACAGAGAAGTCAAATCTTTCGGAACGCACGCAATCAGCAAGAACATTTAGCCTAACCAATTCACTCTTTCACTCTCTGTATGTTATACACAATGTTTCATTCATCCTCCGTCCGTCATAACGTGACAGTTATTTATCTCTTCATTGCTCAACACTTTGTACGACAAAAAGATCGCCAGATTCCTTTTCATTCTCTCCTGCTTTGACGATGGATTACGACACCGGTGCGACATCTCGAACACAACAATATCGCGGACTGTTATCTCAATTACGCATCTCTCTCGCGTCGTAAAAATACGTAACGACGCTGTTTTCATTCAAGCCATTCACTAGCATTGTAAGGAAATCTTTAGGCTGCAAACAGATGTATTTTGATGTCATTCATAAAAAAGAACACTTATGAACTCTGGATTTGAAGGGACGTCAGTAGATTTTAGAGGACAAAGGACCTTCCAGTTAGCAGAGTTTGACAAAAATTGTAATCCAATGGTTACCTAGATACAGTTAACATACTAACTGCAAACTACGAGATAACTCGTAGATTGTGTTCTTTTCTAGGACGAAACTACGAGTTATCTCGTACTGTGCTTATTTGGCGTTATTGCTACGAAAAAACTCGTCGTAGATAGGTGCTAATATCGATAGATGGAAGTTGTTTCTTCATGATAGGAATTAAGACAAAGTCACAAGGGCTTAGAAGAAGAACAAAAAGTCAATTCTGGCTTGCATGAACAGAAAATTTATTAATAAACGAACAGAAAAAAAACGTGGGTAGGAACTTTAACAGTGGCAACTATTTATTTACATGGATTACAAAAGTTATTCATATCACCTTGTTTTACAGTCCTTCAATATAGTCACCAGCATCGTCTGTAGCCCGTTTCCAGCGATATGGAAGTCTCAGAACGTCTGTATCAGTTCCTGTTCTGTTAATACTTCTAATGGACCGGTCTATTGCCTCAAGAATCTCTAGGACAGTTCTGAAGCGAATTCCACAAAGTAGTTTCTTTATGATAGGAATTAAGACAAAGTCAAAAGGACTTAGATCTCGGGAGCATGGTGGATGGTAAAGCACTTCCCAGCCCCATGGATAGAACAAATCAGTCACAGCTTGCGCTGTATGTGGCCGAGCATTGTCATGCAGAATGATAGGGGAGTTCTGCAAAAAGTGAAAGATTTTTCTTATGCTCAGCCGTTCCTAAAGAATCTTCATCACAGTCGTATGCGCAAATCCTGTCTTTCGGTCCAGCTCACAAATCGTTTGGCATCGATCATTTCCCATTAGTGTGGCAACTGCATGCCCTTCTGCATCGCTGACACTACTACTCCCTGGCCAATGCATGTCTGCCACATTTTGGAGTCCTTCGTTGAAGACTTTTAGCCATCTTCCTACATTTCTGTTAGGCAATGCAGATTCCCCGCCAGCCTCTTGAAGCCCTAAATGACATATCGTGATGTACGACCTCTGGTACATTGTATTTTTATCCATTTTCGTTGTTCTTGTTTTGAAAACGTCCAGACAACATTTATTTTAGATCGCAAGCTAATACAAGGATCAGTTCTTCGCGTCACTCCGCATGCGCATAACGTAGGATGGACGAGTCTTTTTGTTGAGAGGTAAGGTAGGTATGAAGCCGTTGATCTGTTGATAATTCAAATGGACCGGTCTATTACCGCAAGAATCTCTGGAACAATTCCGAAGCGAATGCCAAAGTACTTTCTCCATCAAGGGATTAAGGCAAAGTCACATTTTGGGCACAGTCGTATCAGCAAATCCTGTCTACCGGGCTAGCTCACAAATCATTTGGCATCGATCACTATCCATTAGTGCTGGAACAACATGCACTTCTACACCACTGACACTAGTACGACATGTCGGATTCATATCTGCCACATTTGGGCATCATTCATTGAAGGATTTTACCCATCTTTCTACAGTTCTGTAAGACAATGCAGATTCCCCGCAAGTCTCTTGAAGACATAGATGACATTGTCGTGCTGTACGACCTCTGACACTTTGAATTTTTATCCATTTTCGGTATCCATGTTTTGAAAACGTCCCGACAGCCGTACTTTAGACTGTATACAAGGACTAATACAAGGTTTAGACTAATACAAGGATCAGTTCTTCGCGTCACTCCACATTCGTATGAAGTAGGAAGGACGAGTCTTTTTTCTGAAAGGTAAGGTAGGTATGTAGCTATCGTGTAGTATACACGACATTCTTCGGTTTTGTTTCTTAGTGTTTTTACAGCAGTGTTGCCTCTATTAAAGTTCCAACCCATGTAATTATCTCACAAGTTTCATAATTGCTACCGTCTTTACCATCCTCTTGAAAAATCTCCTCAAATTCTGAATCGCTTAGTTTCGCATAGTACTCGATATCATTTTGAGTCAGTGGTCATTTCCTATCCTTATTGGGTTCTTAATAATTTAACCCTCCGAGTGGAACACACCGAGGAAAAAAAGTCTCCAAAAAATATGTTTAAGTTTTATTGTGTGAGTGACCAAAGTGTTCTATGATTTTTTACCTCACCCTTTGTCGACTAGATTGAAATACGGGAAACCCGCCCTCGTTATTGTCCCTTGACTTCCAGTTATAAATAGATATATAAATAGACATTATAGATTGTTGATTTTTAATACACATAAAGCTCGTCAAGTCTCGAAGATCATCAAATAAGAAATAATGGATTCTAAAAGTACAAATAAAAATATTCTTTAAGAGAATGATTTATATTTTTTTTACAAAAGTCATCCAAGCTATTTAAGTGGTGCGATTAGAGATATACCTGTTACCGCAGACGAAATACTTCGAAATAGAGATTTATAAAGCCATGAAATGTTATCAGCGTCTTTGTGCCTCAGGGAGTAGGGGTGCAGTTCCTAAACAATCGACCTGACCATCCTACCTCAAAACTCCATGGGGGAAACACTGGCAGAAATGTACAATACATCCATTTTCGGAAACTTTTTTGGAAGTCGAAAATTGCACGTGACAACCGCTTTGAAGACATCATCGGTTTGGCGGAATTGTACGTGCGAACCGCTTAGAGGGTTAATTATAACAATAATTGTAAAACAAAACACTCAACAAAGGCGTAAATGTGATGCACTCGATTACAAATCTGAGATGACCCATAATTCCGAAATAAAATGAACCTGGAAGGGGTTAATTTAGAACTTATGAAACTTTGCAATATTCAAAACTGTTATAAACATAATTAATAACACTCAATTTGTAAATAAAGAATATAAATTAAAAATGTTATGCTCATACCTAATAGCTGGTTTCGTTTGGGAGTGCTACGGTCTACTTTTTGCAACACGAGGGCTAATGACACCGGGACCTACTACTTAAAGCCGATTACAAATGGTTACGAGCATCCATGCCATAGTGGGATTCGAACCCACGAACTCCAGTTCCGAAGGACAGCATCCTAACCATTCGGCCATTTATCAGCAATAGGTGGTTTGATACATAACATGTGGACACAAATATACATAAACAAAAAATCTTGATAATGCAATTGATAATGAATTTAAAAATTAACATGCTTGGGTACATGCAAAACTGTTAAAACATTAATAAAATGCAATAAATAAGTAAAGAAAGAATTTAAATTACAAATACTAATTGAAGTTGTTAAGTTGGTTTAAACTAGAAAGTGGTGTCAGGGGACGATACTTTTGAATTATTTTGTTTTTTTAAATCCGTCATTTAGGTAATTAAAATAGCGCAGCGAAAGCAATCATTATTATAATTTCACGCATCGCAGAAGCTGCGCCGAATTCACACTTGAAAAACGCCGTTAAGCGGGAAAAGTAATCGGTCATATTAAAATTCTGAAACATTTTGAATTGTTTTCCAATCTGACAATGCGATGGTATTTTGTTTGTGATTTTCGAGAGGCATTCAAATAATTAACCCCGAAAGTTTTCAGTACGTTGCCTTTATAATAAAATATAATTATTTAAGATACTTTAAAAGAGGCCGTTTTAGATTGTACTTCATTAAAGTTTCACGTTAATCTGTTTATCTAACAGAGGACGGCTTGAAATTAAATAGGCTTTAAGGGGAGTCAACAATTTCAAGCATATTTGAAAGGGAGTTTTTTTTATTTAACAACATTAAAAGGGAGTTATAGTTTTAAATTTAAGTTTCTATTTCATTGGAGTTCTATTTTAACGTACGGTAAAAAGTTTATATGAAGAAGAGAGATGACATTTAAAAAGGATTTTAAGGTGAGTCATCAATTTTAAACAACTTTAAAAGGAATACTTTTTAAATGACAACATTAAAAGGGAGTTATATTTTGACATTTAAGTTATTTTATTGGAGTTCCATGTTAACGTACGGTAAAAAAATTATCTGAATAAGTGAGGATGAAATTTGAATAGGCTTTAACCCACTGAACGGACGCGTCGACGGGGGTTCGACAGCGAATTCCTGTTCGAAAACGGACCTGTCGACCCCTTCTCGTTCGCACTCGTATAACTCGTATCGCACACTTTTAACCCATTAGCGCCCAGTGAGTGATCTATTTTTAGATCGCTAAACATAGTTTGGTAAACTCGCTTTTAGATGACTTTAAACCCACCCCACTCATTCTACACTGCACAGGGGGCAAGACAAGGCATGCACCTGTTTACCAACAAGTGGTTTTCGTGTTTTGTTTATATCATTGATCTAAAGCGATAAGAGAAAGTTTGTATCGCCCTTTCGTTCTGCCGGTTTTTGACATTTCTTAGCATAAATCTTGAAAATAGCTAAGCAATACTGGTAAGTTAAATTTTTTTTGGTGATTTTATATCTTCGTAGATGTAGCTATCAGAATATAAACCGATGTTATCTTAAAACAAATATAAATAGTAAAAATTAGTGTCAAAATATTACTGATCTAGAAATAGATCACTGGGCGTTCGGGCGTTTTTTTCCTCACCCTGGTAATATTACGTTTTTCTTTTAGATGAAAATATAAGTTGAAAAGTATTTAATAGCTTTCAGGATGCAGTTGATTATCTGTTTTCTGAACAAATTAACGATGATATTATTGCCATATCCACTGATGTAGATGAACTGACAGATGAAGAGAAAATAGATGATAAGTTACATGATCCATTTGTAAATGATATTTTTGGTAAAATAGAAGTAATATCAAAAGATGAGTGTGATCAAATAGATTTACCTTCAACGTTTGAGAGGAAACCTAAAATATTAAAAACAGAAAAGGCAAAAATTGTTTGGAAAAAACACCGAATTATACCAAATGGTCGGAATTAGAGGAAACTTATAAGAAGAATATTTTGGCAATGGAAAATGATCTTGCAAATGCATCTTGTATCATTGCTTTGAAAAACTTCTTTCTGATGAAGTATATAACGTAATTGTGGATGAGACTATTCTCTATGCTAAAAATGTCAAAAACGACCATGATTTAATTATCACTAAAGAAGATATAAAGATATTTATAGGGTTTTTGATATATTTTGGCTATCTTACTCTTTCAAGTGAAAGATATTATTGGAGTGATGTAGAAGATTTAGTGTAGAAGATTTAGTCTTGTACAGGAATCTTTTAATAGAAATGCTTACCTAAAAATAAAATCATATATTCATTTCCACGACATTTCAAAAGCAGCTGAACGTAAGAATGACAAATCAAAATAAAACTCTTTGGAGAGAATAAGAGGTAAAACAAGGTACTGGTGTCTATTCACTCGAATAATTGATATGGCTGTAGTTAATGCAAGTATTCTGCACAGAAATATTCATAAAGGTGATTCTATGCCCATGTAAGATTTTCGAAGAGCTGTTGCTGTAAAATATCTAAAATTGGGAATCGGAAAAAAAGTTTTGAAAGGTCAACCTTACAGTTTTCCTTCATCCTCAAAAGCTAATCTCAGTCATGATGTTCTCTTTTATAAAAGGGATCACAATATGGGACAAAGAAAGGGCAAAAGAAGCTGTCGACTTGTAGGGTGCCAAGGAAGTCCCCTAACATATTGTGTGAAGTTCGATGAAACATTTATGCAAGAAGTGTTTCTTCAACTTCCACACTAAACTGTAGAAACATTGAAATTTTATTATTTTAAAATAATTAAACTTTACTAAGTACATTCTGTAATATTGTGAAATTCTGGATAAATAAACGTTTTTTTAAAAGAAAATGCATTAGTTTTTATCTATTTGGTTCGCTTTTAAGACGTTATTGAAGTATTAATGGTTTTTGTGTATTTGCTAAAATATATTCTCCGAACGCCCAGTGATCTATTTTTAGATCAGCATTTTTAAAAAAAACTAAGGTACGTATTGATAAAATTCGATAATAATATTCATGTTGATGGTAAAAGACACCCAATTTATGAATTATATGTCATTGCGACAAAATAAAATAATTTGGGCGTTAATGGGTTAAAGGAAAAAAAATATTGCAAAGCGATAATAAATGAAAGAAACTAATTTTGAGTAACGGAACTCCTTTACCTTGCAGGGAAAATAATTTAAAAGTAGCCTGACAACTTTTAAACCGGC
>CM063507.1:55165480-55170480 GCA_032207245.1 Pardosa pseudoannulata | reverse complement strand
ACATGTATGTATATATATATATATATATATATATATATATATATATATATATATATATATATATATATATATATATATGTATATATATATATGTATATATATATATGTATATATATATATGTATATAAATATATATATATATATATATATATACATGTATGTATATATATAAAATATATATATATATATATATATATATATATATGTATATATATATGTACATATATATGTATATATATATATATATGTATATATATGTATGTATATATATATATATATATATATATATATATAATATATACATATATACATGTATGTATATATATAAATATACATATATATATGTATAATAGTAGTAACCTCGATCACATTAAGTGGTTGGTAGTTTGGTTGAAATTTAATGGCGCTAAATCCTATTGGGACAAACTGCGCCAAACATGACGAAAAATTGAATAAAACAATACAATTTTAAAACAATTTAGAAAAAATCAATTTCGATGAAACTGTTAAAAAAGAAAGATGCCTGAATCTAATAGAAAAACATTTAAAAACATATAAATGGGTAGAAAATTTAGAAAGACACTAAATTAACACGATAATCAGCAAAGTTTTATTGAAAATTAAAGATGAAAATGTAAAAGAGACACTAAAAAATTGAAAAACGCACACCACAAAAAGAAAATTAAGAATTTAAAGATTCAAATTTATTAAAATTAGAATCAAGAATTAAAAGATTAAGAATTAAGTATTATAAAATTGAACTTCAAAAATCAGAGAAACATACAAATATTAGATTTCGAAGAACAAGTCAGTACTGCCAAAAAAAGGAAATAAGCCAGGATGTGGTATTTTCCCAATGATTGAAAATGCCGCATCCAGACTTATTCCCTTTTTTTCGCTGTTACATTAAGCGGAATCCACTGTATATATTTAGGGCTTTCATTACTATGTCTGTGGTAAAAAAGAGTTCTTTGGAATAAAAAGCTTGTGAAACACTGCTTTAAAGTTGTGGTTTTATGGTAAAAAATGCAAGTAAACGTGCTTGGGTATAAAATACCCTACGCGAGTCATCTCGCTCGTTTTTCTGGTGTGTATAATGCCGGGTCAAAATTTGTTGGCAGAAGAATGCTTTTCCGTCCACCAGGTGACTGCTACAGAAATAGACTTTATGAGGAAGCAAAAAACGAAATGGTTGATCGCATACAGACACCAGAACTTTTACATGTTCTTCGGAACCAGTCTTGAGAAAGGTCATGTACAAAGATCATGATCCAACTGACGGTCCACAGTGAGAAGATGGGGTCCGGGCACCCAAACGACGAAGGAAAAGGGAGTTTGGAGCAGAGAAAGTGGGAGAAAGTGACTGTCGAATCGCTGATGCGTGTTACAGAACTGCTCCGGCTTCTGACAGACATATTAGTCACACTCCAATGGCCAGAGATATTCGGCGACAAGCTGAGAGAAAAGATTCACTGAGTTAGACAGCTCGTTTTGTTTTATTCCATCGTGTGCAAAACGCAGTGGATTATGAATGAAAAAAATTTTTGGGGTGTTGCACTTCCGAGCTTCTTACTTGTAACGTGTGGTTAAGAAGGATTGTTCCTTTGTGCCTTTGCAACCTAATGTTCTCAGTTATAATCCATGAAAATCATCCCTCCTTGAAAGGATCTTTTACATTGGCGGTCTTAGTGCTTCTTTTACTTACCATTGCTTTAAAACTTTTTCAATTTGAGTAAGATACATGTACTAGACTTCATTATTATTGAGCTCACTGTGATATAGTGTTGACATATACACATAAAATATACAATCATAAAATTTAAAATGGTCATTGTAAATTTTCTTGGCATTGATAATTTGGCATGCTGTCTTTATGCCAAACTGTTTAACCCCTTTACAGTTCATTTATTTCACGAATTCGACCGCAAAAAACGTCCATTTTTTATTGCATATATTTGTTCATGTTGCATTTTTAATCTGGAAGATGTTATTAAAAGTAACGTTCCTAATTATTTTAAACATATATCACAACTGGTTTACAGAAAATAAAAAAATGTTTTCCCTGGAAGCTGATTTTTCTCTCTCTGTAAGCCAGAAAGGGAAGTTACAGTTTTGCGTATAAAATTGCAAATATTTTCGATTACAATTAATAAACCGATTATTTTCGAATGCACATACTACAAATACTTTTATTTAACCTGTTTTTTTTTTCAAAGATCAGATTTAGTGCAATAAATTTTGAAAGACGGCAAAAGGCATAGTCTAACGTCACACCCCGGACAAAAATACCTAGTCTTTTTTAATTTTTTTTTTGTATATGTCATTTTTCTTCAGTGAACACACATAGCAACAGTTTCCGGGTCTTAGTTTTTCGTCTGGTAGCGGAATTGCTTCTAAAAAATCTCTTTTGGTCAACCTCTCCATAAACCTCAAACCAAAGTCAAACCAAACTCTAAAAACTTGCGAAGTAATGCAAAACCTATCAGAAAGCCCTCGCTTTTAAACCAAACAAAATACACTTCGAGAAAACTAACATCTTGTGGACATCTATACGACTAATTTGACATTAAAAATACAAAAGATACTTTTAAAACAGTGAAAATGACAAAGAAATCAGATTTCCCATACGCCGTATAGGCAAATCATTAAAGGCCCGATAAAAGCGCCCGTACGGTGTACGTGCAAAAACAGGGAAATGGGTTAAACAATATCCATTCTTTAAAATTATTCAAACTCTAAAAGCTAGGGAAGTAATTCAAAACCTATCAGAAACCCCACGCCTTTAAACCCAACTGAAAACACTTCGAAAACTAGCATCTTGTGGACATCTATACGACTAATTTGACATTAAAAATACAAAAGTTATTGATAAAACGTGAGAATGACAAAGAAATCAGATTGCCCGTACGCCGTACGGGCAAATCATTAAAGGTACGATAACATCCCCCTTACAGTGTACGCGCAAAACAGGGAAAGGGGTTTAAACAATATCTATTTTTAAAAGCAATATATTGCTCAAACACATTTTCAAATGCATTAATATGCATCCATAATATTCATTTCATAAATTCTCGCTTAGTTTTTTGAACTTTTTTTTTTTTACAACAGATAAGAAAGCGACTACAAAAGACAACATCGACGAATTCTGTAAGATGTCCGTTCAACGACTCAAGTCCCGTTTGAAGCTTTCCTTCATCAATACCTGGCAGACAAGATGGACCAACTCTACCAAAGGACGTTCGACATATAAGGTCATCCCGAAGGTCAACCCTAGAAGACTTCATGGCGATTTTCTTCTTAATCAAGTCCTGACGCAACATGGAGACTTTCCAGTCTATTGGCAAAGATTCTTCAATGGTTCCGGAATCTGCTGGTGTGGAGACAACAATGGAGACGCTAAGCACATCATTTACCACTGCACTTTGATGGAGGATATTAGAAAACAGAAGTTCCCCTACAACTACAAGGATGTCCAGATTCACAATCTTCTGAACTCAAGCTTGTCAGCCCAAAGAGTCAGGGAGATCATCGAACGATGTGGAGAACTGCACAAAGAAGATGTCTAATCTCTGTATATATTGTATATATTTTTTTGTATCATTTTGTATTTTGTATTTTGTATTATATTTTGTATTGTATTCCTCAACTTATACTCTGTATCTTTTAGTTAATAAAAATAGGGAACCGAGGGACACAGGAAGCAGTTTTGGTGTAGCGGCCTCAGACCTGTAGTCGTAGCTGTGTTATTGTTAGGAGTCTTCCTGGATTGTCCTCTTCGTGGCGGCCTAGCACGAGGCGGACGTGTGGTGAACGGAGGAGTTGAGCTGACTGGAGCGGATTGGGACTTTCCCTGAACTGTGGATCTCGAGTATGAAAGCGGAAAGCTGTCAAGGTGATCAGTTATCAGTGCTGTATGGCTTAATGGCTAGGTCAGCGTAGGAATTTCCTTACATCAGATAAATTGTTGGATTAAAAATAAAACTATATCCAGTACCGGATGGAACCACGGTAGCTCCGTCGTCAAAGTCAACGCTCTCGTATCTAGAAGGTTGTGGGATCAGAGCCTAAGGATTAAGATCCGCCGTGTTCGTTAAAGGTGACTGGGGCACATAAAATTGGTTCGTGGTCATTATGTACTCCAAGTTCTCAATCTATACCTCTGGGGGTGGCAGGTCAAGCCTATGGATCTTCATGTTATATCCTTAGGATTCATGTTATACAATTACAAATTTTCGAAACTGATTTGATAATTTATTTATATGAACATTTTGCAATGGATAAACTCATAATCCCGAACGGAAAAATGAACAAAATTAGCTTTAAAATTTAAAACAATAATGAACTGTACAAATACTTTAACAAATTTTATTTGATTAATTTACTTATACTTTTTTTATATAAATAAGAATTTTCGAAATTGAGTTCATAATTTTTTATACAAACCCTATGCAAAGAACACCAATCACTTAACTAAATAAACCTGGACAGATTAAAAAAAATTAACAAAATTAACTTTAAAAATTAACAAAAAATTGCAAAAACGCACTAAACAAATATTTTGACTTGATTAATTTACTTAGACTTCACGTTATATTATTACAAAATTTGGAAATAGATTTGATAATTTATTTATATAAACACTTTGTAATGGCCACAAATCACTTAGCTAATAATCCCGAACGGAAAAATGAACAAAATTAGCTTTAAAATTTAAAACAATAATGAACTGTACAAATACTTTAACAAATTTTATTTGATTAATTTACTTATACTTTTTTTATATAAATAAGAATTTTCGAAATTGAGTTGATAGTTTTTTTTACAAACCCTATGCAAAGAACACTAATCGCTTAACTAAGTAAAACTGAATTGATAAAAAGGTTTAACAAAAAACTACAAAAATGAAATATACAAATATTTTAATAAATGTGATTTGATTAATTTACTTAGACTTCACGTTATATTATTACAAAATTTGGAAATAGATTTGATAATTTATT
>CM063507.1:55142980-55160480 GCA_032207245.1 Pardosa pseudoannulata | reverse complement strand
TTTAAATTAAGAAAAAACATAAAAAATGCTTACATTTGCGTCCTAAATAAACAAAGAGAAATCATAACATAAAATTCTAAATAAACTAAACATTAAGTAAAACTATTTAAAACTTTTTTAGAAATATATACAATAAATTTATCAAATTTGCACAAAACCGAAAAATATTTTACTTTTTGGATCCATAAATGATTGTTTCTTGGATACATAAAAAAACTTAACATAAAGTTTAAGAGAAAATATTCATAAAGAATATTTAAACTTTTCTTCAGATGTAAGAGATCTTCGTTAAAGAAAGGGCATCCATATAACAGATTTAAAGTGTTTCAAATACAAGTTTCAAATATTAAAACATGTTTTATTTTAATTTTGCATCTAAAATACAGAAGAAAAACACTAGACATAAAACTTAAGAAAAAACAATTATTAATAAAAATTATTTAAAGTTTTGTTTAAATAAAAAAAGCCTTTGATAAAGAAATTGCATTAAGAAAACAGTTTTCAAATATTTAAAATATAGGTTTTAGATATCAAACCCTCATTTATTTTAATTTAGTATCTAAAATATAGATGAAAATTATTAGCAAAAAATTTGAGTAAAAATAAGCTATTATAAGTTTTCTTCATCCAAAAAAATTTTTCTAGATATTACACTCATAAAACAATCTTAAAATATTTAAAATATAATTTTCTGATACTGAAAAATAATGAAAATAAATAATATTTGCATCTTAGTTACAGAAAAAGAATTACGAGCATGCAATTCTAGAAATAACAAACATTGTGTAAGGCCATTTAAGTTTTCAGTAAAAGAATTTTAACTGCTAACTCTGTAAAGAACAGCCTTCTTAAATCTAATGGTATACATAAAACCTTTTTGAAACATTTAAAACATAAATTTTAAATCAAGAAAAAACATAAAAAATGCTTACATTTGCTTCCTAAATACACAAAGAGAAATCATAACATAAAATTTTAAATAAACTAAACATTGAGTAAGGTTATTTAAAACTGTTTTAGAAACATTTAACATAAATGTTTCAAATTTGTACCATACGTAAAAATATTTTACTTTGGATACATAAGAAAAATTCTATATAAAGTTTGAGAAGAAAAATATTGATAAAAACTATTTAGTTTTCTTTAGATGTAAAATACTTTCATTGAAGGAATTGCATGCATATAACAGTTTTAAAGTATTTAAAATACAGGCTTTAGATATTAAAATCTGCTTTATATTACTTTCGCACCTAAAACACAGATAAATAAAGTAGGCATAAAATTTGAAAAAAAAAATACTAATAAAAGTTCTTTAAAGTTTTGTTTAGATAAAAAGTCTTTTGAAATTGCACACATAAAACAGTTTTAAAATATTTAAAATATAGGTTTTAGATTTCGAAATCTGATTTATTTTACTTTAGTATCTAAAATACAGAAGAAAATTCTTAGCATACAATTTCTGAAAAGAATAAGCTATTATAAGATTTCTTCAGCTGAAAAATATTGTTTTAGAAATTACACATGTAAAACAGTCTTAAAATATTTAAATACAATTTTCTGATACTGTAAAATCCTGAAAAAAAATTAATACGAGTAATATGCAAAAAAATAAATACGAGTATAGAATTCTAGAATTAACAAACATTGAGTAAGGCCATTTAAGTTTTCAGTAAAAGAATTTTAACTGGCTCTGCAAAAGTAAAAACAGCCTCCGTAAAACTAATGGTATACTTAAAACCTTTTTGAAACATTTAAAACACAAATTTTAAATTAAGAAAAAACATAAAAAATGCTTACATTTGCGTCCTAAATACACAAAGACAAATCATAACATAAAATTCTAAATAAACTAAACATTAAGTAAAACTATTTAAAACTTTTTTAGAAATATTTAAAATAAATTTTTCAAATTTGGATAAAACCAAAAAATATTTTTTTTTGGATCCATAAATGTTCGTTTCTTGGACACTTAAAAAACTTTAAAATAAAGTTTGAGAAAAAATATTGATAAATAATATTTAAAGTTTTCTTCAGTTGTAAGAGACCTTAGTTGAAAATTTGCATCCATATAACAGTTTTAAAGAGTTTCAAATACAGGTTTCAGATATTAAAACTTGCTGTATATTACTTTTCCCTTTAAATTACAGAAAAGAACACTAGGCATAAAATTTAAGAAAAAACAAATATTAATAAATATTATTTAAAGTTTTGTTTATATAAAAAAAGTCTTTTGAGAAAGAAATGGCACTGGGAAAACAGTTTTCAAATATTTAAAATATAGGTTTTAGATATCAAAACCTCATTTATTTTACTTTAGTATCTAAAATACAGATGAAAATTCTTAGCATAAAATTTGAGTAAAAACAAGCTATTATAAGTTTCCTTCATCTAAAAAAGCTGTTCTAGAAAGTATACACATAAAACAGTCTTAAATTATTTAAAATACAATTTTCTGATACTGAAAAATAATGAAAACAAATAATAATTGCATCTTAGTTTCAGAAAAAGAAATACGGGCATACAATTCTAGAAAGAACAAATATTGAGTAAGGCCATATAAGTTTTCAGTAAAAGAATTTTAACTGGCTCTGTAAACGAAAAAACAGCCCCATAAAACTAATGGTTTACTTAAAAAGTGTTTGAAACCTTTAAAACACAAATTTTAAATTTATACAAAACCTGAAAAATGCTTACATTTGAGTCTGAAATACAGAGATAGAACTCTTAGTATAAAATTCTATATAAACTAAACATTGAGTAAGGTTATTTAAAACTTTTTTAGAAACTTTTAACATAAATTTTTCAAATTTGGTAACAACGTAAAAATATTTTACTTTGGATACATAAGAAAAATTCAACATAAAATTTCAGAAAATTTTTTTGATAAAACTATTTAAAGTTTTTTTTAGATGTAAAACACTTTCGTTGAAGGAATTGCATGCATATAACAGTTTTAAAGTATTAACAATACAGGCTTCAGCTATTAAAACCTGCTTTATATTACTTTCGCATCTAAACCACAGATAGAAAAAGTAGGCATAAAATTTGAAAAAAAAATTAAAACAAATACTAATAAAAGTTCTTTAAAGTTTTGTTTAGATAAAAAGTCTTTTGAAATTGCACACATAAAACAGTTTTAAAATATTTAAAATATAGGTTTTAGATTTCGAAATCTGATTTATTTTACTTTAGTATCTAAAATACAGAAGAAAATTCTTAACATACAATTTCAGAAAAAATAAGCTATTATAAGTTTTCTTCAACTAAAAAATGTTGTTCTAGAAATTACACATATAAAAAAGTTTTTAAATATTTAAAATACAATTTTCAGATACTGTAAAATCCTGAAAATATTAATATTTGCAGAAAAAGAAATACGCGCATATAATTCTAGAAATAACAAACATTGAGTAAAGCCATTTAAGTTTTCAGTAAAAGAATTTTAACTTTCCATGTAAAAGAAAAAACAGCCTTCGTAAAACTAATAGTATACTTAAAAACTTTTTGAAACATTTAAAACACAAATTTCAAATTAAGAAAAAACATAAAAAATGCTTACATTTGCGTCCTAAATACACAAAGAGAAATCATAACATAAAATTTTAAATAAACTAAACATTGAGTAAGGTTATTTAAAACTTTTTTAAAAATATTTAACATAAATTTTTCAAATTTGGACAAAACGTAAAAATATTTTACTGTGGATACATAAGAAAAATTCAACATAAAGTTTGAGAAAACTCTTAGCATAAAATTTGAGTAGAAATAAGCTATTATAAGTTTCCTTTATCTAAACAAATTGTTCTAGAAATTACACACATAAAACAGTCTTAATATATTTAAAATACAATTTTTTGATACTGAAAAATAATGAAAACAAGTAATATTTGCATCTTAGTTACAGAAAAAGAAATACGCGCATGTAATTCTAGAAATAACAAACATTGAGTAAGGTCATATAAGTTTTCAGTAAAAGAATTTTAACTGGCTCTGTAAACGAAAAAACACCCCCCGTAAAACTAATGGTCTACCTAATACATTTTTGAAACATTTAAAACACAAATTTTAAATTTATACAAAACCTGAAAAATGCTTACATTTGAGTCTGAAATACAGAGACAGAACTCATAGTATAAAATTCTAAATAAACTAAACAATGAGTAAGATTATTTAAAACTTTTTTAGAAAGATTTAACATAAATTTTTCAAATTTGGACAAAACGTAAAAATATTTTACTTTGGATACATAAGAAAAATTGAACATAAAATTTGAGAAAAAAAATTTTGATAAAAACTATTTAAAGTTTTCTTTAGATGTAAAAGACCTTTGTTGAAGTAAATTATTTAAAGCTTTGTTTAGATAAAAAAATCTTTGATAAAGAAATTGCACTCATAAAACAGTTTTAATATTTTTAAAATATAGATTTTAGATATCAAAACCTCATTTATTTTACTTTAGTATCTAAAACAGAGCGTACAATTCTAGAAATAACAAACATTGAGTAAGGCCATTTAAGTTTTCAGTAAAAGAGCTTTAACTGTCTATGTAAAAGAAAAAACAGCCTCCGTAAAACTAATGGTATACTTAAAACCTTTTTGAAACATTTGAAACACAAATTATAAATTAAGAAAAAACATAAAAAATGCTTTGTGAGTCCTAAATACACAAAGAGAAATCATAGCATAAAATTCTAAATAAACAAAACCTTGAGTAAAGCTATGTAAATTTTTTTTGAGTTAATAAAAGAGCTTGTGAAAAATAAATAGTGCATATAAAACACTTTTGAAGTATAAGTTTTTTCCAGTTACACAAAAAACTCAAAACTCAAAAAAGAAAATGTTTATGTAAAATAGTTTTTAAATATTTAAGGTACTGCTTTAACCCTCTCGCTGCGCATCCCGTGATTCCCTAGGCTACATAGATGTAGCAAAATTTGTGCAACCCTCGATTTCCGCGGGCATGCAATTTAGCCGTCTATTTAACTGTGCAACCCGTTCTTTCCCCGTTTATTCTGTCATTTTGGCTTTACTGTGATTTTTAATTGTTTATGTAACTTTAAACTAAGAGATGGCTTTAATTGTTCTTATTTCTGCGAAATATAGAAGAATTTTTTGTAGTATTTTGAGCGCGCTGTTCATAGCTGAAAGATGTCTGTCAGGAAGCTTTTCGCGAGTGAAATAACCTACACTCCTGACGATATTTCCGCCACAGATAGCACTTCTGACTCTTATTTCAAGTATATTGAAGATAGTTATAGCGAAACTGATGAGAATTTCTCGGATTCCTTTGCGGATAGTGATGTATCTGAAAATTTATTTTCTATTTAAAATGTTCGACATTGCTGCAAAAATTGATATGCAAAATATTCCACCATCTCCTACATCATTTCCTTTCCTTGGATATCCCGGACTAAATTCCACTATGGCAAATAATGCAACTGTTTTAGAGTATTTTGAACTTTATTTTGACGATGTTATGTTGCAAAAAATAGTAAAAGAGACCAACAGTACATGAGAGTAACAGATCCATGAGACTAACTGCTCGACACTTTGATATCCATATACACCCAAATCCCATCAAGAAAGAGGTTCTTGTAGATAGTGTGCTGTCTTTTTAAAAAAAACTGAAGGTGGAACAAAAAATTCGAAAAGAAAAGTGAATTTGGTGCATGGATTGCATGGTAAGATATTACCTCGAACCTTGTTTCGAAATTTACCATACAAGACTATTTCTAATAAATGCTTTGTAAGTCTTTTGCATTTTTTAATTAGTATATACGTTTTGCTTTTAAATTTTATGAAATAAAGGATAATTTAACCAAGATTAATTTTCAAAATTTAGCTTTCATATCATTATTCTTCAATTTCATTTTTTGAACACCTTTTTTTAGGACCTAATTCTATATCAAAAAATCTCTTTTACAAAAATTTTTTGTATATTTTAACTCTAAAATATATATAGATTTGAAATATGTAATAAAGAAAAATACGCAATTTTTGAACCGATTTTGATAAAATAAATACGCAGCGAAAGGGTTAAACTTTTCATGCATGTGTAAAAAAAAATTGAGATTTTTTTGTCAATTAAAAACTCCAGATTTTTATCATATTTCTGGTTGTATGCCCCTTCGTGTATGAAAAGATTAAATATCAAACATTAAGTTTTAAGATTTAATATACCTAAGAACTTTTAAATTCTAGGAAATTCTTTGTTCCTTTCATAATTTATAATTCCTCGTTAAATGCTTTGTTTCAAGATTGACAGCAATGTCTTAAATCTGCATGGGAGTGGTTGTAACAGGCATAAAAAACCAGTGCTAATCTACTCCACCCTGAAGAAAAAAAAAAGGCATTTTGTAATATACCCAGATTTAGGGAGCTGTGTGCACCAATATCCCCATCAGCTGTTCTAGATATTTCACTGTATGCCATAGGTAAGTCAAGGTTCTCTTCTTCAGCCAAGGGAATGAAATAGATTAGCAATGAGATAAGTCAGTGTCACGTTAAACGTAACGCTTTTTTGGCGAAAACTGGCCCACACCACCAAATAATAAATTGGCGACCTTTACAGGAATGTTAGCTTCTTGCCCCTGCAGGCATGCATGACATCGTTTTGGGAAGACGTCACTTGGTGTTGCCCAGAATATATAACTTTATGAATAAAAATTTTGCCTTTGATTGATTTTATAACTTTGCTGTGTGTAGCACCAGTCGTTGCCAATAAGCAATATTTTTAAAAATATTTTCCTTATAAATTAAAAATTCACAAGTTGAATTTGGAAGACGTGACTTTGTGTTGCCCAGAATATATAAATTTATGAATAGAAAATTTTCCTTTGATTGATTTTATAACTTTGCTATATGAAGCACCTAGAGTTGCCCATAACCAATAATTTAAATATTTTCTTTATTAAATAAAAAATTCACAAGTTGAATTTGGGAAACGTCACTTTGTGTTGCCTCGAATACATAACTTTATGAACAGAAAATTTTCCTTTGATTGATTTTATAACTTTGCTATATGAAGCACCTAGAGTTGCCCATAACCAATAATTTAAATATTTTCTTTATTAAATAAAAAATTCACAAGTTGAATTTGGAAGACTTCACTTTGTATTGCCCAGAATATATAAATTTGTGTATAGAAAATTTGCCTTTGATTGATTTTATAACTTTGCTATATGAAGCACCTAGCGTTGCCCATAACCAATAATTTAAATATTTTCTTTATTAAATAAAAAATTCACAAGTTGAATTTGGAAGACTTCACTTTGTGTTGCCCAGAATATATAAATTTATGAATAGAAAATTTTCCTAAGATTGATTTTATAACTTTGCTATATGAAGCACCTAGAGTTGCCCATAACCAATAATTTAAATATTTTCTTTATTCAATAAAAACTTTAAAGTTGAATTTGGAAAACTTCACTTTGTGTTGCCCCGAATATATCAATTTATGAATGAAAAATTTGCCTTTGATTGATTTTATAACTTAACTATATGAATCACCTGGCGTTGCCTGTAACAAATATTTTTTAAATCCTTTCTATATAAATAAAAAATTCACAAGTTGAATTTAAAATATGTCACTTTGTGTTGCCCGAAATATATAACTTCATGAATAGAAAATTTTCCTTTGATTGATTTTATAACTTTGCTATATGAAGCACCTAGAGTTGCCCATAACCAATAATTTAAATATTTTCTTTATTAAATAAAAAATTCACAAGTTGAATTTGGAAAACGTCACTTTGTGTTGAAACGAATACATAACTTTATGAACAGAAAATTTGCCTTCGATTGATTTTATAACTTCACTATATAAAGCACCCTGCGTTGCAGTAACCAATATTTTTTAAAATCTTTACTTTAAAAATAAAATATTCACAAGTTGAATTTGGAAGATGTCACTGTATGTTGCCCAGCATATATACATTTATGAATGGAAAATTTGACTTTGATTGATTTTATAACTTTGCTATATGAAACACCCATAATCTATAATTTAAATATTTTCTTTATTAAATAAAAAATTCACAAGTTGAATTTGGAAAACGTCCCTTTGTGTTGTCCAGAATATATCAATTTATGAATAGAAAATTATGACTCTTCATATGGCTACAAAGACTGATATATATATATATATATATATATATATATATATATATATATATATTTATATATATATATATATATATATATATATATATATTTATATATATATATATATATATGTGTGTGTGTCTGTGTGTATATATATGTATATATATGTATATATATATTATATATATATATATATGTATATATATATATATGTATATATATATATGTATATATATGTATATATATGTATACATATATGTATATATATGTATATATGTATGTATATATATGTATATATATGTATGTATATATATGTATGTATATATATATGTATATATGTGTATATATATGTATATATATGTATATATATATATATATATGTATATATATATATATATATATGTGTGTGTGTGTGTGTATATATGTATATATATATATGTATATATATATATATATATATTTGTATATATATATATATATATATATATATATATATATGTATATATATATGTATACATATATGTATATATATGTATATATATATATATATATATATATATATATATATGTATATATATATGTATCTATATATATATATACATATATATATACATATATACATATATATATATATATATATATATACATATATACATATATATATATATATATATATATATATATATATATATATATATATATTACAGATTATATATAAGCATATATAATAACAAATCTTCTGAGACCTTACATCATTGTCGTATTTCTTCATTTGTACGACCATTCATTTAACAGAGATCATTTCAAGGTTTTGAATATATTATAAAATAACGCAGCCAAATTGTATAGCTGGGTAATTGAAGGAAAATTACCTCTTTAAAGATTTTCACCTTTATAATTGAAGAATTTGTCCTTAAAACGAATTACAATAAAATATTTTCAACTGAAAGATTTGTTCAGAATCGTACTTTAATCATTTCATTATTTGAATTATTATTTAAGTTTTGAGTTTACCTCACTACAAACTCGTCTTATTAAAAAAATATTGAATGGTACCACTTCTTTTTTAAACTTTAATTAAAAGTAAAGTTAATTGAAGACTTTACAAGTTGACCTATATTATTAATAGAACTTTTACTATCACTTTTATTGACCTATATTATTAATATCAGTTTTATAGACAATAAATTGGTTTTCCTATTGTAGTAGAGATGCATTGGAAATGTTTCTTTTATGAAAAAATTTTTGTTTGCTTTGTTGCATTTTTCCTTTATTTTGTATTCACCTGGAGTTTTTAATTTTCATCTTTAATGACTTTACTACTCTATGGAATCATTTCGTTCCTAAATCAGACAGCATTCACATTGTTTTATAAAATTCTGTAAAATTTATTAATAAAAATTACATTCTGTAAAAGTTATTTATTTTGCATAAGTATGTGTTTATACACACACACACATATATATATATATATATATATATATATTATATATATATATATATATATATATATATATATATGTATGCACACAACACACATGCATATATATATAAATGTTTATATTTATTTTTTGTGTATATTTATATATTTATATATGTATATATAAATAAATATTTGCATACTTCTTTTCCATGTACGGATATAAGCTTATGTGAGTAGAATATATATATATGTATATATATATATATATATATATATATATATATATATGTATATATATATATATATGTATATATATATATATATATATGTATATATATGTATATATATATATATATATATATATATATATATATATATATATGTGTGTGTGTGTGTGTGTGTGTGTGTGTGTGTGGAATGCGTTTGCTTGGAAGAAGCGCGGGTGTCGGTAACGTGGTGCAGAGTAGTCTCAACAATTTTGTCGGCGATTTGTGCTAGGCGATCTAAATTTCCTTCTGAAATTGATATAATAGTTTGGGCTTCTTGTGGTAAACGTTGAATCCACAATGTTTTTAAAAAGTCATTGACAATTTTATCATTTGCCAAAAGTTTCATCTTTCGTAAGAGGTGTGAGGGTTTGTCATCGCCAAGCAGAGTATTTGAAAGCAAGTCTTTTAAACGCTTTTGCTCTGAATCAGAAAATTCGGCAATTAGTCGGGATTTCAAACTTTCATATAATTTTTCTGTAGGTGGATTTTTAACAATATCGCTGACATACGACAACGTTTCAGAGTTAAGAGCCGTAACCACTGCATAATACTTTGTTATATCCTGTGTAATGTTGGCGAGCACAAATTGAGCTTCTATATTCACAAACCACAAGTCCGCCTCTTTATCCCAAAACTGAGGCAGTTTTAACGCCACTCGGTTAGTTTCGCCAACGTTGGCTGCAGAATTTGGCGGGTTCATTTTAAAGAATGGCTCAAAATATGAAAAACAAATATATTACACTAGGTAAAAGGTCTCACTTACAGAAAAGTGGACTATTTGCAGAAAAGAGCATAAATTCTCCGCTTACCTGTACTAGGATCTTACCACTATAAAATGCGTGGACGCGAGTTTCAATTACAGTTCATCGTCTTCATAGGTCACCACATGGGGAGGAGGAAATAAATGAAGATAACAACAAATATACAATCGAAAGCCGAAATATTTAATATAGATTTCATCGGAATTTCCATTACATCTCAACGTCTGGAGAGAATAGAACAAACAAAATGGCACAAACAAAATGGCAGAATGAAAAAAAAAATGTCTCGAGATGCCCTCAGGTAAAAAGGAAATATCAGAAATGAAATAGCTGCATTTGCTTTTGCAAGAGGTAATATTTTGAGTTACGTCACCCTATATGTTTATGTTTATATATATTTTTGTGTATATTTATATATTTATGTTTGTATATATAAATAAATACATGCATACTTCTTTTACATATATGGATATATGTTTATGTATTATATATATATATATATATATGTATATATATACACATATAAATATACATACATATAAATATATATGTATGCACACAGCACACAGGCATATATATGTTTATATTAATTTTTTGTATATATTTATATTTATATATGTATATATAAATAAATATTTGCATATTTCTTTTCCATGTACAGATATAAGTTTATGTGAGTAGAATATATATACGTATATATATATATATATATATATATATATATATATATATATATATATATATATATATATATATATGTATGCATACAATACACATGTATGTATATATATATATATATATATATATATATATATATATATATATATATAATTCAGCTGTCCGTGTGTTTGTAATAGAATTCCTCAAAAACTCCTCCTGATTAAAAATCCAGAATTGCGAGCTTATTTTAATTATTGTACTGAGGCTTGAAACCCTTCGCTGCTGATTTATCTGTGGCGCAGTGGACGACGCAACGGGCTTCAGTACGAAAAGTCTCAGGTTCGAATCACTGTACAGGGTATGTGGTATTTTTAATTTTACCTAATTACGTTTGTCAGGACTGTATGCGTGGTGGCTTCAAGTATTTTTAAAGTGTTTTTTTCCTTACTTTTCAATCAAAACGGTTCAATTCATAATTTATTGAAAACATTTTACAATTTTTTGTATTTACAAGGTTAAAACAGGATAACGTCTCTCGGGTGATTCTAGTATACTCAGACACACACACACACACACACACACACACACACACACATATATATATATATATATATATATATATATATATATATATATATATATACATATATATATATATTTATTTATTTAAATTGCATGTATACTTGGAAGTATACATGACTATATATATATGCGTGTAAATATGTACGTATACACATATGTATGAACACATATTTTAGGTGCATATTTATAATAGTTACAAATATATAGTAATTATATTTTCTAATAATTTATATATTAATATTTTAAAGAGTTTCTAATAATTTGGATATAATTCTGGAATATATAAATAAATGTATAACATATATATGTAATATATATATATATATATATATATATATATATATATATATATATATATATATATATATATATATATATATATATATACATATATATATATATATATATATATATATATATATATATATATATATACATATATATATATATACATATATATATACATATATATATATATATATATATATATATATATATATATATATATATATATATATATATATATTATATATATATATATATATACATATATATACATACATATATATATATATATATATATATATATACATGCATATATATATATATATACATATATATATATACATATATATATATAATATATATATATATATATATATATACATATATATATATATATATATATATATATATATATATATATATATATATATATATATATATATATATATATATATATATATATATATATATATATATATATATATATATATATATATATATATATATATATATATATATATATATATATATATATATATATATGCATTTTGAAATTAATTAAATATCAGCCGTTATTTTTGTAATAGAAAATTACAATGTTTTTGGGTAATAGGGGTTTAATTTCTTTTCCTGTAACTTTTAGATCACTTTATATGTTAATGTTGCAGATGATACTTAAATTCTATTCCAATTTATGCCACTCTCATTTTATTTCAACATTAAAATACTATTGCATGGGGAAAGTCAAAATTAACCCTAAAATGTATTACCACCTTAGTATGTACCAAAATAGATAGCTAGATACGTCAATTTATTCAGCAGAAGAAAGAAACATGTCATTCTGAACCACTTCAGCCCTTCAAGCGAGCGTAATTGTTTTAGTTCGGTACATTCGATATGATTTACTATGAACACTTTGTGGTCTAAACTCGAGAATCACTTTTTTTTGTCACTTTCGCCAAAGTGAGCCAAGTTTAATCCAAGACGGGATCAAATTGTACTTTTTGAAATAGAAAATTATTCTTTATGTACATCTGTGAACAGATAAAAAAATATAAGAGGACCATAAAACAACCATTAAAATACTCCTTGACTTTCAATGACGAGTTGGGTTCGTCTTTTATTGTATGCAGCACTGTAGACGAGTCAACTTCGTCAAGAGATGTTTTCGGAGGATGACGTGTAATATTACTAAAATACTCAACTTCTTTGACAATATTGGAGATATTGATACACTGGATAAAATCGATAATTTCAGCTGTGTAGGAACTTCGGGGTAAATATTTATCCTCGTGTATTGTAAAAGTTTAGCTTATATACGTGTGTGGTCAAATCAGAAACTATCAATGAAGTTCCATTAAAATAATCCTTGTCAGAATTAACATTGAAGGTTGAGTGGGAGTCTTCTTTCAATGTATATATATCATTGTACAATTTGCTAAGAAAATCTAGTCAAAATTTGCTTTTGGTGGACGCCGTTCAAAATATAATTAGTTTCTTTGAAAATATTTGAGATTGAAAGAATCAACTATATCTGATTTCCGTTGTCAATTTTTACCTTTGTGTTCTAAAACATTCTGGGTTATGTACGTCTGTGGTTAGATCAGAAACTATGAATGAAACTTGTGTTAAAAAACCCTAAAAGAATTATTCCTTAACATTCGAGGGCGAATTGGAGCCCTCGGTATTTTAAAGGTGTGCGTTTTAAACAAATCCTAATGGTTTGTCATAGTCTATAAACTTTGGACAGGCATTCTGTGATACCTCTAGACAGCCAGATATTCAAAAAACATTCACTTTAAAAACTCTACTCGAATGTTCAAAGGTTACGTGTTACCATAAAGAAACTTGAAAGTAGAAAAAAATTCTTTGAAAAATCTTTATGAGTATTTTAATGGTGTACGTTTTATATAAATCCCATGGTTTATTACATTCAACAAACTTTGGACAGACATTCTTTGATACCTCTAGAAGAACAGATATTCAAAACACATTCACTTTAAAAACAGCACTGGAATGTTCAAAGGTTACGTGCTACCATAAAAAAAACTCGAAAGTATAGCAAAATTCTTTGAAAAATTCTTACAAGTATTTTAAGGGTGGGAATTTTATACAAATACCCATGGTTTATGGCGTTCAACAAGTTTTGGATAGACATTCTTAGATATCTCTAGACGGACACAGATTCGAAACACATTCACTTTAAAAACTGTACTCGAATACTTAAAAGGTTACGTGTTAACATAAAGAGACTAGAATGTATAATAAAATTCTTTAGGAGTATTTTAAGGATGTGCATTTTATACAAATCCCCATGGGTTATGATACTCAACAAACTTTGCACAGACATTCTTTGATACCTCTAGATGTCCAAAGATTCAAAACATATTCACTTTAAAAACTGTACTCGAAGGTTCAAAAAGTTACGTATTACCATAAAGAGACTGGAAAGTATCACAAAATTCTTTACGAGTATTTTAAGGGTGTGCTTTATACAAATCCCCAGAGTTTATGATATTCAACAAACTTTGGACAGACATTCTTTGATACCCCTAAACAACTAGGGATTTCGAAAACACATACACTTTAAAAACTGTACTCGAAGGTTCAAAAAGTTACGTATTACCATAAAGAGACTGGAAAGTATCACAAAATTCTTTACGAGTATTTTAAGGGTGTGCTTTATACAAATCCCCTTAGTTTATAATATTCAACAAATTTTGGACAAACATACTTTGAGACCTCTAGACAGCCACTCATTCGAAACACATTCACTTTAAGAACTGTACTCGAATGTTCAAAGGTTACGTGTTACCATAAAGAGACTGGAAAGTATCACAAAATTCTTTACGAGTATTTTAAGGGTGTGCTTTATACAAATCCCCTTAGTTTATAATATTCAACAAACTTTGGACAAACATTCTTTGATACCTCTAGACAGCCACTGATTCAAAACACATTCCCTTTAAAAACTGTATTCGAATGTTCAAAGGTTACGTGTTACCATAAAGAGTCTAGAAAGTATCACAAAATTCTTTACGAGTATTTTAAGGGTGTGCTTTATACAAATCCCCTTAGTTTATAATATTCAACAAATTTTGGACAAGCAAACTTTGAGACCTCTAGACAGCCACTCATTCGAAACACATTCACTTTAAGAACTGTACTCGAATGTTCAAAGGTTACGTGTTAACGCAAAGAGACTGGAAAATATAACAAAAGTCTTCACGAGTATTTTTAGGGTGGGTTTAATACAAATCCCCATGGGTTATGATACTCAACAAACTTTGCACAGACATTCTTTGATACCTCTAGATGTCCAAAGATTCAAAACATATTCACTTTAAAAACTGTACTCGAAGGTTCAAAAAGTTACGTATTACCATAAAGAGACTGGAAAGTATCACAAAATTCTTTGAAATATGTATGATATTCAACAAATTTTGTGCATTAACTCTTTGATACCATAGACAGCTAGAGATTCGGAAAATATTCACTTTAAAACATTCAAAAACTCTGCTAAAATGTTTTGTGTTTCAATAGATGGGAGATTGAAAAGTATAACAAAATTCTTTGAAAAGACAATGGCAGTATGTGTACGTTTTATACAAATCCCATAGTTTATCATAATGAACAAATATTGCTACGACAGACGATAAATTTGAGATTTTCATCGATATAGATTTGAGACACATTCACTTTATTCAGAAGTTATGTGTTCTCATAAAGTGATTGGAAAATATAACAAAATTCTTTGAAAAATCACTAGGAGTATTTTAAAAAAGTATATTTAAAACAAATCCTCATGGTTTGTGATACATAACAAATTTTATACGAAACTTTTTTGATACAATTAGTCAGCCAGAGATTCATTCACCTTAATACCTGTACTCAAATCTTAGAAGGTTGTATGTAGAATTTGGTAAAGTGTTCCCATAAAGAGATTGGAAAGTATGAAATTTGAAAATAGTCAACAAATTTTGATACCACCAGACGATAGATTCTAGATTTTGATCGATATAGATTTGAGAAACATTTGCTTTAAAACCTGTACTAAAATATTCAGAGGTTATGTGTTCTCATAAAGTGATTGTAAAATATGACAAAATTCTTTGAAAAATCACTAGGAGCATTTTAAAGAAGTACGTTTTAAACAAATCATCATGGTTTATGTTACATTAACTATTTTGTACGAGAAATCTTTGATATAATCAGACAGCCAGAGATTCATTCACTTTAATACCTGTACTCAAATGTTGGAAGGTTGTATGTAGAATTTGGTATTGTGTTCCCATAAAGAGATTGGAAAGTATGAAATTCGAAATATTCCCACGACTGTTTTAAAGGTGTACGTTTTCTTTCAAATCCCCATGGTTTGTCATAGTAAACACATTTTGGTACCACCAGACGATAGATTCTAGATTTTGATCGATATAGATTTCAGAAACATTTGCTTTAAAACCTGTACTAAAATATTCAGAGGTTATGTGTTCCCATAAAGTAATTGGAAAAATATAACTCAATTCTTTGAAGAATCACTAGGAGTATTTTAAAGAAGTACGTTTTAAACAAATCCTCATGATATATGAAATATAAAAAAAATATTTGTACTATAATTCTTTGAAACTATCAGACATGCAGAGATTCATAGACCTTAATACATGTACTCAAGTTTGGAAGGTTGTATGTAGAATTTGGTAATGTGTTCCCATAAAGAGTTTGGAGAGGATGAAATTCGAAAAATTTCTACGAGTCATTGAAAGGTGTAAGTTTTATTTCAAATCCCCATGGTTTGTCATAGTCAATAAATTTTGGTACCACCAGATGATAGATTCTAGATTTTGATCGATATAGATTTCAGAAACATTTGCTTTAAAACCTGTACTAAAATATTCAGAAGTTATGTGTTCTCATAAAGTGATTGGAAAATATAACAAAATTCTTTAAAAAAATTACTAGGAGTAAAGTTAAAGAAGTATGTTTTAAACAAATCCTCATCTTTTATGATACATAACAAATTTCGTAAGAGGATTCTTTGATATCATCAGACAGCCAGAGATTCATTCACCTTAATACCTGTACTCAAATCTTAGAAGGTTGTATGTAGAAGTCCGTATTGTGTTCCCATAAAGTGATTGGAGAGTATGAAATTCGAAATATTCCCACGAGTGTTTTAAAGGTGTACGTTTTCTTTCAAATCCCCATGGTTTGTCATAGTAAACACATTTTGGTACCACCAGACGATAGATTCTAGATTTTGATCGATATAGATTTCAGAAACATTTGCTTTAAAACCTGTACTAAAATATTCAGAGGTTATGTGTTCCCATAAAGTAATTGGAAAAATATAACTCAATTCTTTGAAGAATCACTAGGAGTATTTTAAAGAAGTACGTTTTAAACAAATCATCATCTTT
>CM063507.1:55127980-55140480 GCA_032207245.1 Pardosa pseudoannulata | reverse complement strand
CAATTTATATAAGAACAGACTTAAGTTACAATTTTCACTTAAGTTAAATGTTAGTTATATAAGATAATTGTTTAATATAGTGCGATGTTTAAGCAACTGTTTTCGCCGTTTTAGGATACTAAATTTTTTCTAACTTTAGAAATGCTTTGAGGTTTTCAAAACTGTATTAGGATGGTTTAGTGAAAAACACATTATTAGAGAATCTGCAAATCATTGAGAGAAAAATACATAAAAGTAATGCAACTGAAACGTTTCAAATTGATAATAAACTATGAAAATCCTCAAAGTGGAAATTGTATTTTTCAAAAGTTTAAAATAATAGAGTGACAAAAAACAAGTTTATGTTCAATACAATAATCATGCTGTTTAACAAATATCTTTTGATAATGAAATGTATATCTACCTTGATTTTTTCAGAACGCAAAACCATTTTATATTTGTGGTCTAAATCTGTCAGTTTGAAGGTCATTTGTTAACTTAAACAACCCCCAAGCGCTTTAGTTTCCCCATTAACTTCTTAAAAAACTACATACATGCTATCAATCACATCTTTTCTTTTCCTCAGTTACTAATTAAAAAAGAAATTCTTTCTTATTTAAAACAAAGTCATAAAACACACCATGCTAAATCCTTCATCCTTTTGTATATTATTTTTCGCAAGAGAAACCCAAAGTTGCTGCAACAATATTTATTGGAAATTAAACAATAAAAGTAGGTTAACTGAACCATTTCTTTCCTAACTAGCAACGCCATTTTCAGGTTGATATATAATTTTTTTTGCAACTCTGCTAACTTAGATGTACGATAAATGTTTTCTAGACAAGTTGATTTCCACCTTTTTTTTATTTTTATTTTTTTCCATTACAATTCTATTTTAACATTAATTGTAGAAACGTGTAAGAATTGCCTTGATATATGACGCTTCAAAGAAGCGAATTGAATGCTCTACAAATTTGAAGCAAGTGATTAACAGTAAATGTACTAACATTTTATATATACCTGTCTCCTCCGATGGTGGTCAAATAATCATTTTTCAAATAACTGTTACATTCTTTTCAGGATGATTCTTAATAATACAGAATTTAGGATAGACATTTAATATATCCTTATTTCTACAGATGGTGGATAAATGACCATTTTTCAAATAAACGTTACATTCTTTTCCGGATGATTCTTAATAATACAGAATTCAGTATAGACATTTTATATATATCCCTATCTCTACAGATAGTGGCTAAATGATCATTTTTTAAATAAACGTTATATTCTTTTCCGGATAATTCTTAATAATGCAGAATTTAAGATAGGCATTTTATATATCCCTATTTACACCGATGTTGGTCAAATAACCATTTTGCAAATAAACGTTATATTCTTTTCAGGATGATTCTTAATAAAGAAGAATTTAGCATAGACATTTTATATATCCTTATTTCCATCGATGTTGGTCAAATAACCATTTTCCAATAAACGTTATATTCTTATCAGGATGATTCTTAATAATACAGAATTTAGTATAGACATTTTATATATTCTTATTTCCACCGATGGTGATCAAATGACCATTTTTCAAATAAATGTTATATTCTTATCTGGATCATTCTTAACAATACAGAATTTAGTTTAGACATTTTATATATTCTTATTTCCACCGATGGTGATCAAATGACCATTTTTCAAATAAACGTTATATTCTTATCTGGATCATTCGTAATAATACAGAATTTAGTATAGACATTTTATATATTCTTATTTCCACCGATGGTGGTTAAATAACCATTTTTCAAATAAAAGTTATATTCTTATCTGGATGATTCTTAATAATACAGAATTTAGTATAGACATTTTATATATTCTTATTTCCACCGATGGTGGTCAAATACCATTTTTCAAATAAACGTTATATTCTTATCTGGATGATTCTTAATAATACAGAATTTAGTATAGACATTTTATATATTCTTATTTCCACCGATGGTGGTCAAATGATCATTTTTAAATAAACGTTATATTCTTTTCCCGGATGATTCTTAATAATTCAGAATTTAGGATAGACATTTTATATATACTTATTTCCACCGATGGTGGTTAAATGACCATTTTTCAAATAAACGTTACATTCTTTTCCATATGATTCTTAATAATGCAGAATTTAGGATAGACATTTCATATATCCATATTTCTACAGATGGTGGATAAATGACCATTTTTCAAATAAACGTTACACTCTTTTCAGGATGATTCTTAATAATACAGAATTTAGGATAGACATTTTATATATCTTATTTCCACCGATGGTGGTCAAATGACCATTTTTCAAATAAACGTTATATTCTTTTCTGGATGATTCTTAATAATACAGAATTTAGGATAGACAATTTATATATCCCTATTTCCACGGATTGTTTTCAAATAACCATTTTTCAAATAAACGTTATATTCATTTCAGAATGATTCTTAATAATACACAATTTAGGATAGACAATTTATGTATCCCCATTTCCACCGATTGCGGTCAACTAAATGTTACATACTTCTTTAGTTCATTCTTAATAATACAAAATTTAGGATAGAGAATAAAACACAAAATTATCGTCATGTAATAATTAACAAAACATTTAATTTTTTCGGGCTTTAGAAATATACAGTTTTAAAAAGAAGTCTTGAAACTCAATAATAAGTTATTTCAGTAATTTACATAAATATCGTAACTACATACTGTAATCTATTTTTAGATTTTCCTAATGTATTTAAGAAGTAATTAAGAGAAAGAAATCATAGCACAGTATTTATCAAACCATTTTAACTTTAGCCGCTTTACCGCATACTTTAAACTTCTTTAAGATTATTGTTGACGTATATATCAAAGAAGTAGTTGAAAACATGTAAACAAACAAGCAGTAATTATTTGCTTGTTGAAGAAAGTCATTGGAGCATAATTATCAATACCCAACAAATACAGGCCATACATAATAATTTGTTTTTATTTTTAAAGAAAATAATCATGAATTTATTTTACGCTACGCTAGATAATGCAATTAAATTTATGTTTTCAATTGATAAACTAGTTTTTGTTTTACGTTCCAATTCATTAACATATAAAAATTTAAGATTTCGGCATAATAAACAAAAATAGGTAGAAACTAAATTTGGGTGTATTTTTTATGAAATAAACAAATTGTTGTTTTTTTAAACGGAAAGAATCAAACTTTTTAATAGATTAGAGGGAAAAATGCATTGAAATAAGTCTTTTTCGCTCTCTTAGTAATTTACCCAATGAGCGGAAATATTCATTTACACACTTGAATGAATATCTTCCAGCGCAACACTTCCAGTCACTGTGAACAAGGATCACGCAAGCGTCGTAACAGTTAGCATGCACGTGCAAGTCCACCGTTTGAGTTTTCTAAAGTAAGACGGATTTTCCTTAGATTTACTGAAAATTACAGTCCAGTTTTGGAATTATAATCAGAATAAAATACTTTGGATACCGACATTTACGTTGACGATACTTGTGGATCCGATACAGCTGTACCAAATTTCCGTGTCCATGCAGCTTTATGTCTTTCTGCTGAATTTTTTTTTGCGGATAATCAGTATCAGGTTATTCTATGCAGAGTGGCATCCTCATCAGGTGGCACAATAAGGAGGCAGAATTATAATCGGAATTAAATGACGATACTTGTGGCATCGAAAAAGCTGGCTTATCGACACCAAGTAGCCGTGGCGCTTGTTAACGCTGCAGCTTTGAGTCTATGATGAAATTCTATTGCTGATAATCAGGGTTAGATTATGCTATGGATAGAGATGGCCTCATCAAGTGGCATCGGATAGAGGAGGAATTATAATCGGCATATCGACATTAATGTCGATAATTGTGGAGCCGAAATAGCTAGCTTTTCGACATCAAGTAGCCATGGCATTTTTTGACGCTGCAGCTTTGTGTCTTTATGCTGAATTTCTGTCGCCGATGATCAGAGTCGTGTCGTGCTATGATAAAGTAAGGTGGCTGCATCAGGTGGCAACTTAAGGAGGTGGTAGAACAAAGAAATTAAGGAGCGGCATTTCAGTGACTTGTATCATACGCAACAAATCTACCGCACAGTCCTGCTGATAATGACTGGATAATAATAAGGCAGCTGCCCTGAAATGACTGCCTAATAGCAAGTATAATTTAAGGAATCAGAAAATTATACTAATTCTAATGAATAAGGCTGCTACTCTAAAATGACAGTCTTATAGCAAGTATTATTTAATGAATCAGAAAATTATACTATTTGTAATAAATAAGGCTGCTGCTCTAAAATGACTGTCTTATAGCAAGTATAATTTAAGGAATCAGAAAATTATACTAATTGTAATGAATAAGTCTGCTGTTCTAAAATGACTGCCTAACAACAAGTATTATTTAATGAATCAGAAAATTATACTAATTGTAATGAATAAGGCTGCTACTCTAAAATGACTGCCTAATAACAAGTATTATTTAATTAATCAGAAAATTATACTATTTGTAATAAATAAGGCTGCTGCTCTAAAATGACTGTCTTATACCAAGTATAATTTAAGGAATTAGAAAATTATACTAATTGTAATGAATAAGTCTGCTGCTCTAAAATGACCGCCATATAGCAAGTATAATTTAAGGAATCAGAAAATTATACTAATTGTAATGAATAAGGCTGCTGCTCTAAAATGACTGCCATATAGCGAGTATAATTTAAGGAATCAGAAAATTATACTAATTGTAATGAATAAGTCTGCTGCTCTAAAATGACCGCCATATAGCAAGTATAATTTAAGGAATCAGAAAATTATACTTTATGTAATGAATAAGTCTGATGCTCTAAAATGACTGCCTAATAACAAGTATTATTTAATGAATCAGAAAATTATACTAATTGTAATGAATAAGGCTGCTACTCTAAAATGTCTGCCTAATAGCAAGTATAATTTAAGGAATCAGAAAATTATACTAATTGTAAATTGCAGCAAGGATTTCGCAATCTGGGAGACACTTGCTTTCCTTTTATTGCTTTATGGTTGCTGAATATAAAACTAACTTTTGTTAAAGTCCATATAGTGTGCATTTAATTACTTATGTTAGGAATACGTTGCATGAATGGGTTATAATTATAAATTTTATTTAGTAGAGTATAATAATTGATTTACCTATTACCAACTTAACTGTAATTATTAGCTCATTGTATAATAATTGCAGCAACTAATTATATTTATGAGTTGCTTGCTTAATTTGCATTAATTAACTACTAATTACAATCTGCATGTATTATTTTCATTAAAAAATTATAATTGTTAGCTGTTTGCATAATTTGAGCTAAATAATAACTATTATTAAAAACATGGTAAGATTTTTCTGTTATTAAATAGTGATTATTTAATTGTAATTAACTAGCTCCAATGATATATAAGCCATTGAAATGCCGCTCCATAAATATTTAATTTATTTGCTTCTAGTTAGTTAACGCCAAACGATGGCCGAATGGGTAGGGCACTGACCTTCGAACCGGAGTTCGTGGGTTCGAGTCCCACTGTGACATGGATGTTCTTAGCCGTTCTAAATCGGCTATAAACAGTAGGTCCCGGTCTCATTAGCCCTCGTATTGCAAAATGTAGACCGTAGTGCTCCCAACCAACCCAACATCTAGTTACTTAAGAGTTATAGTAGGCTTCCCTAGCTAACCATACTATACATGCAATGATAATTATTCTTAACTGCAGTATAACTTTAATCAATGGTTATAATTATTAATTTGTTTCTATAAGGTGCATTAAGTAAGTGTTACTAGCTGCTTCTTTTAACATTAACAAATAATTAAAATGACATAAATTATTTAAGGTAAAGTTCTAGTATTATTATTTCACATTTGGAAATATATAGGTAAATAATATAACATTCTGTTACTCGTTTCAAATATAGGTAAATTTATTATAAAATAAAATGAAAGATATTTGAATAATTTGCTTTGCTAGGTTATAAAATTGCACTGAACATTAATTTTTTTATTTGATAAAATTCAAAATTTAGTAAATTTATTTTATGTAAAACCACCAAATAATTTGCTTAAAAGTTGCTAGCTGAACTAATTCAGTTCACTCGAAGCAAAGGGTGTTTGTTCATTTTTGAACAAACCAGTGTCTGGGAGAAAAAACTGGATTATAAACTGTGTTTAATATTTATGAACTTTCTCAGCTTTCTGCAAGTTATGTTTTATTATATAACTGAAATTGCTAGACATTTCCATTAATTTGAAAGAAGAGAAATTGGTTTTTCATGTAGATGAGGATGTAATTGCAAAGTATGTTGCTTATATTTTTAAGAATTTCATTATTAGGCAAATCCATGAAGGGACAAAGTTATGTTCGAAATATAGTTAATGTTGTCTTAATTAGTTTTCAAAACATCTATTCTATATAATTTGCTAGAGTAATAAGGTATAATTTTTGTTGCTTGAAACGATACATAATTGCTTAAATTAAAATTATTTGAGATTTATTAAATTTTTATTTCTACGAAAATAATAGCTACTACTCTTATAATTTATGTAGTTTGTATAATCCACTATAATTCAGTAGTTATATTCAAGTATCTGCTACTTTGAAAATAGCTAATATATTTAAAGACTAATTAATTGAAATTGAATTAGTTACTGAACAACAAATTGTTTATATGTAGAAGAATTAGTTACTAAATAAATAATTTGTTACTAAACAAGTTATTGAAAACTTAATCGTTTTTAAATTTCTATATTGCTGTTTATGAATATTCTATATAATTTGCTAGTGTAATAAGATATAATTTTTCTTACCTTAAATGATACATAATTTTGTAAATTATAATTATTTGAGATCCACTAAGTTTTTTTTACTACGAGAACAATAACTACTACTCTTATAATTTATATAGTTTGTATAATCCACTATAATTCCGTAGTTATATTCAAGTATCTGCTACTTTGAAAATAGCTAATATATTTAACGACTAATTAATTGAAATTGAATTAGTTACTGAAAAACAAGTTGTTTATGTGTAGAAGAATTAGTTACTGAATAAATAATTTGTTACTAAACAAGTTATTGAATACTTAATTGTTTTTAAATTTCTGTTTTGCTGTTTATGAATATTCTATATAATTTGCTAGTGTAATAAAATATAATTTTTCTTGTCTTAAATAGTACATAATTGAGTAAATTAGAACTATTTCAGATTCACTAAATTTTTTATTACTACGAAAACAATAACTACTACTTTTATAATTTATATAGTTTGTATAATCCACTATAATTCCGTAGTTATATTCAAGTATCTGTTACTTTGAAAATAGCTAATATATTTAACGACTAATTAATTGAAATTGAATTAGTTACTGAACAACAAGTTGTTTATGTGTAGAAGAATTAGTTACTGAATAAATAATTTGTTACTAAACAAGTTTTTGAATACTTATTCGGGTTTTAAGCTTTTGAATACTTTCGGGCCTATACTGATTTGCCCGTACGGAGTACGGGCAATCTGATTTCTATTTCGCTTGCACTGTTTCGGCCGTATTTTTCCAATTTTAGTAACAAATTATTCGTATAGATTTCCAGTAAATGATACTTTGCAGTTTATTGCATTTTCTACTCTGATTGGTTCAAAAGCGAGGTTTTTTCCGCATGTTTTGTATCGGAAGACGAATTGTTATCTTTCAGTGTATAGCTTTTTGGTTATATTTTACTAACCGCCTGATAATTTTATTGATGTAAGAGTTGAATAATATATTTTTACTTTTAAATAATGGATAATTCAGAGCGTATGGAGCTAATTTCTTGTGATTCGAACTGCGACTCGGAATCAGAAACTGAATTATCTGTAAGTGATAGTAGCGAAAGTTTACTAGATGACCTGGATAGTAGTGACTCTGATAGTAGTACAGATGGAATCAGTCAAGCAAGACAATTTTTTGAAATTAATTGTGATAATCCTTCGGATCCGCCTCCTAGATTTGCTTTCACTGGAATTCCAAAAATTAACTTGGATATCGATGAGACTAAAGGTAAACTTCAGTTCTATGATGCTTTCATAGAAAGAAAAAAAGTTGTAATAAATGCTTAAGAATACTTGAAATGTTAATTTTAATAACATATTTTTACTTAAAAATGTAAAATGAACAAAAAAATGCAATAAAAGAATGTGGTATTTTTTTTACCTAATTCTAGAAAAAAATGAAACTGTCAAAGGGTTAACATATATATAAGAAAACTCTTCAGCACTCAAAATGGTTAAATGGGTAAAAGCAAAAGCTTAAGAACTATTTTTCAACTGGTGTAATATGGTTTTTGAAACTATATAGCAGTAATTGCATTTAATTAAATTATTTGTGGAATTAGCTTGTTTCCTTATTTTTGAAATGATATATTTTTATTTTTAATCTAAGTGGTTATATTATTCCGTAACCGATGATGTCTTCAAGTGAGTCAAACATACAATTTTACAAAAATGCTCAAATATTATATTATAATTTCTGTAACTTATGGAATTTGCAGTAGGAACAGGTCGATTGTTTAAATTACCTCTTTTGACTACATTTATTGAGGGATGCACTTAGAGGCACAAAGACGCTGATAGTTTTTATGTTTTATAAATCTCTATTTCGAAGTATTTCATTTGTTAACAGATGTATTATAATTGCACACAATATCTTGGTTGTTAAAAAATATAAATAAGTCTATAAGAATATTTTTATTTGCTTTTAGAATCCATTATTCTTATATGATTTCGAGACATACAGTTATGTGTATTAAAATTAAATCTATATTATCATTTATATATGTATTATAACCGGAAGTATAAATTCAATACAATTTTCCCGTAATACATTATAGTCACTAAGGGTGAAGTAAAAAATATTTAACGCTTTACTGACACAGTAAACCTTTACAATGTTTTATATTTTTATTATTTATATTAAAATGGATATAATATTAGTTTTCAGTAAATAGAGTGTGCTTTATGTATTTTAAACAATAATTACAAAGACATTTTAAATTTTATTTATATATTTTTTTTATTATTTTAAATAATTTCGGTAACTGAGCAAACGCTTCTTTATACATATAATTAGTAAAAAAAATAAATTGTAATTATTTTTATGGATACGCACATATCATTTTTTACTCATTATACGAAATTATAAATATCTATTAGTTTATAATTTTACTTCCATAAGAACAGGTGAAATAATTACAGAAAATTGTTAAATAGACAATGGTGTTTTAACTATTTTGAGTGCTTGTTTTTAATAAGCTCTAATTAAAGAAGCGGCGATAAGATTCCGGTTTGGCGCCTTATTAACGCTTCACTCGATGGAACACACAGGCCCGAGAAAAACAAATCCAGAAATTGCTGTTACGCTTCCAGAAATAACTCGCCAGGTTTCAAAATAACATACGACATGGCGTATTTCTGTTAAATTTCTCACCAAGCCATCCAAAAGAAAGGTTAAACCAACACAAAGGAACACTTTAAACCGAGCGATCCATGATTTCGCCTCTGGTTAAAAATCACTTCCACGGGCGAAATTTTCGCCTTCATGCCTGAAGATTTCTTCTCGAAGAAAAGTGACCAATCGATGGCTGAAGGGAAAGAAGAAAAAAGAAATAAAGGAAAGAAAAGTAAAGCCCATCACAAGACTGACCCAGTAAAAGGTCTAAAAGCAAAAGGAAGTCATCTTCAGCTAGAACGAGATCGTTCAACCTTGAAATACGTGACTCGAATTCGTGGGGGGAAATGAAAAAAATACAATTGTGAAAGTCCACCATTTTAAGAAAATGGCGCAGCGTTAAAATACTTACATCATATATTTTATAGGAAATGCCTGCTACTCTTGGTGAAAGAACGTTTTTATGTTAAGGTCGCATCCAAGGATTCCACACCGTTTTACGATGGGGTGCAAGTTACTTCTGTAAAGGAATTTGTTTACCTTTTGTTCGTTTTTACTTTACAGTTTTCTTCTTTCGACAACTCCTATAAGAAACTTATATTCATCTCCTTTGTTAAAAAAGGGCGGTAACATAACTCTCAGTGTATAATTATTTTCAAAGTAAAAAACCTTTTACAAAGTTTCAAAAGTCAGTTGAATTTAAGGGGAACAGTTGACATTACATGGTATTTATGGAAATTATTAACTTAAATTTATAAAAATTTACACGCGTATTCAATAAAATAACTAAGCAACTAAAATTAATTATAAATAAAATATTATAATTATAATAAAGTAAATAATTATAATTTATAAACACAATTAAAAATAATTTAAATATCCGATAATTTTTTAATTTAATTTTTTTAATACTTTGTTGTTTTTCAAAATGTTTCTTGCGAAATAATTTTTAAATTTTTATTTTATTTCTGTATTATTAATACTTATATTAATTATTTATAATACTTATGTTAATAATACTTATTAATAAATTAATACTTATATTAATAATACTTATTAATTAATTACTACTTATTAATAATACTTATATTAATTATTGATATATAAATTATTTTTCTAACATATTTGGGATTTTTTTGTTGATAAATTGAATAGTTAATACACAGGAAATATTTCTGCTTCTAAATTCAAATTTTTTAAACTTAAACTGAACTTTAATAACCTAAATACAGTTGAAATTTAAAAGAGATATCCAGTTTTTTTTATATATATTATCATAAGTCAAGGAACATTTAAAAATTTAACAAAAATTTTATAAAAAATTATTTAATAAAAAAGGTGAATTTAATTTAAGAAAAAAAATGTGATGAACATATTTATACTTCAATTTATATGTGTAAAAATTTAGAAAATGCTAAGTAATAACTTATGAAAACAATTTATAATTTCCACCATCCAGTGTAAAAATTTAGTAAAATGTGTAAAAATTTAGAAAATGCTAAGTAATAACTTATGAAAACAATTTGTAATTTCCACCATCCAGTTAAAGGAGAAAATTATCCATGCAACGTTTATCTTTTTTTTTTTCAATTTGAAGTTAGTGGCTATCTTCAATAAATATTAATAATTATTACAACCAATAAATTTATTTTTTTAAAAACTTTTATGGTCAGTTTTTAGACATTTCTAGTATTTTGATATCTTTCTCTTTTTACAACTCTTTCCATTCAGTTGAATTTTTCAAAAGGTATTAAAAACTGTAATTAAACATATATTAATCACCCTTTTAATTAACTAGACATCCTTAAAATGACAGGATTCGACTAAAAATATGAAGTTTTTTATTTTTCTAAAAAGTAAAATTATTCAAATTGTTTCAGAATCAATAAAAAATTTTTTTTTGTTGCATTATTTTTTTCATCACTAAGGCATATTTTTTTTTACATTTTAAAACATAAAAATATTACTTGATGTTGTATCAGCTACTCCAGAATTTTCTAAGTCTGTTAATTTGTTTATATCTCTCGTGAAATTTTGGACGTTTGTATTAAAGCGTCTGTTTTCTAAAGAGTTATGGTTTTTTTAACGTGAAGTATTTTGTCAAGTTACTGAGGTGTAATACTCGAAGCAAAGAAAAATTGCTAAAACATCGTGTTATTTGAAGTAATTGTATTCTATAAATTATAATTATTATACTTGAAAATCGCTACCAGTTTTTTCTTTTATATAAACTTTGTTTGACTAAATGAAATTATATATATATATATATATATATATATATATATATAATATATATATATATATATATAATATTATATATATATATATATAAATAATTCTTCTTTAAGTGTGCTTGTAATAGAACTCATCCTAAACAAGACTGATTTTGATGAAATTTTGAGCATGTAATTAAATTGATTCGAGAATGGTTTAGATTCACAATTCCATGCGATAGAAAATATTTTTTACGAAAAATCCAAAACTAAGCTCTTATTGAGATTATTATAATGCCGCTCAAAATCTTTGCTGTCATTTCCTGCCATTGAGAAGAAAAAAGAAAGAAAAAACACCACAACCAACTCTCCTGTTGAGATTTGAGAGTCCGACCTCCCCCAGCAAATATATTCCTAAATCCTTCTTGTCCCGAAATCTCCCGAAATTTTTCTCTTAGAATTGAATCCTTCCGCAGACTAAAATATTATTATAAGTTCCTATACAACCACGATCCACCAGCCCACCACAGCTCAAATTTCCACACCTATTTTCTCTAGAGAAGAAAAAATAAAGAAAAGGAAAAAAAACAACTCTCCTGTCGAGACTTGAGAAATCCGATCGCCCTCAGCAAAGATCCTCTTAAATCATTCTTGTCCCGAAATCTTTCTTGTAGAATTTAATTCGTCCCTAGGCTACAAAATTTGGCGAGTTTTTACACATCCACGTTCAACCAGCCCACCACTCAGTGCTTACAAAATCACGTTCAACCAGTCCGCCACAGCAAAGATCTTTCTAAATCCTTCTTGTCCCGAAATCTTTCTTGTACAATTAAATTCTTCAGCA
>CM063507.1:55117980-55122980 GCA_032207245.1 Pardosa pseudoannulata | reverse complement strand
GTAAACTCATAATTTTCAGTTTCCTTCCTGTAAAAGTGCATGTGGCATTCGTTCGTATTCTCACATTGTTTTCCTCAATTTAGCAAAATTGTAGTGTGATTCTTCAAAAAATTTGTTTATTTTCCCGGAAAGATTGGCAACAAGAAGTGTGTTTTAATACATGTTTCATTCTTGATATGCAAGGAAAAAATGGGACTCCGCATTTTAAACGAATGTACTTTCTTAATGTGAAACGAGCACTATAATGTGCTACAGACACGAAAGGGAATTTTTACGCATGGTGTTTATTTCCTGAAAAAATGATAAAAGCAGAAGTGATGCCAATTTTTCGGAAACAAATTTCCCCACAAATGCTTCTTACGACTACCAATTGTGATGAGGCTCTTCATTCATTCATGCTCTATTTCAAACGGAATCTTCCATGGAGTCAAAGGTCTGAATCGTGTGCTCTGTGGGTCTGGATTACGTCATGATGTTTGATTATGCAACAGCTATTGAACGCATCCATGACGTCACAACTTCATGTCATTATGCATTGATTATACAAGTTGCTATTTTTTAAACAGAATGGTGGCAACAATGAGACTGTCTCTAGAGCCATTTTTTTCTTCATTTTCAATAAAAAAAGATGACTTAAGAAATTGTTAAAGAGTGCTAAAAAGAACCGGTTAGAGAAATCAAATAGTATTCATAAAGTTGCGGTTGAAATGTTCCCTACAATTTGTACAGTATGACTTTTTGGAAAGTTTTCTTTCTGATTAAATATAAGTATTTTTAGGAGATGAATACTCAAGAAATTTAATAACTTTGACTTTTTATATTAAAGAATGTTTAAATTTTCATGTTAAATGGCACTAAATAACAACTTACAAAAGATTTCAAATACAGATACATCTAAATAGTTGCATTTTTATTTTTAATAAAATCATTACCTGATAATTTTGGAATAAAGAACGCATGTTTAGCCAATTACTTTAAAAATTATCATTTTATAGAAGTAGATACTTTCATTTGAACTTGATTTTGGGGCTAGAATGTAGCAAGTAGCATTCTTGATAAAAAAAAATGTATTGTAATGTTTTTATTATTTAAATATTTTTAATTCATACACATATATTTTTTATCTCACTGTTTATTTCTCTGTAGACAATTGTTAAGTTTTTCGTTAAATTGTGGCAACATTATTAGTATTAGTCGAAACAATAGTTATCCTGTTTTATTTTCGTTATCGCAGATTGATTATTCGGAAGAATGCTATAGTATGCCGTAAAATATTAGAAAAGTTAATTAATTTTACTCTGACCTAGAATGACTTCAGTTTGTTAACCTGGTTAAATTTAAGAAAAACAGTGAAATCGGGAAGACATTATCCTGATTTTTATTTTAATAAGTACCGAATAGAATGAACCTGATATGTTGAAGATAGAATGGTTTTTCCTATGATGAATTTCATGTGTATGAGTTTTGTTCTTTGTATATATTTATTTACAAACGGAATGCGGTATGAAATGAATTTGGACTTTAATCGAGGTGAGGGAATGCACAACATTTCGAAATACTGAAAAATAAGACAGAATCCCAGTTTTGTAAATGCTCTAAATTTTAAGTTATCGCCAAACATTTTTATCACTTTTTTTCGAAATATTTTAATAATTATTTATAATAACACTTTGCTGCAATTTCGTTATAATAACACCAGACATTTTTTTCGATTTTAATACTGCTAGTAGATAGTTGTTGCAGATACGTTATTACTCTAGATGCTCTTTTAAATCTGTAAAAGTCATTTTTAAAAACATTTTGGCGTTAATTTTGCAATGATGTTACTATTATAACCCTCAGACATGTGGTATTTGAATTGTTCTTTGTAAGCTCTTTTTATATTTTTAATTTATTTTTTTTATTTGTAAAATACCATTGGTCATTCGGATTTGCTGTTGATGCTTTGTTTATAGATGATAACAGTAAATGAAAAATCAGCAACATATATTTAAATGAAAAAGATCACAGTGCAAACATTAAACGCTTTAGCTCTATTCTAAAGAACAACCATTTTTATCTCTCTTCTTTTCTTGTTGTCACTCCCGAACAGAAGAACTTACCTCTCATGGAATTTGATCGTGACGCAACATTTTCCTTCTGTTGATGTTGTCGGAAAATATCAGGATGTTCTTTCACGTAAAAATCAAAATTATTTATCTGGTACTAGGTCTATATTTGGAAGAATAGGCCTTTTCTTAATCTTTATAAATTTATTAATTTCTATGTTTTTTCCGCAGTTGAAAATTTTTGTAAATTTCCTTTATTTCTGTCAGCAGACGATTTCTTTTATTTTTGCCACCATTTTTTACTTTTGGCGAATTTTTTTTTTTCACCAATGGCAAAAATATGCCAGAATCTAATCTAGTTCTCTCTATATATAATTTCAGTAATGCATTATATCCACCAGTTATTTATATTTTAGGAATTCTTTTAACATTGTTCTATAATTTTTAACAAGAAATTATGGATGATTTAGGCTTATGTTTCTGAACAGTATATCAGGATATTATTACTGTTAAACGCAAAAGCAATTTGGTTGCTTTGCTGAATATTTAGAACTATTATTTTGTGTACATACTGTTGTTTAAGCAAAATACTTGTCAGTTATATAATGAAATATTCTTTAAGACAAAACATAGTGAAATAAGTACTGCTTTAGTATATTACCTCAATGGCGATTTTTTACATTTGGTGCATTTTTACATCATTAGAAATTGTAAGGAATGTAAATAAGACTGAACTAAAACATTCCAGGTCAATTTATAATTTTTGGTAGTTCACTATATTCCTTGATGTATTATTTTTAAACTTTTATACTTGAAAAAATTAATGGATGCAATATTAATGATACAATGTTTGATTAGGTGACAAAAATGTCGTCAATACATTCGCGATTATAATAAAATTATCGCTACACAAATCTCGCCAATGGGTCGCCATACTAAATATATTCAACTAGTGTCTTTTTTGTGATGATTCATTTTTTAACAGCTATTCGTAGATAAAAACTGAGTTGCATGATAACTAAATATTTCACTTTATTCATTGATATTAATTTAAATTCTACAGCTTATTTTTAGATATGGTGATAAATGAAAAATTAAAAATCCACAAGACTAATTCCAAAACTAAAATATTTCGTATAAAATGAAATAAAAATTTATGCATTATTCATTGCATTTGTAATGCCAAATATATCTTAATGATAAATTTCTAATTAATTATATTTGTTCATACATGCAGTAATTGATTTCATTTATGTTAATAACATTAATAAGACATTCAAATCTCGAATTGCAGATCATTTCTCACTGAAGTGGGATAAATCGTTCTTCAGAGAACTTTGCCCTATTTAATTATTTCGTATTTTATCGTTGCCATCTTGCAGAATATAATTATCAGCCTTTTGCCTCGAGATGTCTAGATAAAATCTCATAGCCTTTCTTGAAGAGTATTACCCATGGAAATGACTCTTCGAATAAGTCTATGTCGACACATGCTTATTAGTTTGATCAATGGCATTTTAAACTGTTCGGTTAATATTATGTATATGCATTGCATGGAAAAAGGTTAAATACATTTATATCATCTTGTAAAATAGTTGCAGTTTTAATCCCTAATTAAAATAACATTTATCAAGTTGTTTTTGACTTAAGATATTCTTTTTGTAAAAGTTCTACACAACTAGTTGGTGAAATGAAACTTTTATTCGACTTCAAATCTCATTGTATCATAAACATACAAAATTGGCATCTGCGCCATTTTCTTTTTAGCATTCATGCCAGTTTGTAGTTGTTAGGGCAAAAGTATAAATCAACTTAAGATCGCTAGTTAAAATAACATCTATCAAGTTATTTTTGGCTTAAAATATTATTTTTTAATAATTCTTCATAACTAGTTGGTGAAATAAAGCTTTTATTCGACTTTAAATCTCATTGTATCTTAGGCATACAAAATTAGCATCTGCGCCATTTTCTTTTTAACATTAACACTAGCGTATAGTTGTTAGTACAAAAGTATACATCTACCTAAGCTCACTAATTAAAATAACATTTATCAAGTTGCTTTTGGCTGAAAATATTCTTTTTTAATAATCCTACATAACTAGTTGGTAAAATAAAACTTTTATTCGACATTAAATCTCATTTTATCTTAGGCATACAAAATTAGAGTCTGCGCCATTTTCTTTTTAACCTACATGCCAGCGTGTTAGTACTAAAGTAAACATCAACTTAAGAGCAACAAGAATTGCTTATGGCTGATGCTATATTGCCATCGAGGTATATCACAGGCAACTTATGCATCATAATTACATCAGAGAACAGAATTTATAGTACCAAATTCCAAATTTAGGCGACATCTGATGACATTTTGATGCAGACGTCGTCTTTGACATATCTCGACCACATTATCGTAGCAGCCTAAATGTAGTACAAGTGATAATGACAAATGAATTATCTGGGGTAGCAGGTCAAGCTTGGGGGGGGGTGTCTTTTGTTTGGTCCCTTCTTCTAAATTCCGAGGACCCAGAGGGGATGATATTACTCGCGTCCGTGGCACACGTTAAGCTAAAAGTGCTCCCTGAGTGGTCTAAATGGATAACAGATTCGCAGACTTGTATTAGCATAAAGACCTATAATGCCTGTATTGCCAGCTGCTTTAAGAAAAAACTATAATCCACTTTTTTTGCTAAACAAAAACAATGCTAAAAATTGAGTTTCAGGTGCTATTCAAATTGTCGTGACCACCGAAATTCTATAGAGTAGTACCTACAAAAAGTTTTTCGCCGTGAAGGAAACAACAAATCAGGTGACAAAATTTTCGCGTCATACCTAAAATGCGTTCGTGATGAATATTTGAAGAAAAAAATGCAAAAAGAACACTTTAAGAAAATAAATAGGAGGAAAACGGGGGTGTCACATACTTCATTTTTTTTATCTTATTCATTTTGTAAACGG
>CM063507.1:55105480-55112980 GCA_032207245.1 Pardosa pseudoannulata | reverse complement strand
TCACTTTATAAAAAGAAATTTATGCATAATTAAGCGAATGCCTTCTAAATCCGTTTTCAAAGGTGCAGGATTTCGAAATAATACACAGGATTGGTGTGTAAGCCATAATTTCTTCAAGCCGCGAATATCCATCATTTGGGATACGTGAGTGGGAGACGTGAAACCCATTAGCAGACTTTTGTAATCACTGTATAAAACTAACAAATTGATGTCTCCATGAGTCAAGTGAAATTGATCTTGGACCGCTTATGCAAAACAGCGAAATTAGTGTCATTAAAAACTTTACTTTCACCTTATAAACGGGATTATTCCAGGTGTGCAATAATTATCCCCTTCCTATGCTTTAATACTAATATTCGTGCAGATTGATATGTGTTCATTGGAAGGCAACATGAAATGGCATTGTGAAATATGATTAGTTAACATGCAAGTGAATGGAAAACTAGTTATTGTAATGAAGATTTTGATGACAGTTATTAGCGTGTTATTTCTCTATCATATAAATGTTGTATCGAGTTATTGCTTGATAGTGTAAGGGATAAACGGGAAGTTATAAATGGGATTATTGCAGGTGTGCAATACTAATCCCCTTCCTATGCTTTAATACTAATATTCTTGCAGATTGATATGTGTTCATTGGAAGGCAACGTGAAATGGCATTGTGAAATATGATTAGTTAAGTTGCAAGTGGATGGAAAACTAGTTATTGTAATGAAGATTTTGATGACAGTTATTAGCGTGTTATTTTTCTACCATATAAATGTTTTATAGAGTTATTGCTTGACAGCGGAAGTGATAAACGGGAAGTTCTAAATGGGATTATTCCAGGAGTGCAATATTAATCCCCTTCCTAAGCTTTAGTACTAATATTCTTGCAGATTGATATTGTTCATTGGAAGGCAACGTGAAATGTCATTGTGAAATATGATTAGTTAACATGCAGTAGATGGAAAACTAGTTATTGTAATGAAGATTTTGATGACAGTTATTAGCGTGTTATTTCTCTATCATATAAATGTTCTGGAGAGTTATTGCTTGACAGCAGTGATAAACGGGAAGTTATAAATGGGATTATTGCAGGTGTGCAATACTAATCCCCTTCCTATGCTTTAATACTAATATTCTTGCAGATTGATATGTGTTCATTGGAAGGCAACGTGAAATGGCATTGTGAAATATGATTAGTTAAGTTGCAAGTGGATGGAAAACTAGTTATTGTAATGAAGATTTTGATGACAGTTATTAGCTCGTTATTTCTCTATCATATAAATGTTCTATAGAGTTATTGCTTGACAGAGGAAGTGATAAACGGGATTATTCCAAGTGTGCAATAATTATCCTCTTCCTATGTTTTCATACTAATATTCTTGCAGATTGATATGTGTTCATTGGAAGGCAACGTGAAATTTCATTGTGAAATATGATTAGTTAAGTTGCAAGTGGATGGAAAACTAGTTATTGTAATGAAGATTTTGACGACATATATTAGCTCGTTATTTCTCTATCATATAAATGTTCTATAGAGTTATTGCTTGACAGAGGAAGAGAAATTTTATGCAATATTATTTTTATATTTTAACATTATAATTATAGTAAAAAAAAAATTTTTTTTATCCTTAATACATATAGCTAAACATAATAATTTCGCATACAAAATCCTAAAAATTAGTAAACAATCAATTTAAACTGAGTAATTTACAAGTATAGTTGCTTTATAAATATTAACTTTGTAGTCAATTAACTAATATAAATTAAAGCTTAGAATACCTAGCTTTTATCTAGAATTAAATTTTATTTATATCCTATGCATTTACATAAATAATTGTGAAATTATTAATCAAAATTTGGTCGTGTATAATACAATCGAAAACACGGTACTGCACAGAGTCCAACATCGTAATCTGGACAGTAGAACCTTGTTTCTCTCCTTACCTTCTTCCCTCTACTGTCTCTCTTTGAGAAGCAAATATTCTAGTAGCCAGAAAAGTAAACAAAAGCATTCGAAACCATAAAAAGTACATGTGAAATATTTCGGGAAAGACTGATTGCACAGTGTAAAGTTTCACAGTGCCCGAGCTACACTCGGGATGAGCCAGGATGGTACATTTCGCCTGCCCGAGTTCAGCTCGGAAAAAAATATTATATTCATATTAATATTCGTGCATATTGATATGTGTTCATTGGAAGGCAATGTGAAATGGCATTGTGAAATATGATTAGTTAAGTAGCAAGTGGATGGAAAACTAGTTATTGTAATAAAGATTTTGATGATAGTTATTAGCGTGTTATTTCTTTATCATATAAATGTTCTGGAGAGTAATTGCTTGACAGCGGAAGAGAAAGTTTGATTTGTATGCTAATCATTAAGGTGTTTGTTTTTTTAGAATTATACTTGGAAGATAATTGTTGCTTATAATAAATGCATACATAACCGAAATAGCGTTCATTTAAGCAGAATAATACTGGACTTAAATATTTAGTAAACAGTCATTAGTAATCTAACTTTACTTTATCATTAAAATGTATAATTTTATACGTGAGCAATAATTATGTTTTACTGTCATTTTTTAAATATTTTCATGCAAATTGATATGCAAGCTAAAATTTTTGTAAGTTGGAAGAAATTCCTGAGGCTTTAATTGTGAAATGTGATTAGTAAAAATATGGGTGGATAAAACTAGCTATTTTAATGAACATGTTGGTGATAGTCATTATGTTGTTATGTATATTATATAAATGCAAAGTTTTTTATATTAAATAAGTAATGTAAATAATTTTAAAAATAATACTTTTTTAAACGGATAATATATTGTACTTTAGTTTTTATAATAAAAATAAAATAAATCTGTATGTATAATAATTTATTCTTGCAAATGGATTTTTTCGCAAAATTACTTACAGAACTAAGTGGCTTATAAAAATATTAAAGCTCTACTAATCTTAACTAAACTATATATTAGCGCATTTACTATATAAATAATACTATATTACTATATTACTATATAAATATATTTATATAGTAAAAGATAGCTCATTAGCTCTGATGGATTAAATTACAGTACATAAATAAATTATATAAAATATACTTTAATTTTTTAACTATTTTCTCTTAATTACTAATAACAACTAAATAGATTTGGTTTATGAAAAAGTAATGCGTAATTGAAGTTAAAAAGAAAGAATTATGCCAAATAAAAATACAGCAAGTTCTGTCAAAAGGCTAAAATATGCTGTAATAATTCTGTCAAAAGGCTAAAATCAATGAATTACTATACATAAAATTCAGCAATAATTTTATACAAAAAGTGTACCACTGGCGGCTTATATATCATTTGCCAAGTCCAATAGAGGCCGAAAAAGTATTCTACATTCAATATTACCTTGGCTTACGAACATTTTAACCTGCCTGAAATTTTTTACTGGTAAACCTTAATTACCATGCACAATATCATCAAGATAGAATGAGTGATTAATGCATTTATAAGAACTTTACTCTGTTTAATGATTAATAATAATTTAAAGATTAACTCTGTTTAACAATTAACAAGGAAATTTTGTTAGAGACCACAATTTGGACGTGAGTCAAAATTGTAGAAAACGATAATTTGATACCTACGCTCCGTTATCTTTCAGTGCATAGCTTTCTGGTTATATTTTTCTAACCGCCTGATAATTTTATTGATGTAAGAGTTGAATACTATATTTTTACTTTTAAATAATTTATAATTTATAGCGTATGGAGCTAATATCTTGAGATTCGAACTGTGACTAGAAATCAGAAACTGAATTATTTGTAAATGATAGTAGCGAAAGTTTACTAGATGACTTGGATAGTAGTAACTCTGATAGCAGTACAGATGGAATCAGTCAAGCAAGACAATTTTTTTAAATTAATTGTGATAATCCTTCGGATCCGCCTCCTAGATTTGCTTTCACTGGAATTCCAAAAATTAACTTGGATATCGATGAGACTAAAGGTAAACTTCAGTTCTATGATGCTTTCATAGAAAGGAAAAAAGTTGTAATAAATGCTTAAAAATATTAGAAATGTTAATTTTAATAACATATCTTTACTTAAAAATGTAAAATGAACAAAAAAATGCAATAAAAAAAATGTGACTTTTTTTGACCGAATTCTGGAAAAAAAATGAAATTGTCAAAGGGTTAATACAAATCTCTGTGAATGGGAATATAATGTTCTGAGTTACCACATAACTAGAATTACCAAATTTCAGTACCAATTGAAAAAAGTCACAGAATGATTGCATTATTTGACCACAACGTCATTTCTTTATTTTTCCGCAGGGGATGAGGTGAAATTCCTTTTCGATTACACTTTTTTTCTAATAATTTATTTGCAATCGTTCACGATGCAAGTCCAAACTGACTTCAGCTCTTTCTAATGAGCTTTGCCCTCCGGTATGTAAATCTGATTTTATTGGGGTTTACATTTCCCACGGCATCATCAAAGAGAACTGTGGTTGCCACTGCTTCGTCATGCATTACGCTTGCGCTTTCACATTTAAGCGAATTACAATGCGCTCCGCAGCAATTAACCATTGTTTTTTCAATCTCGGCAAATGCGCATTGAAGATATGCAATCTGAGGCCGGGCACATTATATTTCCCGCCGCATTAATTTCGCTGCCACTTCTTCCCTGTGACCACTTTCGAATCTAGGTTAAATGTCTTCCATCCACTGCGAGCTGTTTCCTCTCGGGATCTTACGCCCCCTCTAGGGCTTCCCCAAAAGTGCCCTTTCTGGCCTTTCTGAATGCCACCGGCGTATTTTCTCGATACTTAACGGGAGAAATCAGGACACGCACGTCGCAAATTAGAGACCTCAGAACTAGATCTTTCAATCAAGTTAGCCACCCAAGGACCCTCTCAGCCTTTTTTTAAAAAAAATATTATTGATTTACTCTGTTTAATGATTAACAAAGAAGTTTTGTTAGCGCCCACAATTTGAACGAGAGTTAGGTTTAGTGGAAATAGACAATTGGTTACATACGTCATAGCATTTGTATACATATTTCACTTACCGTACTTGTTTTTATTTAATTATGTACATTACGCCTGCCCTAGTTCAGCTCGGGAAAAACCAGGAAGGGGTTAAGTTTGTTATGTTTCCGGCAGGACACAGAAAAGTACATTATTAAATGATAACTGTGAAAGCTATCACATTATAAATGTCATTTTAATGAGAGACCAGAAAATCTAGATGAAGGAACAATACCTGTAATCTTTATTTACCTGAATAAATCAAATCATATCAACCAAGTCATACCTTATACACTTGAAGAATATTTAGTCCTTATCTAGATCTGCTTATTTCTGGCAAGATATGGTTATATGCATGCCTAAATCTGACTAAATTTCTTCCACCTATGTTTCACGTAATGCTAGACAAGTGTTGAACGCTAAACGCAACGAAAGATGTTAGATTTCAGTGACAGGATTCATAATTTTCTATCAAGTGGTTTGAAACCAATATATCTACTTCAGAATATATCATTATACCTCATTACTCACAGGGATCATTCATCATTCATGACTTCGCAACGAAGGTTGTTTGCACTTGGCCAGGATTTGCTTACAGGAGGATAATCTGATATCTTCTTAATTTATTAAGGTGCAGTAAAATGGGATATTGTTCCAAGCGAGTGAAGTCGATAAACAAGGAAGGATCCATCTTGTTTTCATCTGCATAATCAAATTACCCAAGCTTTCCTCCTGCCATTCATCATCATATAGTGTGGTTCACCCATTAGGCCCAACCTCTGGGACATACTCTCAGAGAATAGGTTAATACAGCTCCACGAGCTTATATGCTGACAAACACTCCAATGGCTGGGAGCACCAACACACCTTCCTTTTCCATTGACCTTCCCTCTGAAGAGGTCTCGATGGCTCACATCGAGGGCGAACAACTCCTACGGAACATTCGAATGGAGGGTCAAGAAGGCTTTTGGAGAGGAAACAGTTATCTTTGGGCAGCGTTTAACAACGACCTTGTTTTGCAACACTTTTCCTCGGACAGTATTATGTGGGGTAATGTTTTCAGCTACCAGACAATAACCATTTAGTAATGAGAGAGGTTTTTTATCGAATGTTCTGTTTTCAAGAGGTTCTTGTGCCGTGTACATTAGGCCTGGGCGTAAGTAATATATTTAGAAGAGGTTGTTGGATTGCCAACATATTTTGTATCTAATGTAGAATGCAATGAGTCTCTAATTTAAAAGTAGACATATATATATATATATATATATATATATATATATATATATATATATACATATATATATATATAATATATATATATATATATATATATATATATATATATATATATATATATATATATATATATATATATATATGTGTGTGTGTGTGTGTAAGGAAAGTTCTCAGGGTTTTTCAAATCTGAAGTCAAGGGCTAAAAATTCCTGCGTTCTTTTGCATTCTCCTTTTCAACCCCTAACCTAAATTGACAACTGGGGCTACAGTTTACGCCCTCAAAGAAGGTGACTAACCAATTATAACTCTACATGCCCTTAGTGGGCAATTTAGGAAATTTCCAAACGAAAAGGAGATGCACGCTGTCGGACGCAGATGTTTCTAGAGATATTTTCCCACAGATGTGGACCCAGGTGTTAAGGCTCTTGTACATATAACTTCATGCTAGTTGACCCCTCCGTTTGTCATGTCCCTATGATGAAGTAGAAACCCTTCCTCCAACGTTATCTAGATAAAGGTCTTTAGCTAAAACGGTGTCATTTTTATGGCCATGACTGCATCCACCCATCGAGAAGTCCGTCTCATTACATATATATATTTATATATACATATACATGTACATATATATATATATATATATATATATATATATATATATATATATATATATATATATATATATATATATATATATATATATATATATATATATATATATATATATATATATATTTATATATACATATACATGTACATATATATATATATATATATATATATATATATATATATATATATATACGTATATATAGTGTCCTTACAGGGTACGCTGTCTTCCAGGTGAACAGTTATTCCCTCAATGTACAGTAGGTCATACACAGGCCGCTGGTGGCGTTATTATGCTTTGGGGGACGTTCTTTTGGGCGTATCTGGTACCCGTGGTTGTGGTAGAGCAGACCATGAATGCAATAGGGTATCTGAACATCAATGGTTCGTACTAGCTGACCCCTCAGTTTGTCCTGTCCCTATGATGAAGGGGGAACCCATCCTCCAACATTATCTTCATAAAAGTCTTTAGCTAAAACGGTGTCATTTTATGGCCATGACTGCAGCCACTCATCCAGAGGTCCGTCTGTATGTATATGTATGTATATATGTATATATATGTATATATGTGTATATATGCATATATATGTATTTATATATGTATGTATATGCATATATATGTATATATATGTATGTATGTGTATGTATGCATAAAGAA
>CM063507.1:55090480-55095480 GCA_032207245.1 Pardosa pseudoannulata | reverse complement strand
TAATAAAAACTCTCTTCTAGCATTAATTTTAAATATGGATTTGTGGTGCTTCAACACGAAATTTTGTACAGCGGCGTGAAATCTGCAACTAATCAACATTGTACTACAAAAGACAATTTTGAGGATATTTTACAAAAATTGAAATTAAAATCTAATTGTTCGAACATTTGTTAACTTCTTTAACATAGTCACAAGTCAAAAGTACTTTGTACATCTATAGCAAAAAATTTGACTTAAAGTTTTTTATGGATTAAAATTTTAAAATTGAAAATTTTTTTCTATTTTTTTTAATTATATATTTAATAATAGTTCTAGCCTATATAATTTTTGTTAACAACAAATTCTTTATTTAAATTTTTTTTATTTAAAATAATAATATATAATAAAAATTTTATATTGTCTAATATAATTAAAATATTTATTTATGTACATATATTAAATATATAATAAAAATATAAATATTTTAATTTTTTTTCTTTTAACATATATATGTAATAAGATATGATTATATAAAATATAATCGTAATTAATACATATATAATATAACAATATGTATATATATATAATAAATTATTAACAATATATATGTAAATAATGTTATACAAGACATATAAAAATAATAAATATATAATATATAATATATATATATATATAACAATTACAATAAATATAAACTCTAACATAATTCTTTTATAACAAAGATACAAAAATATGTATAACAGCAAATATTACTATATTATAAAAACAATTATATACAAAAATTATAATAACAATACACATTATATATAATATATATTATATATATTAAACAAAATGTATTAAAATCTACAGGCATATTTTTTACATTGCTACATGTAACATATATACACATTATATAAGTTATCTTTTGTATATATAACTTTTAAAATAAAGTTATTTGCCTCATTTTTTTTCTATACAATTCAAAAAAGATTGAAACTATCGTTTCTCTAGCCATTTTCGTTAATGCATGTGATTTTATTAAACTGAGGTGAAATTTTTCTAAGCTAGAAATGTAGCGAAAAAAATTGGTCTATTCATTAAAAGTAGGTTTTCCCTTTTGTGTTATTTAAGCGAGAATTAGGAATTAACTTAATTCTTAGTTTTAGACAGGAATTAAATTTAGCATTAATTTTAAATTCTTTTTATACACATTGATTGAATACGTTTAAAATATTTAAGTTATACATCTATATAATATATATATAATATATATATATATATATATATAAATGTGTGTGTTTTGTTATATATATATATACATACATACATATATATGTATATAACATATTATATAAAATATATATATATATATATATATATATATATATACATATATACATATATATATATATTTGTAGATAAAGAAAGATATGTTATATATACATATATTTATATATATTAAATATAATATTACATATACAAATACATATATATATGTTATATATATATATACAAATATACAAATATATATTAAATATATAAAATATATAGAAAAACATATAAAATACATATATATATGTATATATATATATGTTATATATATACAAGTAATAAATATATATCTTATATACATATGTATATATATATATATCAATAATATGTAAAATATTCATATATATGATATATATACATATATATAATATGTATATAAATATATATATATATATATATATATATATATATATAAAATTATATAAAATATATACATATATATAAATTTATATAACTTTATTTATATATTATATAAATAAATATTTATATATATATATATAAACATATATAGAAATAAATATGTATATATATAAACATATTTATAAATAAAAAAATAAAAATATTTTATATGTATATATATGTATTTGTATATAAATATATATATATTGAAAAAAAAGAGCCATTTATAAGGGGAGAAAAAATTTAAGTACAAAGAATCGAAAGAAGGTTTTTCTAAGGGATTCATGATTATTGATGATTTTTCATATAATGACAAGTTAAAAATAAAGAGAGTTTAAACAAATGTGAAGATTACCCCCAAATACTAACAAGAACATATTTTAACGCCAATTTTTTTTAAATGAAATACCAACTTTAGCAGTGCATCAACTGTTTATTTCATGAAGAAAAAGATGGAGTCTCATCAAAATCCACTGTAAATTTCCTAAGAGGAATGGAACAAAAACCGGTATCAAAGCCATACCCTTCACTGATATCCCTACTGAATCCTCCGATGGATTTTACCCATGGATTTTTGTGCTTTCGAACTATTAAAACCTGCATTACCCAAACGTCATCCCATAACCCTTACAAGATTCTTGAAAGCTGTTCACGAGGAATGGGATAGAATACCTCTTCTGACACTTCAAAAGGCGTTATTATCCTGGACATTACGGTGTCAAAAGATAGTTTAGAATAAGGGCTATCAAATAGAACATTTAAAACACAAGAATGTTATGTAATTTAGTTTTGTGACTACAATATACATCGTCTAAAAATGTATTTAATAATTCCTAGAATGATAAATTGATCTGCTTTAGAATAAAAGCAGTACAGCATTAGAGTTTTCTTTCGTGTTGGAAGTATAATTTTACCATTAGATGTAACTGAGTTGGAAATGATGATAATTTTCAATTATTTGCCCATTTTCTACCAATCTCTCTTTGATAATAGTACATTATGACAGGAGCGTGCGTTGACATTATTATTGCAACGAACTTAAATATAACTCAACTATTTCTTTAAATTGTTACTATACACACCTAACTGACTCTGTCGATTTGCAAAAACCGTAATAGCTCTAGAGAGATATGCGTAAATGATTTACAATTTTCTTTTCCTTCTGAACCACTTATGTCGTTTTTCCCCGCTCTTTGGCTATGAAGACTGCAGATTACCACCAAATAATCTTCCGATCATCGCAGAAGAAGAAAAAGGAAAATACTGCCCTGTCTGTATCTAATAGTTTCGGAATTATAGCAATTGAGACGCTTTATCATACTTCCCTATTGTGTCTGACAGTCATTGTTGTGCTTCGTAAAACACCGATTCATTATTGTTATTTTTTCCTAAGAGATGAGTCGAGAAAAAAAAATTCATGCTGAGGTCGCTCTAATACGAAAAATGAAAAAAAGAAGTAAAAGAAAATTTAAGGATTTACATAATTCACTTTCGCTTATGCAATAAAACCAGCTCTCTCGAATTCCAGTTCTGCTTAGCATAATTTTTCTGCTTTTTTTTTTGCTTTTATGTCCTATTCTTATTTACTAAGTATCCTTCTTTTAACCAACAAAGATAAAAGGGTAGAAAATATGTTGAATTGTCTTCCTTTTACTATATGATCGTCTGTACTTTGGGAAAACAATTGTTGTAATTAGTGGATATATTTTAGGAAAGCAGTTTATTAGCTGGTATTTAGATCTTATCTAAAGCGATATGGAAAAGTTGTATTTTTTAGTCTTGAATATCACTTGATAACGCAAGAACAGGGGTGTACGATGAAACAGATATGAAAAGAAGAAAAAAAACATCTTATGAGGATCTGCTCATACAGATTGCTCTATACATTTATCATGTACTAGCATATAGCCCGTCATATGACGGGATTAATAAAATTTTTAATTTTCCAGAATCGTAAAGTACTGGTAAAAAAAAATGGTTTGTTTTTTGGCTGTTAATTATCTGGTACACGCTCAATGATTTGTTTATCTTCGTATTCCACTAAATATTTACTTGATTCAAAGAAACCGCTCTTAAAACCAATAAAAGAAGTTTTAATTTCTTTATAGGGACTCATTCTTTTGAGCGTCTCCACTTGAACTTTGAGATCCATTATTTCAATTACTCTTGGAGACACTTCACTCTTTTATTTTTGCGCAGCATTTTTTGCCATTTACTGGCGCAGTTTGTCCCAAGAGAAATTAGCGCCACTAAATTCCAACCAACCAACCTTTTCCATTTAGACACTAGGTATTTTCTGATATTTGAAAACAATTTTCTTTAATTTTATTTCACCACTTATTTTCTCTCAATTATTTTTATTGTTTCTCCCTTCGTAATTTGGTCTTCAGCATTTCTCATTTGCTTATTGTTTTTCTGACTCAGTCTAGTCTCTTTTTCATTATATATTCAAGGGGAAAATATTACAAATCTTTGGCAGTTTCTGGAAAAAACGACTTAGTTTTTAGAAAAATTAAAATTTAATTTTAGTTAACATCTTCACAAAGAACTATTTGCTTCTAGGTAAGCCTTTGTAACACAATAAAAATTCCAGTTACATTTCAGTGAACGCATACATTTTAAATACTAACAATGCTTCACTATTAATAAACTCTTTAGGTTTGATAATGCAGTCTACCGATATCTTCATAGAAAACCATTTGCATCTTAGTAAGCCTTTGTAACACAACACAAATTACCGTTACATTTCATTGAATGCATACATTTGTAATATTAACAATGTTTTACCATTAAAAAACTTTTTAGATTTCATAATGCAGTATACTGATATCTTCATAGAAAACCATTTGCATCTCGGTAAGCCTTTGTAACACAATAAAAATTCCCGTTACATTTCATTGAATGCATACATTTTAAATATTAACAATGTTTCACCATATTTTATAATGCAGTATACCAATATCTTCATAGAAAAACATTTGCCGCCAGGTAAGCCTTTGTATCATAATAAAAATTCCAGTTACATTTCGTTGAATGCATACATTTTAAATACTAACAAAGTTTCAGTATTAAAAGACTCTTTAGGTTTCATAATGCAGTATACCAATATCTTCATAGAAAACCATTTGCATCTTGGTAAGCCTTTGTAACACAATAAAAATTCCAGTTACATTTCATTGAATGCATACATTTTAAATATTAACAATGTTTCACCATTAAAAACTCCTTAGATTTCATAATGCAGTATACCAATATCTTCATAGAAAACCATTTGCATCTAGGTAAGCCTTTGTAACACAATAAAAATT
>CM063507.1:55082980-55085480 GCA_032207245.1 Pardosa pseudoannulata | reverse complement strand
GAATTAAAGTGAATTACCAATTTTATTCTTTGACTGTGATCCATTATTCACGTTACCTCTCATTTGAGAATATTGAAGGCGTCACAGTACCAAATCACACGATAATAACATGTCTAAAAGACGTTTCAAGCAAAAATGTAACACCAAACTCGTCTACCCAGAAATTAAAAATGGATAAAAAAAACACAGTAGCATCTTTATTTCCAACCCCCAATTTCAAAGAAGCAAAAAAAATTCACAAAAAATTTTTGGAGTGTCCTAGAAAAAGACTCGTTTCTGCCTTGAAGCGGCGGAGGAAAGCTGCCACCACTTTTAATTAAATAACACACAAAAATTGGGAACGATGCAGGAAGAGACCGGGGGAATTCCGTTAAAGGCAGAAAAAAATAAAGCGAAGACAGAGAACTTTCTCTCGGATCCACTTTTCTTGATTGAACGCTTTCACGATTTGGAAGATTATTTCCGTGTCTGTCGGTATTATTTGCTTTTATGTTTTTTTTTTCTCTAGGTATTGAAGTAGGCTGGGTTTAATAACTGTTTCATTTGTATGGTTGTATCATGAAGGATTTAGTGGTTTCGTACTTACTAAAAACTATATATATATATATATATGTATATATATAAGTATATATGTATATATATGTATATATATGTATATATATGTATATATATGTATATATATATATATACATGTATATATATATATATATATATATATATATATATATATATATATATATATATATATATATATATATATATGTATATATATATATATATATGTATATATATGTGTGTATATATATATATTATATATATTATATATATATATATATATATATATATATATATGTATGTATATATATATTCGGAAGGATTTATATCTATATAAACTATAATTTTAGGAGTAGGATGTGTACAAGAATGTGTGGGTGTAAACATGTAGAACGTTCACATAATTTAAAAATATTGTAGTCATCACTGTAACGCTATTAAATGTAGTAGCCGCGTAGATTGATGCAGACGTTCACTTACAAAAACATCTTTTATTTACAACATAAGATGACACTAAACACACATCCTCACAGAGAAAAAGAACACAACACACAGAAATATTTTGAGGATATTGTTTACATAGCGATCTAAAAGAGAAAAAAAGCCATGATATCTGTGTGCCAGCTCTTTTATTAACTATTGGAAGGGGTGTGACTCCAGGAATGATGTAATCTTGCAAACCAATCACGTGTTTTAATTATTCTTTAGAAGTTATAGTACGTTACAATGAGCGAGAAAAATGAATCAACGGGGCTGCGATTCTAAATCCAAGGTGCCACAAATTAGTGTTCGCCGCCTTTATTATGAGAAATATTCGTTAGAATTTTTCAATAGGGAATCTAGATTTTCAATAGAAAACAGAAATCATTTAAGTTAGGATTTTACTTTAATAGAATTTTATTATTACACACATATATGTATATAAATATATACATATATATGTGTGTGTTTATGTTTATATGTACACATATACGTGTATATCTATATTTATTCATCTATATATATATTTGTGTGTACATAAGTATTCAAACAAATATAAAGCTCAATAACTCTTGCTATTCCTCTCCATATATATATATATATATATATATATATATATATATATATATATATATATATATATATATATATATATATATATATATATATATATATATATATATATATATATATATATGTATATATATATATATATGTATATATATATATATATATGTATATATATATATATATATATATATATATATATATATATATATATATATATATATATATATATATGTATATATATTATGTATATATATATATATATATATATATATATATATATATATATATATATATATATATATATATATATATATATATATATATATATAAGTAAACATACATGCATATATGTACGTACATACATACACACACACATATATATGAGCCGTTAGTGTAAGTCCATTTTTGACAAAAATTTAGATAATGATAACAATGAATGCAATCTACTATGAGCTTTTTATATATAAACAATTTGCTCAAAATTCCTTCATTTTGTCAAAACAAATTTACGTAGTTAAACGCGTGTGAGTGTAATCACATAGGCTTGTTTGTAAATCATTCCGTTAAAAATTTCAAGCTTTCATTTAAATTTTAAAAATAAAGAACAACACATCTTTAGGAGCGTAAACACTTTCTCACCCTATAGGAAGCCCACGAGTATTTACTTTCAGGAGAAATTGAAGAGTGTGTGTTGCCAAATTATGTGTGCTCTAGTTGTAATTGGGAACAAACTCTAATGTAAAAAAAAGACTATATCCGTGATATTTGTGAGACGAATAGATTAAAGTACATAACTTATTGTTTGATGAACAAAATCTCAAATTTCGTTAGAGTGCTTCTATTTCCAGATTTTATGTGATCGAAATAGGTTTTTAGAGTAGAGCAATAACTACCA
>CM063507.1:55065480-55072980 GCA_032207245.1 Pardosa pseudoannulata | reverse complement strand
TATGATGTATTCATAGAAAGAAAAAAAGTTGTAATAAATGCTTAAAAATATTAGAAATGTTAATTTTAATAGTATATCTTTACTTAAAAATGTAAAATGAACAAAAAAAATGTAATAAAAAAATGTGAAGTTTTTTTGACGGAATTCTGGAAAAAATTGAAACTGTCAAAGGGTTAATCAGACTTGTGCAAGTCTCTTTCAATGGCCCGACTGCATCATTATTTATTACTTTTGATTTCCTTGGCCTCAGTCTGGACAAGTAAAAATAACATAATTGCTACATAATTATTGTGACTTGAAGAAATAGTTGTATTATATATATTTATATAGATAACTTTACATGTTGAACATTTAATAGTGACGCATCTGGGCTGGGGTTTAATCAGCTTGCAAGTTTTTAATCCGACTGATCATTATTTATATGATTAGTTTTTTTCTAGTGAATATTGTACATTTATGTGACTTGAAGAAATAGTTGTATATTATATTAAATTTTATCTCTACTGCAAAAATATTGGTTGTTAATGTCTTGTAAATGTATGATAGAGACTTTACTTAGCTTGTAAAAATAAGTAGTCAGTTGTTACATTCAAATGCATTAGTTTGTGAAATAATTTTGAATATTACACATATTACAAAAAATTTGTTGAGATAAATTTTTTTTACTGTACAAATATGCAATAGAACTCGAAAATGTTTTCTTCTAGATGATATTTCAGCATTAGTTCGATATCATTTATCATGCAATACTTGAATTTCTTGATTTATTATAATATTAGAAAAAAGAAATATAAAATCATATATATATTTACATATTATAAAATGTTTTAATTTAGTCTAAAATAAGTATCCTAATTTAAGGAAATGTTCGCTAAAAATTTATTCATATCGTGCAACATACAATTCCGAGTCTCTGTTCTTAAATATGAAAAATTTGAAATCAAAATATCGAACAAAGCTCAATGACTCACATTTAGATAATTGTTTAAGGACCGGGAACTCTAAATATATCTCCAATTATAAGAAATTAGCTGAAAATATGGACATAATAAAACTGTATTTATTATGTATGACACCAACTAAATAAAGTTATAAAAAATCTGTTTTTTTAATGCCTATTTATACCTGTTGATTATCTGTAAAATATGCGCCCTCTGTGATTTTCAAATTTAGTATTTCGCCCTTAAGAACAAACAGGTTGCCGACCCCTGGTCTACTGTATCAGAATTTAGCACATTGTTATATTACAGCGAAATGTCACGGAGTTTTGGAAAAATTATTAAGGAAATTTCATGGTACAGTTTTCCCTCAATTTTGGGGCTGCCATATATATATGTAAGTATGTGTGTGTGTACGCGAAGAGAGTTCCGACACTTTTGATGGATGCACCAAGATAATAATCTCAATTTGCATTCAGAGAATAATTTATCTTCCTTTCTCTACATTGTTATTAAGACGAGACTATTTATGAAAACTGCTTTTTGAAAAATTACGCTTACTAGATCCTTGTTCCAGATGTCTGGAGTTACTGCATGCCCGAAAATAATCTGCCACCGCTCAGAGTTCAGACAAGGCTTGTCTTCCATCATCTGCTTACTGCTAACTACTTGGGAAGGCAGGGAGAGAGGGGGGATACATATTTCCTTATATGAGTAACGAACTCTTTCTGGGGGAAGGTATATACGCTGGACGGAATACCATGTCCATATAAGATACGAAGTTTATAAAAAAAGAATAGAGTTAAGGGAAAAAAAAACCTTTCAAAAAATGTTTTTGAACTAGATGTAGAAATGGATTAGCATAACAAGAAGTAAACTCGTTTTAATATTTTTTTAACGATTTTCATTATTCGTGATACGCAGCAGGTCGATAAGTATCTAAATGATGGTTTAGTTTGAAAGTAGATCGATCGAAGATGAGTGTGGTAAACTCGCAGAAACTCGAAAATGATCTATATTCGGTGTCGTCTTTTGAAACTAGTTTCTGTTTCGATTACAAAGGTTTTTTGCCTTCTCTTATCATAAGTCTCCTTATTCAGAGTGACAGGTCTCTTGAAAGAAGTAAAATTTCGTTTAATAAGACATTAAATGCAGGCTATGTATTTGAATAGATTTGTGGAACCTTTTTATGAGAAATTCTACTAAGTTGTAAATAATCAACAAACATTTACGTTTTTCATTAAAACTTTTGCTTTCAAACTGTAAAGCTCGAAAAACTTACTTTTTATATAAATCAGTGTCATATTTGTAAAGGAGAATTGTTTTATTCGAATAGATTGGATTAGACTTTTATCATAACTTAAATTACTTTAAATACTAAATATATGGGCTGTAAAATAAACTCTTTTGTAAAATAATGATTCAAATGAAATTTGTGGAATCATTTTATAAAAAATTACTACTTAGCTATAATCATCAAATATTTACATTTAGCTGTCATTGATTAAATATATTAACAATAGAACAATAATCTTCACGTTAATATTTATTTTAAATAATATAGCAATATATTTTTAGAAGAGTAAATCTGTTTTAGCTATAGTTTACTAAGTTAGTATTAAAAATAGTTTAAGGCAGTTTTTTTTCTAATTTAAAAGTTACTGAAATTGAATATCTTTCAAAATGTAATTCGTAACCAAGATCTAAAAAATAGCCCCAAAAGCCTTTATTCTTCATTAAAGTCATAACGGTAAACTGTTTGGACAATGGTCTTGTTGGCTTTTTTTATTTTCAATGTGTTCCTAAAAGTTTTTTGTGCTAGAAATTGATTTAACTATTTTTTCATTAAATTCATTAGAGATAATTGCCTTTTCCCCTTACCACTTTTTAATATCTCTGATTTCTTAGAAGTTGTTTGCTTTTATACTTATATTTGATCTTACTGGAACAATCGCTTTCTTATCTTTACACAGTTTGACTTCCTTTTACCTGTTGTTTATTTTTATCTACTAAACATCTTACTCAAATCTTACTATTCTTAACCTTTTAACGGGACTTTTTTATGTCTTAGTTTAAGCTTTAACTATTCGTTTATCTCAATATATCTCCAGAGAATTCATTGCTCTTAAATCCCATTCAACCTTTCTCTTCCGATCTTTGCATACTTATTTTAACTTGTTGCTCCTTTATCTATTGAATTTCTTTTGTTTTATTACTCTTAACATTTTACTGCCATTTTAGCCTTTACTGAATTTTAGTTTAAGCTTTAATCATTCATTTTGCTTACTATATCTCCAGAGGACTCACTACCCTTAAATCCTATTCATCCTTGCTCTTCCTATCTTTACACACTTTGACTTATTTTGACTTGTTTTTTTTTATCTATTGAATTTAAGTTTACTATTCTTAACCTTTTTACTGCCTTTTTAGCTTTTATTGCTTTTACCGAATTTTAGTTTGAGCTTCATTCATTTTTCCCAATATATCTCTAGATGACTCATTGCCATTGATTTCTGTTCAACTGAACTCTAGTCTCTTGTTCTTTTAAGAGATTTTTGAATAAGATTTTCTTTCTGTAATTGCATTTGTGTCGATTCAAACAGCGCTTATTTTTTTCCTGTGTTAAATTTTTGTTCCTCTTTACTTCATTCAGTTCTTTCGTTTGTTTTCCAATTTGCAATTCAATTTCTCGTTTTCCTCTTACTACTATCATACAGCATCTTACAAAAAGCAAAGACAAACTCATCATATACACTTCATTTATATTTTTGGTAGTAGCTTGATATCTTAATAGCAAAACTGAAATTTGTGTAGCTAAATTTATATAGCGATATCAATAATAAAAGTGCTAGAATGATCATTTTATAATTGGAAGAAGTCAAATAAAGAAACAATAAAGATACAATTATATTAAAAGTTTTTTCAAAATAAAGCAAATAAACACTCAGCCTAAGGCTCTTTAGCTATTATCCGCATGGGAAGAAAAAAAGGCAAAATAGATGTTGCAATGCCAAAAATATCATACTTGGATTCATGTATTTTGTACTGGTATGAACTTTATAATTAAAAAGATTAATGTTCCAATTTGGAAAATCAGCTTTTTAATTGAATGTATGATATAATATCATTAAGATAGATTTTACTAGTAGTAGAGATTTATACAGGTAAATTAACTGTATAATTAAATATAAATTAAATGCCTCTTTAATTTTATATACGAGTATGTGTTATAATTCGAGATTATTAAACATACTTATGGTTATTTTTTCCTTTCATAAATCCTTCTTGATTAACCCAACAATTGCAAAACTCAAATGTAATTTCTATTTACATAAAAGCAGTCTTTTTACATTCAATATGTCTTACAGTCTAAATGATTTCATTCATTTGACCTCCAATTAACACACGGAAAAAGTAACATTACTTTACCATACCTGAATTTTCAATAACTCCATGAATGACATTGATATGCATGCTCAAGAATTTTTAAATACCTGTCTTTTAGCAACGAATTCTCATTAATATAAAATAGTCCCAATCTCTTGTGATCATTTGCAACATAGTTAACTCTGACCTTTCAAACTAACCAAAAACCATTTTTCATCTATAATGACTGCCCGAGCCACGTGTAAACATGAATTTAACTCCTTCTTACATAAAGAGAGTATGTCTCTACATCAAAAGTTCTGTACAACCTCGATCATTTCCCTCATTTGCCCCGGAGGTAGGAACTAAAATGGGAACATTACTACATCATCTCTCTGATTCCCCCAGCCAATTAACACGAAAGTAGACCCTCAAACCCCCACATAACTGCTATTCGTAGATGGTAGAGGGTCGTAGGTCAAGTACAAGAACAATACTCTAGAATTATACGGGGGAGGAGGTTGAAAATAAATTAATATCACGATGACCATCCTTGTTATTTTTTTCCTCCACGTACATGAGTCATACGAATGAACCTGAACCAGAATTGCATCCAATTCAAGTCCACGATCAACGAAGTGGGTTACGCAATTTATGTTCCTCGCAGAAGATTAAAGAAAAAAAGCTGTGTGAGGCAATAATAACTCTGCATCAGATGGCCAAAGTGTTTTATTTTTTCCTCAGGTGTTAGCCCTCAGCATCCGAGGTTAGAGGAACTCTCGCCGTATCCTAGGTACCACTGAACTGAGAGTGGGTTGGAGGAAAATCAGGAGATGCCACGGAGGAAATGAAATGATTCACTGTTTCCTTTCGGTTTGATTTGTGTGTGTCTTTTAATTTTCGTGGGCTCTGGGGGTGACCTTAATTCACTGGGAAAGAAAAGGGTTATTGATAATAATCGTTTATATTTGGATGATATAGTTTATGTCCAAAAGTATTACTCAGACATTAACACACATATATTACATACATTTATCTATCTATTTTTACGTATATATTCATGAAATAAGTACGTATATATTCAAACACTCATCTCGAAGCAAAATTCTGAGCTGATATGTCATCATTGCACTCATGGAACTTGCGACTAGAAGGACAACAAAATAAAAATGAATGAGATCTCAAACTATCGTAGTTTATTCATTTTTTCTTCTATGAATAAAATTCTTCTCTCGAAGCAACCCGTAAACAATGTAATTTTACGTTATATTTGTTTTTACTAGCCAATTAACCATCACTACAACTCACGTGAACGAAGACATGACTTAAGCATCAGAAATCTATTTTTAGCTATGAAACAGGAAGGAATCCATTAGGGAACATTCGAGAAGATAAAATTGGAAATACCTGAAAGATAAAATTGGAAACGAAAGTGATAAAAATATCATTATATATATATATATATATATATATATATATATATATATATATATATATATATATATATATATATATATATATATATATATATATATATATATATATATATATATATATATATATATATATATATATATATATATATATATATACATATATATATATATATATATATACACATATATATATATATATATATATGTATATATACATATATATATATATATATATATATATATATATATATATATTATATATATATATATATATATATATATATATATATATATATATATATATATATATATATATATATATATATATATATATATATATATATATATATATATATATTTATATATATATCACTTTGACACATGGCTATCATATGTGATATCCAGTGATATTCCGTTGAGACACTGGTGATCCAATATGATAGCCATAGTGTTTTAACACTTCAGGCCATGGCTATCAAAGATGTTATCAGTTACATGAAAATCGTATCGGAGTTTGATTGTAGGGCTCCCTACGATGTGTGTAGGTATACGTGGTTTGCGCAATAATTGGTATATGTGACGATTTTATGAGCTATATTTATGAAAAATATATATTATGGAACATGCAACAAAAAAGGGAATATATGTACATACATATTTATTTGTTCAATTATTTATTCAAAGTTCAATTATTAAGTTCAAACTATGTATGTATGTATAAGCTGGCTATTTAGAAGGAAAATAAATCTATTGATTTATATATATATATATATATATATATGTTACTGATGTATCTATGCAATATATATATATATATATATATATATATATATATATATGTTGTCGTTCAGCGCTCTCCAGTTTTAGGTATTTATATGGGATTTACCGAATGTAGTGGTCGTTATTTTTTTTAACTATTACAAGACTAAGAATTATTTGGTTTGCGTCGTGTAAATTATTTAAGATGTGGTTCCAGTCAAAATTGTATTCACATAATTCTATTAATACATGAACACGTGAATTCTAGAAGCAGCAAGAATTTGAACGGCCCGAAAAGATTAAAAAAAAAAAAAGTAAACCCCTGTCACCGATTCAGTAGCCGCGATGCACTGGATATTCGAAACGTAACGGACTTTGAAAAATAGTTCATCTCTCCTCTTTACTTATCTTTTTCTCACGTGCATTATTATTGTCTTGCCTTCTTTTCTCACCGATGGAATGAAGAGGACATATTAAGGCTAAGATTATGCATTGTTGTTAGAACGATCAACAAATCTCTAACGTCCAATGTGAAAAAAAGAACAAGTCGTGTTCGAAATAACCGAAATAAATCGGAACGGAGGGGTAAAATAATAATAAAAACTTTTTTGGAAATGATGTATCATTTTGAAAAAAAAAAGAGTAACAAATGGTGCGTTTGACATTCTAAGTACTAAAAAATCAAAGACACAATAGTTTTGTAAATTGTTACATCTGAAATGATAATCTAAATTATGGTACATGTACACCTTTGGAGGTGATTTTTCCATTCTTTTTGATTTTTATACCTAATGTAAAATTTAAGAATAAACAGTATTTAGAAATATAGAATTAGACTTTTATATCAGTTTTAAATAATTTTGTCAAATTTTATGAAGATATATATATAAGGTAAAATTTGCTGCAAATTATACAATAGGCAAAACACGATAACTCCAAAATAAATAAATTATATCAGTGTTTAGTAAATTTCATAATGTTTCTAATTATGCATTTTAATA
>CM063507.1:55037980-55062980 GCA_032207245.1 Pardosa pseudoannulata | reverse complement strand
GATACTATTCACCGTTTCCCTATTTCACGGTTTATTGGCTGGTTTTTACCTCACCACCTGAAAGATAAACACGTCTGGCACGCTTCGTGGGAAGCTAGAGGCTATCTCTGTCCTTTCTGAAAGTCAGTTCTGTCGTCATGACGCCGGGAAATAAATATTTAACCGAAGATTAATCCTGACCTTTTAAACAGTATCTTCACGAGTAGTAAATATTCAAATCTAAAATATAGGCAAAAGGTTAATATTTTGGATCACTAATTCTATGAAAATAAAGCATAAAAAGTGCTTTGTATTTCTTATTTAAATATATTATATATATATATATATAAGATATATAAATATTACTATATATATATATATTATATTATATATTTATGTATATATCTATTATATATATTTATATATATATACATAAATATATATATATTTATATATATATATATATATGTATGTATATATATATGTATATATATATATTATATACAACACACACATATATATATATATTATATATATATATATATATATATATATATATACATATATATATACATACATATATATACATAAATTATATATCATATATATACATATATAAATATACATATATACATATATATAGATATATATATATTTTATATATATAATATATATATATAATTACATATATATATATACATATATTTATGTATAATATATTATATATATATATATAATTATATATATATATTTATACAAATACATACATATATATACATATATATCTATATGTATATATATATATGTATATATATATATATATATATATATATATATATATAAAATATATATATATATATATATATATATATATATATGCACATATTTATTGAATTATTTATTTTTTAAAAGTTCAAACAATGTATAAGCTGGATAGTTAGAAGAAAAATAATATATTTATTTTCCATATGCATGATATATCGATGCTTGTATCTATGTGTATATTTTGAGTATATGTTTTAAGACATAGTCGTATGATTACTTATATAAAAATAACAAAAGGAAGGGCGTACAGTTTTAAATACGTTACTCGAAAAATAGTGTCTTACAGGCATAAATTTCCTCTCTCCGAAACTATAACTATCCATCGACATGAAGTCACAACCCCTAATTTACGATTATGTAAACATGATCTCTGAAATGACCTAATACTATTCACCGTTTCCCTATTTCACGGTTTATTGGCTAGTTTTTACCTCACCACCTGAAAGATAAACACGTCTGGCACGCTTCGTGGGAAGCTAGAGGCTAATCTCTGTCCTTTCTGAAAGTCAGTTCTGTCTTCAATGAAGCCGGGAAATAAATATTTAACCCGAAGATTAATCCCGACCTTTAAACAGTATCTTCTCGAGTAGTAAATATTCAAATCGATCTTTTTCGTATATATTATAATTAAATAAACTGAGAAGGTTAGACGGCCAATTTATTTCTTGTTCAACCTTTTAGTTCCCCTCTATATCATGTGAGGCTATGTTTTTATGAAAAATAGTTTTAATTTTTAGGCTAAATATATTGTCTTTGAAATACTAAAATAATTCATCCCCTATATATTTATTTATATATACATATATAAATATAAATATATATACATATATATATATACATATATATATATATATATATATATATATATATACATATACATATATATATATATATATATATATATATATATATATATATATATATATATATATATATATATATATATATATATGTATGTAGGTATGCACTTACACATTTATTTCTTGAATTATTTATTTTTTCAAAGTTCAAACAATGTATAAGCTGGATATTTAGAAGAAAAATAAATATATTATTTTCCAGATGAATGATATATCGATATATCGAGGTGCCAAGATGCATGATATATCGATATATTTCATTATTACACATTTATTTCTTGAATTATTTATTTTTTTAAAAGTTCAAACAATGTATAAGCTGGATATTTAGAAGAAAAATAAATATATTATTTTCCAGATGAATGATATATCGATATATCGAGGTGCCAAGATGCATGATATATCGATATATTTCATTATTACACATTTATTTCTTGAATTATTTTTTTTAAAGTTCAAATAATGTATAAGCTGGATATTTAGAAGAAAAATAAATATATTATTTTCCAGATGAATGATATATCGATATAAAAATAGCCTAAGCCATATAAAAATAGCTATATAAAAACAGCCTAAGTTATCTGTCCATCTGTCTGCGAATTTATGAATCGGTTAGACCTGGAATGGATACAGGATCCATATAGGAATTTGTATGAGTTAGGGTTAGAAAAATTCAAAGAGAGTTCAAAATTCACCCCATCCCCCCTTTTCGAGCATTTAATGATATTATTTCCAGCCTTATTCAGGAGTGAATGCGCTGTTATTCGGTACCGGAGTTCGTGGGTTCGAATCCTGCTGTTGGCATGGGTGTTTGTAGACCTTCGGAATCGTCGTCTTTATCACGTTGACTGCCATAGGGGTCGCAGGTGACCAGGAATTCTACTTGGCTACAGCGCCATGGAAACCACCGGTACTCAGGAAATAATAAAAGCACATAACACGTTAACTGCCATCGAGGGCACAGGGGACCCCTACCACAAAATCAGCTTCAAACTCATTTTATCTGCTGCAAATAACATTTCAGCATAATAGGCATCGCATAATGCAAAGTTAAATTCTTCACCTTGGGCAAACCATCAAATATGCGTCTGGCAGTCAACGTATTAAGCAGTAGGTTTCGGTTTCGCTAACTTTCGTGTAGCAAAACAGTTTACCATATAGCTCCAAGCCGAAACCCAGTTAATTAATTTTAATTTAATTTAATAGTTCCATAAAATAAGAAGTTTTAGCTAAGAAATCCACTCAGACCTCAGTAAGGAACACCTCTCCTAATGGGAGTAAAAAACTCTTGTATTCACACTCGAGAATCTCTTACATTTTAACCCCTTCCATGTTCATTTTATTTCGGGATTATAAATCAAAAAATGTCAATTTTTTATGCTTACTTTTATACATACATAGCTTTTTAAACATAATAGCATCATTCGCATACAAAAATTTCCTAAAAATTAATGTGAAAATATCAAATTAAACAAATGAGTAATTTACAAGTATAGTTGGCATTCTGTACGGCAGAAATCATTAGACTTTGGGGTCAATTCACACTAACTATAAATATAAAGCTTAGAATACCTAGCTTTTATCTAGAATTAAATTTTATTTATATCCTATGCATTTACATAAATGATTATGAAATTATTAATCAAAATTTGGTCGTGTATGATACAATCGAAAACACAGTACTGCACAGAGTCCAACATCGCAATCTGGACAGTAGAATCTTGTTTCTCTCCTTACCTTCTTCCCTCTGCTGTCTCTCTTTGAGCAGTAAATAATCTAGAAGCCAGAAAGGTAAACAAAAGCATTCGAAACCATAAAAAGCACATGTGAAATAATTCGGGAAAGACTGATTGCACAGTGTAAAATTTCCCAGTGCCCGAGCTACACTCGGGATGAGCCAGGATTGTACCTGCCTGTCCGAGTTCAGCTCGGGAAAAACCGGGAAGGGGTTAATTATACTCATCAAATTTTATTCTCGATTCCGTATTCCTACCTCGAGCGTCAAACCACCTACCGAGAGGCCATTCGCACCAGTAGTTTACCCTCTAAGTAATCTGCTCATTCAAAGTTATGTTTCGGGCACGTTCCAGACCCAAACCCGGCAACCTAACTAGAGTGCCACCAGCGATCCAATTGGAAACTATCCTTTTAAGCAATTACTTTCCTCCTAGCCTTATAAATAACCTACTCGCAATTAATTTCACGCTGACTCCTGGGTAGTAAAAGCCTGTTCTTTATACCATCTCCAAGTAAGGAGGAGTCGTAAACGCTTCAGAGTGGTCTATAAAAAGACAAAGAATCCTTTTGTTAACTCACCGCGATGCATGTTAATTTTACACTACTTTCTCGCTCGAGGTTGCTTCTTTATTTGCAGCAGAGCAGAAGCCACCGTAAAATTAACAGCATCCAAATATGTATAACTCACTATTTCCTCGTTTCTTTATGAACTAACCGCGTTAACATGCAGCCCTTGCAGCCAGTCGTTCTTAAAACTTTGCTCTTTTAGATTCTAACAAGAGAATTCGCACACACATTTATGGAAATCTGTTTCCAAAGCACCAAAAAAGCAACTTGGGAATTCGTGATTTGAATCTGACCTTCATTTTAAGATCTATGTATGCCAAACACGACAGGTAAAGGGGAAATTATTCTTTTTTTCAAAAGGGTGAACAAACTTTTCTGTCAACAAGTAGTTTTATTTTTTTAAATCTTGCCAGAGACAGTTGTGGGGAAAATTTTGGTATTCATATTACGATGCTAGAAGTGTATGGAGAAAGTACGCATATACAGGTTACACATTTAATGAATTGGAAAACAACTCATGTTTCCCATGAAGTCATGCAAACATATATATTTAAATAGCATGAATGACCAGAGCTATTTTTTAGGTGCTTAAATAGCTTTGTTTTCCTCCTTTTTGTAATATCTTACTTTAATTTAATCCAGTGCATACTTGACATTCAGTGAATACAAGCAATTTATATTAAATATAGCATCTAGGAATTAGTATCTCAATTACTAAAATTTTGACATACAATTAAAGAAACAATATTATAAAGGTTTACTAGCCGACTAAACCCTACCCTTGTACAGCTTGAACATTATGCCTTTTTAAAAGTTTTACTATACAGGAAGAACAATAAATGATAATCCTTAAACTGGTATAATAAATAAACAGCTTAACAACTTAAAAGTGTTGTTTGTATAGATACTTTTATTTGAGGTCATAAGTAAGATAAATTGAATCTGACTTCTCAAGTACAGAAATTTTAAATACGTATATTTCAATAGAAAAAGAAATAAATAAGTTAAACGTAGAACTATCATCTGTTATATATTTAAAATATCAAAAATATAATATATATAAAATGTATAATATATATGTGTATAATATATAATGTATTCTTAATATATAAAATGTATATATAAATATACATATATACATATATATATATATATGTATTTTAATATATAAATATGTATATATAAATATACATATATACATATATATATATATATATATATATATATATATATATATATGATTATATATATATATATATATATGAATATATATATATATATTATATTTATATATATATATATATATATATGTATATATATATATATATATATATATATATATATATATATATATATATATAATCGAAAGCTCATCCATGTCTCCAAAAAGTTTTTTTTTTTAATTGCAAAAGCTCTTGATTCTACATCATTGGCTTTCACATATCACAGATGTATGAGATTGGAGCCGTAAATCAGTATAAAAAGATAAAGTAAAGTAATCCAAAAAGTAAAGTTTAAAAAAAAAGATGTTTAATAGGTGGTTTTGCTACGAAATCACTGTCCCTTAAAGGGTTAAAACCGATTTTGAACGGCTACGAATATTTATACCCTCAGCGGTATTTGAACCCGCGGATTATGATACAAAACACCAACGACCAAGGTATTTAGCCAAAATATTTGTTTATACAAACTTCAAGCAATTTCCCCTCATGCCATCATCTTAACTTGCAAATGCATGCTTTGTTTTGTGCCTTTGTAATTTTGTTTGTTATATTTGTTTTACTCAATATGAAAATGCAAATAATTGATTTATATCCAATTGAATAAATTGCTTGCTACATATTATTTCCTTCATTTACAGGTTCCTACCCTCGGCAATTTGAACATTATGCCTTTTTAAAAGTTTAAATATACTGGAAGAACAATAAATGATAATCCTTAAGCTGGTATAATAAATAAAAAGCTTATCAACTAAAAAGTGTTGCTTGTACAGATACTTTTATTTGAGGTCATAATTAAGATAAATTGAATCTGACTTCTTCAGTACAGAAAGTTTAAATACATATATTTCAATAGAAAAAGAAATAAATAAGTTAAACGTAGAACTATCATCTGTTATATATTTAAAATATCAAAAATATAATATATATAAAATGTATAATATATATATATATAAAATGTATTTTTAAGATATAAAATATATATATAAATATACATATATATACATATATATACATACATATATATATACATACATATATATATATATATATATATATATATATACACATATATATATATATATATATATATATATATATATAATCGAAAACTCATCCATGTCTCCAAAAAGTTTATTTTAATTGCAAAAGCTCTTGATTCTACATCATTGGCTTCCACATATCACAGATGTATGAGATTGGAGCCGTAAATAATTATAAAAAGATAAAGTAAAGTAATCCAAAAAGTAAAGTTTAAAAAAAAAAGATGTTTAATAGGTGGTTTTGCTACGAAATCACTGTCCGTTAAAGGGTTAAAACCGATTTTGAACGACTACGAATATTCATACTCTCAGCGGTATTTGAACCCGCGGATTATGATACCAAACACCAACGACCAAGGTATTTAGCCAAAATCTTTGTTTATACTAACTGCAATTTCCCCTCAAGCCACAAATGCATGACTGTTTATAAAACTTTGTTTTGGGCGTTTGTAATTTAGTTTGTTATATTTGTTTTTCTCACTATGAAAATGCAAATAATTGATTTATATCCAATTGAATAAATTGCTTGCTACATATTATTTCCTTCATTTACATGTTCCTACCCTTGGCAATTTGAACATTATGCCTTTTTAAAAGTTTAAATATACTGGAAGAACAATAAATGATAATCCTTAAACTGGTATAATAAATAAAAAGCTTATCAACTTAAAAGTGTTGCTTGTACTGATACTTTTATTTGAGGTCATAAGTAAGATAAATTGAATCTGACTTTTTAAATACAAAAAGTTTAAATACAACGTTTAGAAAATTATAGTGCAGGAAAAACTCTTTTATGTTTTTAATTTTTCAAAGATTGATATTTCTACTTATTTATGTACACACGTTCACTCACTCTCTCTCTCTCACACACACACACACAATATATAATACACAATATATTGTATATATATATATATATATATTATATATATAGATATATATAACACACACACATATATATATATATATATATATATATATATATATATATATATGTATATACATATATATATATATATATATACATATATATATATATATATATACATATATATATATGCATAAAAGTATGTCAATTTTTGTAAACAAATATGTACATAGAATCGAGTCTATAAACCTCTCTCCCTATTCCCCCTATGTCCATACATATATCTACCTATGTGTACACACACACACACACTTATATTGTGTGTGTACGTACGTGGGTACATGTGTGTCTTTGTTATATATTTATATACAAAGACATGTGTAGCATCTCTGTCTATAAATTTACCCTTTGTCTGACACTTCTATTTCTTTCACTCTCTTAATATATATCTATATTTTATCTGTCTATCTATCTATAATATATATATATATATATATATATATATATATATATATAGTATATATATTATCTAAGATCGATAATCTATATCTATCTATCTATCTATCTATCTATCTCTCTCTATATAGATTGATTGATTGATAGATATATTATCTGTGTATATCTATAAATAAATAGATACATATATGTACATATATTCATATGCATGTGTGTCATTTTTTAAATATAAAATCAGTTTCAAGGTTAGTCTTGGTATAATTTTAAATGCATTCTTTACTATCTGTTTCAAAGAATAACATAATGTAGTAAATTAATTATTATTTAATTGCGGGGCATGTACACATCTGCAGTGACAAAAAAAATGCAGTACAAGAGAACTCAAGTATGTCCTCTCCTCTTTAAAAAATTATTAAGCTGAAAGAAATGTTTTTAGTTTTAAGTTTTAAAAGTTTATAATTTAATACTACCAACTCTCGAAAGATAAGAAGTCTGTCTGGTATATATATATGACCACACGTTTAAATATAAATTCAATTAAATATTTACATATTGCAGTTGTACATAGTTTACCCCTACATACTTTTAATCTTATATTCTGAATTTCATTTATCTTATTAAATTACAAAGATATACATCATACGAGAGTTAAAATCTATATTTCAATAGAGAATATTTAGGACGGATTAAAAACAAAAGTCTTTATTTGGTTCACAGAACTTCAAGAGTCATACAGCTTTTTTTTTAATCTAAAAAGCGTTACCTCCATAACTTAACATGGCATTATAAAATACATTCATTGAATAGTATTTTATGTATAACAAAACACCGACGGATAAAAACTTTCTATTTTTTTTTTAATAATACCCATCAATCACTTTTATTTTCCACATACATGTTCACCGTCTCTACACTTTGCCGCCATTGTTTCAAGCTGATATGTATCACAGAAGAACAAAACTGTGGAATTCCAAAAACCTAACAATTGTTCTTTTGTAGAAGAGAGAGATATGCTGTTGTTTCTTTTTTCATTAAAAGATCCTTTTTTTTCTAGGGGAAGAAAGGTATGTATTCATATGGCTGTTTGTAACTGTTTGTTTGCAAAAGAGAATTTCTATCTTATTGCTTCATTTCTAATAGTGTCTTTTTTGTGATGCTCTTCATTGTATTGTATTAGAAATGTAGTGTACAATTACCAATAGATAAGCATTAATTGTAGTTGAGTGTTGTAAAAAAGCGTGTGTGCTTAATACAAAACATATCGCATAGCATTGAAATACATGTTTTCTCAAATTTATCTCAAATTTTATTGTGTAATATTAAGAAGAGATAGTATTAGAAACATACTGTAATATTGCCAATAGATAAGCATTAATTGTAGATGAGTGTTGCAAAAAAGCATGTGTGCTTAATACAAAACATATCGCATAGCATTGAAATACATGTTTTCTCAAATTTATCTCAAATTTTATTGTGTAATATTAAGAAGAGATAGTATTAGAAACATACTGTAATATTGCCAATAGATAAGCATTAATTGTAGTTGAGTGTTGTAAAAAAGCGTGTGTGCTTAATACAAAACATATCGCATAGCATTGAAATACATGTTTTCTCAAATTTATCTCAAATTTTATTGTGTAATATTAAGAAGAGATAGTATTAGAAACATAGTATAATATTGTCAATAGATAGCATTAATTGTAGTTGAGTGTTGTAAAAAAGCGTGTGTGCTTAATACAAAACATATCGCATAGCATTGAAATACATGTTTTCTCAAATTTATCTCAAATTTTATTGTGTAATATTAAGAAGAGATAGTATTAGAAACATACTGTAATATTGCCAATAGATAAGCATTAATTGTAGATGAGTGTTGCAAAAAAGCATGTGTGCTATAGTACAAGAAATATCGCATTGCATTAAAAAAGTTGTTTTTCATATTTATCTCTATATTGTGTAATATGAAGAAGAGATAGTATTAGAAACATACTGTAATATTGCCAATAGATAAGCATTAATTGTAGATGAGTGTTGCAAAAAAGCATGTGTGCTATAGTACAAGAAATATCGCATTGCATTAAAAAAGTTGTTTTTCATATTTATCTCTATATTGTGTAATATGAAGAAGAGATAATATTGGAAACGTTGTTTAAAACTGCCAATAGATAATCATTAATTACAACTGAGTGCTACTAAAAAGCTTGTGTGCTTTAGTAAAAAAAAATCATAGCTTTAAAATAGATGTTTTTCATATTTATCTCTACATATATTGTGTAATATGAAGAAGGGATAGTATTAGAAACATAGTATAATATTGTCAATAGATAGCATTAATTGTAGTTGAGTGTTGTAAAAAGCTTGTGTGCTTTAGTAAAAAAAAAGGCATAGCTTTAAAATAGATGTTTTTCATATTTATCTCTACATACATTGTGTAATATAAAGAAAGGATAGTATTAGAAACGCAGTGTAAAATTGCCAATAGATAAGCATTAATTGTAGTTCAGAGTTGTAAAAAAGCGTGCGCTTTAGTACAAAAATATCACATAGCATTAAAACATATGTTTTCCATATTTATCTATACATATATTGTGTAATATGAAGAAGAGATAGTATTAGATAGTACTAGAAGCGTAGTGTAAAATTGCCAATGGAGGAGCATTAATTGTAGTTGAGTGTTGTAAAAAGCTTGTGTGCTTTAGTAAAAAAAAAGGCATAGCTTTAAAATAGATGTTTTTCATATTTATCTTTTATTGTGCAATATGAAGAAAAGATATTATTCGAAAAGTAGAGTAAAATTGCCAGTAGATAATAATTAATTCTATTTGAGTGTTGTAGAAAAGCTTGTATGTTTTAGTAAAAAAAAATCATAGCATTAAAACAGATGTTTTTTTATATTTATCTCTACATATATTGTGTAATATGAAGAAGGGATAGTATTAGAAACGCAGTGTAAAATTGCCAATAGATAAGCATTAATTGTAGTTCAGAGTTGCAAAAAAGCTGTGCGCTTTAGTACAAAAATATCACATAGCATTAAAACATATGTTTTTCATATTTATCTCTACATATATTGCGTAATATGAAGAAGAGATAGTGTTAGGAATGTAGTTTAAAACTGCCAATAGATAAGAATTAATTAAAACTGAGTGCTATTAAAAGCTTGTGTTCTTTTGTATAAAAAACATAACTTTAAAATAGATGTTTTTCATATTTATCTATACATATATTGTGTAATATAAAGAAGAGATAGTATTAGAAACATAGTATAATATTGCCAATAGATAAGCATTAATTGTAGTTGAGTGTTGTAAAAAGCTTGTGTGCTTTAGTAAAAAAAAAGGCATAGCTTTAAAATAGATGTTTTTCATATTTATCTCTACATACATTGTGTAATATAAAGAAGAGATAGTATTCGAAATGTAGTGAAAAATTGCCAATAGATAAGCATTAATTGTAGCTGAGTATTGTAAAAAGTGTATCTGTTTTAGTGCAAAATATATCGCATATACCTTTACAATAGACAGTCTTCATATTTATCTTTACATATATTGTGGAATATGAAAAAGAGATAGTATTAGAAACGTAGTGTAAAAATTGCTAAATAGATAAGCATTAATTACAATTGAGTGTTGTTAAAAAAGCTTTGTGCTTTAGAAAAAATTATTGCATGGCATTAAAAGGGATGCTTTTCACATTTATCTCTATATATTTGTGTAATATAAACAAGGTATAAACGTGCATTTAATATGTAAATAAATTATATATACATAAATTGTGTAAATCAAGATAATAAATGAATTCTAAATCGAGTTTTACATACATTCCAAACGATTTGAAGCATAAATCATCAAATCAGCCTTGTCTTATCTCTTTAAGCCTCGTCTCACGTGAACATGTACTTGTTGGAATAGTAACATATTCAGTTCACGGTTTCTTTACTCTATAAAAACATGCATGGATTTATAATTTTTTTTACCGAAATATTTGAACGGATTAAAGGCTTTATTACATATCAACCTTAACCAAAAAAAAATTGGTAAGATGTTTCACTAACACAGAGAAATCGGAGCATTCTTGGAAAAATTAATACTAAAATCAATCCGTTGCTTTTCCAACTTGTACAGATTCTCGTATGATACAAACTGTACACAGTTTTAAATAGTATTTTTAATAAAATAGAAATTTGATATTCTAGAAATACTTTTGTATTTGCAATAATATTTAAAGCAATTCTAGAAGAAAAATAATAATATATTATATATAATATATATATACATATGTATATATATGTATATATATATATATATATACATATGTATGTATGTATGTATGTATGTATATATTTATACATATATATATGTGTGTGTATATATATATATACATATATAAATGTATCTCTCTCTCTCTCTCTCTAAATAATATATGTATGTATGTATAAATATTATATATATATATAAATATATATATATATATATAAATATATATACATACATATATAAATATATATATGTATGTATATATATGTATAAATATATATATATGTATATATTATAAATATATATATTTATATATATATATAATATATATATATTTATATAAATATACATATATATATTATATATATATATATACATATATATATATATATAAATATATATATATTATATATATATATATATATATATTTATATATATATATACATATATATATATATTTATATATATGTACATATATATATATACAATATATTATATATAAATATAATATATATATATATATATTATATATATATCTATATATATAAATATAATATAAATATATATATACTTCAATAAGTGTATTTGTATGCTTGTATACCTTTTTCTGCGTATGTATTTTTAATAGTTACTGTTTTATTTTTCCACTCTTTCGTTTAACTTTATTCCTCTCTAACCTATTTTAACTTTTTTGGCCTTGTTTAGCTGGCAGAATGAAAACATTGATCAAACATGCATACGATACGAGGATATCAACAAAGCACTACACGAAGCCAGAAGGAAATTTGGTAAGTTATCATTCAGTAATGTATTATCTTTCGAACAATGTGTTATAATTACCTGTTACATATTAGTTTTAAAAAAATTACTTTTTAACTTGTTTTTTCTTTTGCTTAAAATCTTTCCATAATGGTTCTGTCTAGTTCTATTTGATCTACAGTAGTGGTGTTCAAATAGTGTGCTGTTGAACTCAATGACAGTAGAAAGTTTTATAAAGTTCTCCAGCCCATATTATAATGTAGTTAAGCATGTGGTACATATATCATGAACTTAGAAATGATTCTAGAGTCATGCACAATCAATAGTAGAAAATTTTTAAAATATATAATTTTTATTTAAAAACTAAATTTTTGGTCAGTATGAAATTAATTCTTATATTATTTGAAAATGTTATATTTAAAATTTTATTTCAAAATGTATATTTTACATATGCTGTTTATAAAAAAATAGGTAACGATAAAACATAATTAATCTGGTTAATGCCGTTTGTGAGTGTATATACATGTGTATATTATGTAGTAATCATTTAGACAACACAAATACATTACAATTTGTACATTTTGTGAAATTGGTAATTTTTTGTTAATGTCATTTTTTTGTTATATACTTTATTTAATTAAATTTTTTTTTTGATTTATATATTTTTTTGTTAAAAAAAATACAAAATTTATATTTATTTTCCTACTTTTTTTTTAAAAAAATTTAAAAAAAAAGAATTTTAGCAGAGTTCACAATACCAAAAAAATCATGAAAAATAATAAAAAAAACATATAAATAATTTTATAACATGTATAATTCATATAGAACGAAATACCGATAAAACTAAATATAGTGTAATTGTTTTTTTTTTTTATTGTTTTTGATTTGATTAATTTAATTAAAAGTATTTTTTTTTGACATTTGTAAGAAAAAATTTTGCTGTTAAAAAATAAAATCGGGTAGTGTCTTAAATATCACACGCAGCGTCATTAAAAATTAGAGTCCCTTTTTAAGGTTTAAAAGAGTAATTAGGTCTACTTCTTATATTTTAAAAATTACAAAATACAAAGTGTGAATTCGAAGTTACTTGTTCCTACTGTCCGTCAATGTGTTAATAGCTCAAAATTATCAGAAAATTATACATTTACTGATAATATGAAACTAATCCAACCCCATTTATTAACACTTTGACTGACACTTGCATCTATAGCCGTCAAAGCGAAATTCACTATGTGGCATGACGATAGTAGGTGTCCAAAATGTCGTTTTTAGACTACGGCTCTAGCGGCACAAATGTATATTTACCGGCGTACAAGTAGAAGCCTGGGGTCGTGTTTTGGAAACAATTGTTTTGGTTGAATTTCGTTTACCATACTGAAAATAATGTGTAATAATTATAAAATTATAATAATTTTTTTGTAATTTATTTATTTTTGTTTGATTATGAACTAACATTTCGTGTAAAATTCCCAAAAATACTTTGTTGCACACAAAAAAATTGCTTATTTGAGTCATTTACCTTTTTAAATTTTTGCTGTTATAGCCGTCATCGTCCCATTGCTTAGTGTCTAGAGTCCGCTATCGCCATTACGGTTATAGCCACAACCTAATTAAAGGTGGTGACTTCATCAAACTTAAGTTTATTTAAGTAGAAAGAGTAAAACTATACTTCTAATGTTCGAAAAATTACAAAAAACACATAGTGTTAATTTTCGAACTTCACTTGTTCCATCCCAAGTGTATTGGTATAAAGAAAAATAAGAATTAAACATGAAAAATATAGCCGTCAAAAAACACATTGGATGCATAAAACAACATTAAAGACAATAAATATTGATTACGGGGGCTGAATAGAAAAAAGAAAATATATGTTATTTTTAAATAAGTTAATTATAAAATTATAATTATTTTGTCATATTGTTGAAAAAAAAACATTTTAAAAATTAAAAATACACACAAAAAAAAATATTTGAGTCAAATTGGGATAAAAACTACAAAGAGTTATAGATGCTGTAATGAAAAAAAAATTAAGAAAAAGAGTAAAACTATACTTCTAATATTCTAAAAATTACAAAAAAGGATAGGGTTAATTTTCGAACTTGTTCTTACTGTCGTCAGTCAATGTGTTAATAGGTCAAAATTATCAGAGAATTATACATTTACTGATAATATGAAACTAATTCAACCCCATTTATTAACACGTTAACAGTCACTTGCGTCTATAGGCGTCAAAGCGAAGTTCACTATGGGATATGACCGCAATAGCTGTCCAAAACGTCATTTTAGACACTACGGCTCTAGCGGCACAAATGTGCATTTACCGGCGTACAAGTACAAGCTTAGTGTCATGTTTTAGAAACAATTATATTGGTTAACTTTTGTTTACCATACCGAAAATAATGTGTAGTAATTATAAAATTATAATAATTGTTTTTTGTTATTTATTTATTTTTGCTTGATTATGAACTAACATTTCGTGTAAAATTTCCAAAAGTACTTTGTTGCACACAAAAAATTGCTTATTTGAGTCATTAAACCTGTTTTTAAATTTTTGCTGTTACAGCCGCACATCGTCCCATTACTTAGTGTCTAGAGTCCGCTGGCGCCATGACGGTTATAGCTGCAACCTAATTAAAGGTGCTGAATGAATCGAAATTAAGTTTATTAAAGCAAAAAGAGTAAAACTATACTTCTTATATTCTAAAAATTACAAAAATATAAAGTGTTCATTTTCGAACTTCACTTGTTCCTACTGTCCGTCAATGTGTTATTAGGTCCACCGAACTATAAGAAAATTATTACTATTATCTAAAAATAACCCCTTACCGTGTTTGTAGAAAATCCCATGCCGTAAAGCGAAAAATATACGGCAGATATTTATTTGCTTACGGCTCTAGCAAAATGTGATTTACCAGTATAAGTAAAGAGTGTCATGTTTTCGAATTTCGTTTACCCAAGAAAATCTGTAATAATTATAAAATTATAATAATTTTTTTTTGTTTTTATTTTGTGTACTAACATTTCGTGTAAAACTCCCCAAAATACTTTGTTGCACACAAAAAAACAACTTATTTGAGTCATTGAATCTGTCATTTTCGTTTTTAAATTTTTTCTCTTATAGCCGCCGTCGTCCCATTACTTAGTGTCTAGAGTCCGCTGGAGCCATGACGATTATAGCCGCAACCTAATTAAAGGTGGTGAATGAATCAAAATGAAGTTTATTTAAGCAGAAAGAGTAAAACTATACTTCTAATATTCTAAAAATTACAAAAACGTATACAGTTAATTTTCGAACTTGTTCTTACTGTCGTCAGTCAATGTGTTAATAGGTCAAAATTATCAGAGAATTATACATTTACTGATAATATGAAACTAATTCAACCCCATTTATTAACACGTTAACAGTCATTTGCGTCTATAGGCGACAAAGCGTAGTTCACTATGGGGCATGACCGCAATAGCTGTCCAAAACGCCATTTTAGACACTACGGCTCTAGCGGCACGTGCATTACCGGCGTACCAGTACAAGCTTAGTGTCATGTTTTAGAAACAATTATATAAATGTTTAATAGAAAATAATGTGTATAATTATAAAATTATAATCATTTTTTTTGTCAAATTTATTTTTGTTTGATTATTAACTAACATTTCGTGTAAAACTCCTAAAATACTTTGTTGAACACAAAAAGTTCTAATTTGAGTCATTAAACCTGTTAAATTTTGCTGTTACATCCGCCATCGTCATTACTTAGTGTCTAGAGTCCGCTGGCGCCAGACTAAATGCAACCTAATTAAAGGTGCTGAATGAATCGAAATTAAGTTTATTAAAGCAAAAAGAGTAAAACTATACTTCTTATATTCTAAAAATTACAAAAATAAAAATTTCATTTTCGAACTTCACTTGTTCCTACTGTCCGTCAATGTGTTATTAGGTCCACCGAACCCAATATATTGGATGAAAAATCCCCATGCATTAAAACCACATATTATCTAAAAGACTCACTAATGCGTTATCGTGGTTTGGAATCTAGAAAATCACCAGCGTTAAGAGAAAAAGAGATATATGTTAATTTGACCCATATGAAGCAAATCCAGAATTGATAAATTAAGCACGGATAAAGAAGATAACATTCGAAATCCAAAGCATATCTTTTTTAAATGGTTTCATCTTTCATCGGTGTCACATCTATTTCTTTCCAGTTGTACGATTGGGTAATAATCCCTTTTTACTCTACAATTATGAGATGTAGTCATATCGGATGATTTTCCCTTTTCATTAAATTGAAACATTCATTACTGAATTAAAAGTCACTTATATTCATAGACATACTTATTTATTTCTAAATCATCATATAGCCCATCATATGACGATATCAGCAAAATTTTTAATTTTCCAGAATTGTAAAGTACCCTATAAGGCAGATAAAAAATGTATTTAGAAAAAAGACCCTATAGCTTAGCCGGTTTGAGATCTTGCCCCAATGCATGCCCCAGTAATCATTAACGAATACGGCAGATCTTAGGCCGGCTCTAGCTTAGAACCAGCAATCCTTCAGTTATGAGATCGTTGCCTTTACAGACTAAATGATACAAATAAAATGATAAGAGAAGAAAATTATATATAACTAGCATATAGCCCGTCATATGACAGGATCAGCAAAATTTTTTATTTTCCAGAATTGTAAAGTACCCTATATGGCAGATAAAACATATATTTAGAAACAAGACCCTATAGCTTAGCCGGTTTGAGAACTTGCCCCAATGCATGCCCCAGTAATCATTAACGAATACGGCAGATCTTAGGCCGGCTCTAGCTTAGAACCCGTAATCCTTCAGTTATAAGATCGTTGCCTTTACAGACTAAATGATACAAATAAAATGATAAGAGAAGAAAATTATATATAACTAGCATATAGCCCGTCATATGACGGGTTCAGCAAAATTTTAATTTTCCAGAATTGTAAAGTACCCTAAAAGGCAGATAAAAAATGTATTTAGAAACAAGACCCTATAGCTTAGCCGGTTTGAGAACTTGCCCCAATGCATGCCCCAGTAATCATTAACGAATACGGCAGATCTTAGGCCGGCTTTAGCTTAGGACCAGCAATCCTTCAGTTATGAGATCGTTGCCTTTACAGACTAAATGATACAAATAAAATGATAAGAGAAGAAAATTATATATAACTAGCATATAGCCCGTCATATGACGGGATCAGCAAAATTTTTTATTTTCCAGAATTGTAAAGTACTCTATAAGGCAGATAAAAAATGTATTTAGAAACAAGACCCTATAGCTTAGCCGGTTTGAGAACTTGCCTCAATGCATGACCCAGTAATCATTAACGAATACGGCAGATCTTAGGCCGGCTCTAGCTTAGAACCCGCAATCCTTCAGTTATGAGATCGTTGCATTTACAGACTAAATGATACAAATAAAATGATAAGAGAAGAAAATTATATATAACTACCATATTGCCCGTCATATGACGATATCAGCAAAATTTTTAATTTTCCAGAACTGTAAAGTACCCTATACGGCAGATAAAAAATGTATTTAGAAGCAAGATCCTATAGCTTAGCCGGTTTGAGAACTTGCCCCGATGCATGCCCCAGTAATCATTAATGAATAAGGCAGATCTTAGGCCGGCTTTAGCTTAGAACCCGCAATCCTTCAGTTATGAGATCGTTGCCTTTACCGACTAAGCATCCCAGTTCAATGATACAAATAAATTGATAAGAGAAGAAAATTATATATAACTAGCATATAGCCCGTCATATGACGAGATCAGCAAAATTATTAATTTTCCAGAATTGTAAAGTACCCTATAAGGCAGATAAAAAATTGTTTATTTAGAATGCACAGCTTAATTTGTTTATCTTCACATCATAAAGTATAATATAAGGCAGTTTGGAAATAACGTTGAACATTTGTAAAATCAAAGTTTTCTTATCTACGTCTAAATTATCGTTGAGTTCTTCCCAATTTTTTTTGCCACAGTAATTAATGGTAGTAAAGGAATGAAACTATCAGTTCCACTACACTCTAGAGGTGGATAGAATTTTTTGTTAATATATGTGATAAAACAAATGTACCACAATCTTCTAAAATGTTGGTTCTTTAACCCTTTGAGAGTTTCAATTTTTTTTCAGAATTCGGTCAAAAAATGTCACTTTTTTATTGCATTTTTTTTGTTCATTTTACATTTTTAAATAAAGATATGTTATTAAAATTAACATTTCTAGTATTTTTTATCATTTATTACAACTTATTTTCTTTCTATGAAAGCATCATTGAAATGAAGTTTACCTTTAGTCTCATCGATATCCAAGTTAATTTTTGGGATTCCAGTGCCAGCAAATCTGGGAAGCGGATCAGAAGGGTTCTCACAATTAAATTAAAAAAATTGTCTTGTTTGACTGATTCCATTTGTACTACTATCAGAGTCACAACTAATCATCTAGTAATTACTATCATAGTTATTCAGTTTCTGATTAGTCACAGTTCGAATCACAAGAAATTGCTCCATACGCTCTGAATTATCCATTATTTAAAAGTAAAAATATATTACTCAACTCTTACATCAATAAAATTATCAGGCGGTTAGTAAAATATAACCAGAAAGCTATACACTGAAAGATAACAATTCATCTTCTGATACAAAACATGCGAAAACACCCTCGCTTTTTTAACCAATCAGAGTAGAAAATACAATAAACTGCAAACTATAATTTACTTGACATCATACGAATAATTTGTTACTAAAATTGGAAAAAATACGGCCGAAACAGTGCAAGCGAAATAGAAATCAGATTGCCCGTACGCCGTACGGGTAAATCAATAAAGGCCCGAAATCTGTGCCCGTACGACGTACGGGCAAAACAGGGAAGGAGTTAAACATTTTCCATGATTTTCAGTAATAGTGTACCAGCATAATTCTTGTATCTTTAATTTATATTAAAAGCCTGAAATGAAAACGAAAATGGGTCTACATGGAAGCGAGTTATTTTGAATACCTTAAATTAGCTTTCGTCCGTTAAAAAGCTTCAAAAGAAGGGATAAGAGTAAGAGAAGGAAAAAATGTTAAGGATAATGGAAAAGAAAACATTTCCTGTATTTTATTTTATTCAAAAATAAAATTAAGGACTTGAGATTCCTTTCATAGTAGATTTTTCTATTAATCTTTTACTTTGTTTCATGTGACATGGATATATATGGAAGAGGTTAGGCATATAGGAAAAATAATTGCATTCTTTTGGGATTTTTCTTTTTATCGTACCATAATATAAACTGTAATAAAAATGCAAATAATGTCTAAATTTTGCACAAGGAAACATTTTTCAACAGAATTGTTTTTACGGGTCATATTTCTTTAGAGTTATGGAAGAGAAATCTAATGAACTGCTCATCTTTAGTCCTAAATATAGCAATAAAGAGCAAGTAAAGTTATGTGTATATACTTCTATTCGATATACGTTCATCTCGGTACGATAAAAATCTTTAGAAACCTATAAAGCAATAAACTTTTCTGTGGTGAAATATGAGTGAAAATTAACATGGGAATTGTGAAACGTACTTGAGAATAAGAGGTAGAATAGGTGTGATGCCATATTGAGATCGACATATGTTACAGGCAACATCCATGTCTTAATGATGTCAGAAGTCATAATGACATCAGAAGTCGAGCAAAGAGGGAATTTATGGTACCAAATTCCCATCTTTGACGACCTTTTTGACGAAATTTTGACTCAAAACTCGACTGTGATATATCTCAACTGCAATATAGTAGCACCTTAGGTTTTTAAGTATCTAACAACCTATAATAAATATAGCTATTGCCACAATAATATATGTAACTATCATTAATAAGAACTTTAAGGGTGCTACCATATTGCAGGTGACATATGTCACTGACTTCTGCGTCATAATGATGTCGTCAGAGAGGGAAATGTTTGGTACCAAATTCCTATCTTTGACGACCTTTGACAGAGTTTTGACTCAAAAGTCGCCTGTGATATATCTCGACTGCAATATAGTAGCACCCTAGGTTTTTCAGTATCCAACAACCTGTAATAAATATAGCTATTGCCACAACAATATATGTAACTATCACTAATAAGAACTTTACGGGTGCTACCATATTACGGTCGACATATGTCACTGACTTCTGCGTCATAATGATGTCAGAGAGGGAGATTTTTGGTACCAAATTCCTATCTTTGACGACCTTTGACGAAATTTTGAAGCAAAAGTCGCCCGTGATATATCTCGACTGCAATATAGAGCACCCTAGGTTTTTCAGTATCCAAAAACCTATAATAAATATAGTTATTGTCACAATAATATATGTGACTATCCCTAATAAGAACTTTAAAGGTGCTACCATATTACAGGTGACATATGTCACTGACTTCTGTGTCATAATGATGTAAGAAAAGGACATTTTTGGTACCAAATTCTTATCTTGGACGACCTTTGAAGTAGTTTTGGCTAAAATGTCGCGAATGATATATCTCGATGGTAATATAGTAGCACCCTAAGTTTTTCAGTATCCAACAACCTATAATAAACGTAGCTTTTTCCACAACAATATATGTAATTATCACTAATAAAAACTTTATGGGTATTACTATATTACGGTCGACATATGTCACTGACTTCTGCATCATAATGTGTCAGAGAGGGAAATGTTTGGTACCAAATTCCCCTCTTTCTCGATTTCATACTTCATTATGACACTGAAGTCACCATTGACATATGTCAATTGTAATATGGTAGCAGCCCAAGTTTGTTTGTTGTGATGAGATGTAATATAAACTCGTTTAAATATATTTTAAATTTTTGTTTAATCTTTAGGTGAGGAGGTCCCATATGAAGTCAAGGATCTATCATCAGTATATCCCAAGGTCAACCATGTGTCTATACCAGCAGAAATACTTTTGGAGACAGTCAGGATATTAGCCCACAGGTATGAGCGTCAAATGCTTCTTATAAACATTGCTAAAAAATATGTATCCACACACACACACACACACACACACATATATATATATATATATATATATATATATATGTGTGTGTGTGTGTGTGTGTGTGTGTGTGTGTGTGTAAACCATAAAATTAATTCCACTGGTCACAATAAAAGTTGTAGGCCCTATTGTTTTTACTTTCCCGGGCTACTGGCAAAGAGACGCTTAAACAAATAGCTTATTGAAGAATATGCAATCGGTCCATTCCATAGAAAAAACAAGCAGAGTTCGTACAGGATTGATTATTGATTTATTTGCTTTTATTGAGTTAAGAGAAACACATTTGATTCTTTCAAACTAAGAAGGCAGAATGAACATAAAAACATATGTGGATAACAGAGTTGGACACCAGAACAAGACGCGGAGATTAATTTCCAAGAGAGAACTGATTAGTCAGCGATATTAACAGTCAAACAGAAAAATGGATCTTTGTAGGAGTGAGCTATTTTATTGGTACAGCTGGAAAGAGTATGGAGAGTGGGCAGAAAATTTGATTTATTTCAGAGAAAGCATTAGGAAATGGGTTTGAAGAATTTTAAGTCACGGTCACTCCTTTTAATAAGATATTGTGTGGCTGAGAAAATAGGTTTGAAGGAATAAAAATGGCAAAGAGAAAATTTTTTAAGAGATATTAAAGTGTAATAATTTTAGTATATAACATATATGATACACACCACATATATATATACATATATATGGCATATATATATATATATATATATATGTGTGTGTGTGTGTGTGTGTGTGTGTGTGTGTCCACTTCGAAAGAAAAGATCATACTATTTTTAAGTTAAGATTTTTGCATATTCGTATATGATTTCTTTTCTTCTTTTATATGTTAAAAGAATTACCTTATATCCTGATATTATGAATAAGGTAATTGGAAACGGCACTAACAGCTAACATCGTTTTGAGGTAAAGACACTCATTTGAACAAAAACTAATTATTTCTAGTATTTTACAATTTTTACTGCCACAATGTCTTTCATGCTACCTCAAGTACGTTTATAAAGCTTTTCCTTAAAAATGACCCAACTGAAACAAATATGTACTATGCTGTCTTGTAAAATTTGAGATTTACGACATTGTATCATTTACTTTTTGTACATATTCACTATCATGTACAGATTATACATATACATATTATATGTATATGTTTGTGTTCTGGATGGTTACAAAATATAGATCTTTAATTCTAAAAATTTATATTTGATGCTAAATATAAATTGTACATGCTAAATTTGGGACTTTAAATTAGGAGTAATCCTACATTAATATTTCATTACCACAAAAATTTCATTACATATTGTCTTCTTAGATTTCATTTTACTTCATAGCAGCTCAGTTTAGTCACCCAATTGTATGCTACATTTCTATGCATTGTCTACGTCGGAAACAGTAATCAATATATAAAACACGATTTTTTTCTATCGAAATAACAATCTGGATACAAATTGCTGGGTGTAGAAAAACAGAATGAAAAGCAACAAATGAATTGTCTGTGTAATGGACCTGCGTATAATTAGGAAAAAGGAAGCCAGGAGGTGCTGAAAGATTGGCTTCCATTTCCCTGCCAAAATTCAGCCAACTTCCGTAAAGCATTCATTTCCATGCCAGGGTGTGGCTTGGCGATATATTAAATCTTATCTCGCGATCTCAGCTTTATTTAGTAGGCACTCCATCTTAATTGGCTCTTTCATCGTGATCTGAAAGAAAAGAAATTCCATCCTTTCCTCTCCCCTAGGAAACTCTGTCAGAAGTCATTAATGACTTCCACCTTCCAGTGGAGAATTTATGCTACCCTGCGTAAAACAACCCCATTTTCCGCGGGCCAAAAATGGGTTGGTAGAGACAACAGGCAGTACGTAATCTGTCAATCAAATTCTCCTGGCCTGAATGATGAGTTGTTACCGTGACGCCATGTCCATGTCTCGAGCTGGAACAACTGATTGTAGCCAAGATGTAAATTTCGCTCTTAAATTGCGTCGCTTTTTGTTTGCTGAAAATCGTCATCAATCACTATTCGTTACCTCATCATCTATATAAAAGATTATATGATGGAGGGAATGTTTTGTTTCACCTCAAACAAAAGGCTTCATCAAATCCAAAGATTTATAGCTATACAGGTTAATACATTCTTTCTTTTTAAAAATTTAACCACTATGGTCTAAACTTTCTGTATACGAAGGTCTATTTTGGTTGGATTCAAACTTCCCTTTTGTAGTTTAACCACCCCTTGACTAGTAAAACAGTATAAAGAAGCAGTGTTATTATTAGTAATTTATGGCGTAAATATAATATCAAATTTATTTCCGTAATCCCCACTTCGCGCCTAATTTTTTAAGGCAATATTCTGAAATTTTATCCTTGTGTCTTCTTTTTGAATCTGTGGTTCATTAAAATGACAATGTAGACGGTAATAGAGCAAATTGTTGCAACGTCACGAACTACTATAATGCCCTTCTCATTCATTTTCGTGTTTACAACAGCCAGTAGACAAACACTGAACTGCCCTTCCGTTTGAAACTAAGGCCAGAATTGACATAATTTGAGAACTTGCCCGACTGCGTGAAATCGCCTTATTTTTTCGAAATGATATAAACTCACCTGCAAGAGATCTGATTACAAAAAGTAAGTCTAAGCCTTAAATTAACGAGATAAATATTTAGTTAATATTTAATTAAAAACATAAATAACTGCTTTTAAGTTATTGTTGCGAGCTCGAGATTGATTTGGCTGTTTTTAGTTTTCCTTGATTGGCAACGTGGAAAGAAATAGTGTTGAAAATAAAATGGAGGTTGTCGCCGACGATGTCGAATACAATTATTTTTGAAGAATAAAAACCTTTAGAATCGAAACTGACCCTACCTTCTGGTTTAAGACTTCGAAATATATATATGTGTGTCTGTATGTCATGGAAATAAACTGTACAAAAGCTCTTCCAAAGTCTGTTTCATTTACAGAATAGAAAATTTCATTTACAGAATACAACAGCTATGTTTCTGATTGAAACAAACGTACATTTTGTCTGCATGTGAGGACTTCATTGTACTACTCTCAATTTGTCTTAATTCTATCCTTTTCTCTCATCTACGAAACTCTGTCAGAAGTCATTAATGACATTTCCCCCTTCGAGTGAAGAATTTATGCTTAAGAATAAAAAAAAGGCGTTTTTGGTATTATTTCAACGAAATACAAATGATACACTTTTTCGTCTTAGACTTTGACAGTCAGAAGGGCAGGCACTATTAATCCTTCTTGTGTCTTTTTCTCACACGGCTCTTACATATGCACGAATAACTTGTCATTTCACGCATATATTTTGGTCTAGCTCTTACCTTTAACCTACATTCTCTAATACAGCATGAAGTTTTATATACCGTTTTACTTTAGGAATATTAT
>CM063507.1:55027980-55030480 GCA_032207245.1 Pardosa pseudoannulata | reverse complement strand
AAGTAGTTTTTTCCAGCCGTTCCTATCTGCTGCAAGACTCCTCCAGTTTCCCTTTTAGACAGTAGTTATATCCCTTACTACTGAGTCAAGCCACCTAATTGGTGCTCTTCCTCTGCCCCATGGGATTAGTGAAAGTGAGCTGTTTTACTGGGTTTATGTCATCGAGTCGGAATAGGTGTACAAACCATCACAGTCTATTGATTTTTATGACTTTAACAACATGAGGTTGCTTATATTTTTGTACTGACGTATTAGAGTCGAAACCGTCAATCTGCATTATTTGTATAGCATATTCATGTGCTTCTACTGCCTATTTAAGTCCTGATCTGACACTTAACTCGTAGTGATATTTTAGATCAAATAATTTTCTCTAGTATTCTTGGGTGGTTTGACTAAAGAACTGGGTTTCCCGACCAACTTGGAGATAATGTTTTAAGTATGGTAGCCTAACATTTTCTCCTGATCTCACCGTGTCAAAATAATCTGTATCTATCTTCTTCTAAAGCACTACAGCCTGTTACAGGCCAAGGCTGTCCGAAGTAGTTTTTTCCAGCCGTTCCTATCTGCTGCAAGACTCTTCCAGTTTCCCTTTTTGACAGTAGTTAAGTCCCTCTGTACTGAGTCAAGCCACCTAATTGGTGGTCTTACTCGTTTTCTCTGCCCCATGGGATTAGTGAAAGTGAGCTGTTTTACTGAGTTTATGTCATCGAGTCGGAATAGGTGTTCAATCCATCGCAGTCTATCGATTTTTATGACTTTAACAACATGAGGTTGCTTATATTTTTGTACTGACGTATTAGAGTCTAAACCGTCAATCTGCATTATTTGTATAGCATATTCATGTGCTTCTACTGCCTATTTAAGTCCTGCTCTGACACTTAACTCGTAGTGATTTTTTAGATCAAATAATTTTCTCGAGTATTCTTGGGTGGTTTGACTAAAGAACTGGGTTTCCCGGCCAACTTGTAGATAATGGTTTAAGTATGGTCGCCTAACATTTTCTCCTAATCTCACCGTGTCAAAATAATCTGTATCTATCTTCTTCTAAAGCACTACAGCCTGTTACAGGCCAAGGCTGTCCCAAGCAGTTTTTTCCAGCCGTTCTTATCTGCTGTAAGACTCTTCCAGTTTCCCTTTTTGACAGTAGTTAAATCCCTCACTACTGAGTCAAGTCACCTAATTGGTGGTCTTCCTCGTTTCCTCTGCCGAATGGGATTAGTGCAAGTGAGCTGTTTTACTGGGTTTATGTCATCGAATCGGAATAGGTGTCCAAGCCATCGCAGTCTATTGATTTTTACGACTTTAACAACATGAGGTTGCTTACATTTTTTATAAATTTCAAATTTGAATAAGGATCTCCAAAAATTATTCTCTTGAACTGCACTAAATATTTTTTTTAAGAGTGTCCGTTCAAAAGTCAGCAATTTATTTCCATGCAATTTGGTTATTGCACAATCTGTATCTATATTATAATTTAAATGATATTTGCATCCAACTCTCCTTGTGTAACTCTTTTCTTATATATTAAAAGCTCGCAATGCTTAAAAAATTATATATAACAAACCATTAATGGTTCACTATACCTGATTTTTAATAATTTGGAGCTGTTGCATTTGTAAACTGTTAAGGAATTAATTGCCCATAAATATAAATGACCGGTTTTCAAGTCGTTTTCTTTAATTAAGTAAGGGTATATAATTCTATTTCCAATGGCGCACTGTGCATTAATTAAAGTTGAAAGAAAAAGCAAGGAATACATTGTTTGGATGGCTTACCTTTGTGTTTTAGTAAATATTGGCAATATTTTCGCCAAATTTTCCAAGGGGAACTCTATTTTTATGTACTCTCTTATCGGGTTAATGGATGCTTTCAGATCGATTGGCACTGTTTTCATAGATAAAGAAAAACACCATTTTTGGTGTGAATAAAAGGCCTTTTTTAACTATCAAACTTTTTTTTTAGGCCAAAGTGTAAATCAACGACTCTCTACCTCTATATCTAGAAATTATTTTACAATAAACAAATACGCTCATGTTATTGTCAACTCCATTAAAGTATCTATCTACGTTAAAAACGTCCTTTTTTGCCAAAAATCATATTTTTTTTTATTTCTTTATTGTATAATTTCAACTTTTAGGCTTCTAAATCTGTTTTTGTTTTGTCTCTAAGGCATTTTAAAGAAAATTTACAGCTCTTTAAACATCAGTGACAGCTGTCAAAACAAAACGGAAGTAGCCACTTCGGAACCGAAAGTTGTGAATTTAAAAGAGCATTTTTGGACAAAACTTTTTAAATTTGCATGAAGATTTGTTTAAACATTTTTCTAGTACTTTTAATAACTAGCAACTTGGAAATTAGAAAGTTTTGAAGCAAGAAAGTGTGGGGAATTTTAAACATATATTTAATAGTTAAAGTTGCTTTCATAAACCTCAAATGCGTTTTTATCAGAACGGTATTTTTAATAAAATGTCGAAACTTGAAATGTGATTTCTTAAAAAGA
>CM063507.1:55017980-55022980 GCA_032207245.1 Pardosa pseudoannulata | reverse complement strand
GTTTTGAAATTTTTATTTGGCCATTTCCAAGTTTGCAGTTTCTATGAAATTGTCAACTTCTTCTTCCTCAGTGGATAGACCGTCTTGACAACTCTCCAATCCAGCCTTATGGAAACACTTGATGATGCATGTTGATGTGACATTTCCACATGCATCTTTCATCAAACATATCGCTTCCAGTACGTTGACATTGGTATTTGATGCTGTTCCACGTCTATCTCTTTGGTACAGGATCATCAAAATCAGTTGCTTACGGAAGTGGCACTTAAAACTTCTTATGACTCCTTGGTCCATAGGCTGGATAACAGATGTAGAATTTGGTGACAGAAATTCAATTGCACCGGATTTGCGAACCCTCCCTATCAACTCCCCTAGTCATTTCGAAACATCATATCGCTGGTTGTTTTTGGTCCATATATGAGGTTCTATTTTTTCGATATCATCTATTTTTATAGTTTTTTATACAAATATGTATAATATATAAATATACATATATATAATATAATTTTCGCAAGGATAAATAAAAATTGAATTTTAAATCTAAATTGATTTTTTAATCAACCTTCCCGTTCTGTGGTTCCGCATCGACTTATGTAAAAACTAGTTTTTTATTTATCTAAATTTTTCCAGAATCTATGTAGTAGACAAGTACATCCAGCTTCGTTTTCCTGTATATACCCTTATTTTTGTACCCACAAACAAACCATGTTGTTACACTAACCCGTACTAGTATGTGACTGCACTCAAGTATCAATCTTGAGGAAATGTACTAATACATGTCCCCCATACAATGTGTTAAGAGTAATAATTATATTTAGAGAGAAATCTGCGCTTTATATAGAAGCAGTTACACTGTAAACGTCTCCTGTCATCTATGTGTCATTTTATTTATGTTTTTTTCCTTTCAGGTTTGGTCTCAGTGTTGATGCCATAGCCCACGGTTTACCCCAAATCGACACTTCTAAGACAGCCGTCAAAGAGATCTGCCCCACTTTCCTACAACCCGTGAAATGCGAAATCTCCAGGTACAGGACACTCAGCGGGATGTGCAACAACCTCGACAACCCGTCCTGGGGAAGCGCACGATCGGCCATGATCCGGTTCATTCCTCCACAATACGCAGATGGTAAGAATTTCGATGCTCCAACTGCGTTTATGGTTTGCATGACAGCCAAAACTCCGAAATGACAAACTTTGATTTATTTAATGGTCCTTGCCATTCTAATATTGCATTATTTCTTTTTTCATCAGTAACATTAGAAATTTTTATTGGCTTTCAAGAGAAACTTCAAAATTTGATTTAGCTGTGATTTAGAGATAAATACATCTGTATTTGCTTCTAAGTTAAATTATCCTCTCTAAATTAAATTTTGGACTTAGTTTCGCTTGAACGCTGACGATATATCTACCTCTAAATCAAATTTGGATTTAATGAATTTTGCTTGAACAGCGACCATGCTGCTGATGCAGAGAATTTGATATTAGAATGGTAAATACGACCATATAATTTATAATTTGTCGTTTTATTTTTTATCACAAATAACCCATCGGAACATCAATAAATCTACTGTTACAATTAATGATCGTTAAAATAATATTTACCACTCTTATAACGACACACGTAAATGGCTACATGAATTTTTGACTTAGTGACTTTTGTTTGAAAGATGGCGATATTTTATTTTTTTTATCAAGTTTACAAAGTTTGTTAGTCTATATTTATATAAAAGAGTGTGTGTGTTTTATACAAACCTACACGGTTTGTCATGCATTCGCAATTAAGGACCGATATTATTTGATACCACCAGATTGTCATTGTTGTTTATGTCCTATTCTTATTTACTAAGTATCTTTCTTTTTACCAACAAAGAGATAAAAGTGTAGAAAATATGTTGAATTGTCTTCCTTTTACTATGGTATTATCTCTACTTTGGGAAAACAATTGTAATTAGTGCTTATATTTTAGGAAAGCAGTTGATTAGCTAGTATTTTAATCTTATCTAAAGCGATATAGAAAAGTTTTATTTTTTAGTCTTGAATAGTCACTTGATAACTCAAGAAGAGGGGTGTATGATGAAACAGATATGAAAAAAATATATCTTATAATAATCTGCTCATACAGATTTGCTCTATACATTTATCATGTATAGCATATAGCCCGTCATATGACGGGATCAGTAAACTTTTTAATTTTCCAGAATTGTAAAGTACCCTATGAGACTGGTAAAAAAATGTTTTGCTTTTTGGCTGTTAATTATCTGGTACAAGCTCAATGATTTATTTATCTTCGTATTCCACGAAAATCTCACGATACTGTGAATGCAGTTTAGAATCACTTTGGTATAGTCTGGTATGGTTTGGAGTGCTACGGTCTACTTTTTGCAACACTGGGGCTAATAAGACCGAGACCTATAGCTTAAAGCCGATTCCGAAGGGATACTAACATCCATGCCACTGTGGGATTCGAACCCACGAACTCCGGTACCGAAGGCCAGCACCCTTACCAATCGGCCATCGTTCGGCTCCATCTAAATAGGAGAAAAAGCTTGTGATACATTAAAAATGATCTACTGTTTTATATTACATGAAGATGTCAAAATGGTTGGAGAAAAATAGGTTACGTCAAAACATTTTAAAGAATTAGAAAGTTATTCTTATGGTAAGCAGACGGCCAATGCATGCGTTTTTGGGGCTTAATTAATATCTCCATTCCAGAACGTAATCCTTAATGGAAATTATTAAACTGAATATAGGGCTAGCTCAAAGAACAAAGTATGAATAATGAACGTAGAATCACAATATACTAACTAACACTAAAGTCTTGAATGCACTTCATTAGCATTCCTTTTTTATTTGTGTTAAGATAAAACTGCAGTCAGCAACCTGATATCATATCTTGCTGTCTAACTTCTTGAGCCATTTTCATTTCAATGGAGACTTCAGCGATAACATATAAAAGTGACAGCTCCCTTGTCTAATGAGCTACTAGTTAAACAGTTGCAGATTGGATTTAAAATGCAAAATGAGTCTTTCAAAAAGTCAAATAGGGTTCGCCTGGTTGAATGGAGGTGAAGATTTGTGTAGAATTTTAATAAGGTGTAAAGAAGGCTGTAGTTGAGAGAAGGTGATAAGTCACAAATGTTTTTTTACAGAGTCAGTCGTGGTTTTTATTTCCTGATATCAATTAGTAGTTGATAAATTTAACAATTAGTTTTCTAGACTGATATTACAGAGGGATATAAAAACATATCAAAGATATACTAATGAAATTAGCAATTATTATTATTAGCAGTTATTGGTTATGAAATTAGCAATAGTAATCATAATATATTCTTTCGCATAAATGATATTTCGATGATAACATCCAGTCAGAAAAATAAGCCTAAATTTTTGATTGACATCTAAAAAAATAACAATAATACTAATTTAAATAATAATTATAAAACGACATATGTTTTTATTTTCTTTATCACTAGAATAAAAATTTGATACTTACTAATCAGATAGTGTAAAAATATATATTTAAAATTCAAAATAAGTCTTTCAAAACGTAAAATAGGGTTCGTCTGGTTGAATGGAGGTGAAGATTTTGTGTAGAATTTTAATAAGGAGTAAAGAAGTTGTTGAGAGGAGGTGATAAGGCACAAATATATATATATTTTTTTTTTTTTGACAGAGGCAGTCGTGGTTTATATTTCCTGATATCAATTAGTAGTTGATAAATTTAACAATTTGTTTTCTAGATTGAGTTGGTATTACAGAGAGATATAAAAACATAGCAAAGATATACTAATGAAATTAGCAATTATTATTATTAGCAGTTATTGGTTATGAAATTAGCAATAGTAATCATAATATATTCTTTCGCATAAATGATATTTCGAGGGTAGTTATTAGTTATGAAATTAACAGTAATAATCATAATATATTATTTTGCATTAATAATATTTCGATGACATCCAAAGCCTAATTTCTTGATAGACATCTAAAAAATACTAATAATAATAATAATTAAAATAATAATTATAAAATGACATATGTTTTCATTTTCCTGTTCACTAAGATAAATATTTGATAATTACTAATCAGATAATTAGTGTAAAAATCTATATTTAAAAGACAAAATAAGTCTTTCGAAAAGTAAAATATGGTTTACCTGGTTCAATGGATCTAAAGATTAGTGTAGAATTTTAATAAGGTGTAATGAAGCCAAATAAAAAAAAGCAAAATAAATTATCTCTAATAATCATAATATTTTAAAAGCAAAATATGGTTTGCTTGGTTGAATGGAAGCGAAGATTTGTGTAGAATTTTAATGAAATGAAATAAAGGGCAGCATTGAGGCAGCATTCACTTTCTGATATTAATTAGTAGTTGATAAATTTAGCAATTTGATTTCGATATTTCAAGTACATATTACAGAGAGATATAAAAAAATAGTAAAATAAATTATCTCTAATAATTATAATATTTTAAAAGCAAAATATGGTTTGCTTGGTTGAATTGGAGCGAAGATTTGTGTAGAATTTTAAGGAGATGAAATAAAGAGCAGCATTGACGAAGATGAAAAAGCACAAATATTTTTTTGTAGAATCAGTCTTGGTTTTCACTTCCTGATATTAATTAGTAGTTGATAAATTTAGCAATTTGATTTCGAGATTTCAAGTACATATTACAGAGAGATATAAAAAATAGCAAAATAAATTATCTCTAATAATTATAATATTTTAAAAGCAAAATATGGTACGCTTGGTTGAATGGGAAGGAAGATTTGTGTAGAAATTTACTAAGATGAAATAAAGGGCAGCATTGAGGAAAGATGAAAAAACACAAATACTTTTTTGTAGAATCAGTCGTGGTTTTCACTTCCTGATATTAATTAGTAGTAGATAAATTTAGCAATTTGATTTCGAGATTTCAAGTAGATATTACAGAGAGATATAAAAAATAGCAAAATAAATTATCTCTAATAATTATAATATTTTAAAAACAAAATATGG
>CM063507.1:54995480-55007980 GCA_032207245.1 Pardosa pseudoannulata | reverse complement strand
ATAAATTAAAAGTTAGATATTTAGTAGTCCTCGACTTATATGAAAAGAATTTATTGTTAATACCGATGATAAAATTTTCATTACAACAAAAAAATAATCGATGATTGAATTTAAAATTATCACTTATATACTTAATCTATTATTTAAGTCAAATATAAAAGAAAATTATTTGCTTAATATGTAAGTTCAGCGATAAAACGTATGAAAATAATGCACGCGATATTTAAATAATTTAAAACAAGAAATGATTATATGAGATGGTTAAAGGAATGACGTCATAATGCTAGAAAAAAAATGTTATTTTTACCTATTTATTACGTGAATAAATTGATAAATTTAATCGCCTGCCCTTAGCCGAGGAATCCATTCCAGGTACAACCGCTTCAAAAATTTGCCGACAGACACCTTAGGCTATTATTATATAGGGGATGTGTTAGTTAATCCTCAATTTAATTTTATTGCGAATGATAATCGGAGATAAAATAATTATCTGTATAGGATATCGAAGTGCAGTAAACGTTCAAGTATTATTTCCATACTAGCATATAGCCCGTCATATGACGGGATCAGTAAATTTTTTAATTTTCCAAAATTCTAAAGTACCTTATGAGGCAGGTAAAAAAATGGTTTGATGTTTGGCTGAAAATTATCTTGCAACTAAAAATAATCAATGATTCAATTTAAAATTATCACATATGTACCTAATCTATTATTTAAGCCAAATATAAAAGAAAATTATTTACGTCATATCTAAGTTCAATGATAAAACGTATGAAAATAAGACATAATTTAAATCATTTAAAATAAGAAATAATTCAATGAGATGGTTAAAGGATTGACGTCATAATGCAAAAAAAAATGTTATTTTTACCTATTTATTATGGGATAAATTGATAAAATTTAATCGCCCGCTCTTAACCAGGGAAAATAGGAGTTGAAATAATGGCCTTAAAAGCTCAAAAAGAGGGGAAGGGGTGGATTTCGAACGTTTTAAAGAAGGAAGTATTTTTTGCTGTGATATGAAGCATATTTATACCAATTTATTTTAGAATCGGATCTACAGTTTAGGAGAAGATAAACATTACTCTCTTTGAATTTTGCTAACTATGGATGCCTCTACCCTTTCCAGGTCCAACCGCTTCATAAAATCGAGGACAGACGTACAGATAACTCTGGTTATTATTATATAGGGGATAACTGAGTCCCACGGGCAGTAATTTGAATTTAATGCCCATAATGCCATTAATTTTATTAAATAAATGAAAGTATAATTAATAGTTAATCACCGATTATTTGTAATCTAATAGGATGAAAGTTAGCTGGAGTTTAATAACATTATAATTATAACTACACACAACTGCAGTTTATACTAAGCAGATAAAAGCTCTTAACCGCTACCCTCTATAGTAAATGATAACCGGTGATTAATTGTTGATTATATATCTCTTTTTCAAACCCTTATTATTTTAAACAATAGAAAAAAAATTACTTCAATTTAAATATTATATTAAAATGAAAATAATCAATCATATCTAGGACACAGGCGCTGTTCTACTCCCGATTTAAATTATATAACGTTTACATTCGAAATCTATTCTGACACAATTCTTAGACTGTTTATTCTCTACATTCTTAAGTTTCAGCAACCATTAAAATTATTTTTTTAAGTAATGTCACGGACAGATTTATTTATTATATTCAGATTATGTTTAATTTATTTCTAAAAGATATTGAAACTTTTTAATAAGTCTTCGTTTAAAACTTAAATTGTTTATCCAAACATTTGTTCTTTAACTAGAACCAATTGTAACTTTTTAAAATCAGTTAGAAGTTAGGAATTTTCCAGAAGATAGATGTTTTCATTTCACTTTCCTTTACCAGCGCAGTGTAAATATATACATATCGCAGTTATTGCTTTTATTTATACAAAAGGATCGTTTTTTATGTTTCATTCTCTAAAGCTACTACACTAAGAATTTTACTATTCGCATTTTTCTCACGACATGAGTAAAATGTTCTTTATCTCATTATATTTCTTAAATGTTTATTATCACTTTGTAATCAACAAAACAATTATCTCTTTAAAACCGTAACACATATGTTTACAATATGTGCAAAAAATCCTTGGCATACATTCCTATTAAAATATTTTTTTTCAATATTAATTGAAACATATTTAGCTTGGGATAATTAAAATTTTTAAACGTTCGATTTTGAAGGTAAAAGAACCTGCAGTCTATGCTGGCCTTTGCCATTGATTGTCAACTACCTTCCTCTATAGAGATATGAGACTCGTAGCTGTTGCTATAAAATTACTTTATATAATTATCAGAATATTATTAAGTTTTTTACTGTCGATACAGTTTTGTTGTTATATAAAATAAGTTGTCTTTGTTATTATAGAAAATTGTGTTAGTAGTTCATGATACTAAAGATGAGGTTTTACAATATCTCGCAAATCTTGAAAAATTTTAAAAAATTAAAAATTCTTTTTAAATAAGCAAAGTTGAATAAACTGTTTACATTATTTATTAGTTTTCTTTTACATCTACCAAAAGTTTAAAAATAATGAAGTTCATACCATATGCAGTCATTTTGTCGGCAATTTGAAAAGAGTTCTCAGAATTGACAACATACCAACTATTCTGGATGTTGTACTTCCTATAAAACAGACTATTTTAAAGCACGTCTTTCTTTTGATGGACGATATCTTATGTATGATACAAAACTCGTGCAAAATCAACTAAATTCATCCATCTACGAGGGCTAAATAATGGCTTAGAAATAATTTTAAGGTAGTTCTGTAGTACATATTGATAAACGACATGAAGATCTGTGGAGAGATCCCTTCGCTTGTTAACCAGTAGGTAGAATATCCCACCCTCCTCCTTAAACGTTCTTATCGCCGATTCTTTAGCTGGATAGTGGGATGTTCTTCATAGGACCAATGTTCCAACTCATGTCGACTCAAGTGCTCTAGACGAATTTAATAAGTATTTTGCAACAAAAATATACAGTCATGAATTTGAAATAAATGTAAATCTAAATGTATAACTGTACATGCATGATACCCACCCTCCCTATTTTGCATTTAATAAAATAATACGTGTTATCTCTCTTCCAGACACCCGAAAGAGAAGTATTGAGTGTTGTAAGACTCCCGTAGACAGGAGGCACTACAACTGCTACCCGGTCGACATCCCACAAGACGATCCCTTCTACAAGTTCTTCGACAGGCGATGCATGAACTTTGCCCGATCCCTCGCTGGTCTCCAACCAGGATGCAGACTCGGTAAAGTACCGTTTAATACCTCTTTATTCTCTTTAAGTTCAGTGATGTCGACATGATATTTCTCTATCTTTGAGTCTCAACCTCATTGAATACTTAAAAAACTAAATTAAAGTATTGGAAAGAAAAGATAATGTGCATGAACTTTGCCTGATCCCTCGCAGGTCTCTAATCAGGATATAGACTCAGCACCGTTTGATTCCTCATTTTGCTTTCAGTTATATAGACATGATATTTTAATGTCTTTGAGTCAGTCTCATTGAATACAAAAAAAATTAAATTAAATTAAGATAAATAAAAGGTATCTCTTTATTGGAAAGAAAAAATAACTTGCATGAAGTTCGTTCGATACTTTGTAGGTTTCCAACCAGGATGCAGACTCGGTAAAGTACCTTTCAATACCTCTTTTTTCTCTTTAAGTTCAGTGATACCGACATGATATTTCTCTATCTTTGAGTCTCAACCTCTTTGAATACTTAAAAAACTAAATTAAATTATTGGAAAGAAAAGATAATGTGCATGAACTTTGCCTGATCCCTCGCAGGTTTCTAATCAGGATATAGACTCAGTAAAGCACCGTTTGATTCCCCATTTTGCTTTTTGATTTCAGTAATGCAGACATGATGTTTCAATGTCTTTGAGTCTTAACCGCATTGAAAAGTAAAAAATCTAAATTAAAGTAAAATAAATAAAAGGTATTTCTTTATTGGAAAGAAAAAATACCTTGCAGGTCTCCAACCAGGATGCAGACTCGGTAAAGGATGAGAACTTCGTCTGATCCCTCGCAGGTCTCTAACCAGGATATAGACTCAGTAAAGCATCGTTGGATTCCTCATTTTGCTTTTTGAGTTCAGTAATGGAGACATGATGTTTCAATGTCTTTTAGTCTTAACCTCATTGAAAAGTAAAAAAATCTAAATTAAAGGAAAATAAATAAAAGATATCTCTTTATTGGAAATAAAAAATAGCATGCATGAACTTCGTCCGATACCTTGCAGGTCTCCAACCAGGATGGACACTGGATAAAGTACCGATTAATACCTCTTTGCACTCTTTAAGTTTAGTGATACCGACATAGTATTTTTCTATCTTTAAGTTGTAACCTCAGTGAACACTTAAAAATCTAAATTAAAATATTTGAAAGAAAATATAATGTGCATGAGCTTTGCCTGATCCCTCGCAGGTCTCTAACTAGGATATAGACTCAGTAAAGCACCGTTTGATTCCTCATTTTGCTTTTTGAGTTCAGTAATGTAGACATGATGTTTCAATGTCTTTGAGTCTCAACCTCACTGAATACCAGCAAAACTAAATTAAAGTAAAATAAATAAAAGGTATCTCTTTATTGGAAAGAAAAAATACCTTTCAGGTCTCCAACCAGGATGCAGACTCGATAAAGGATGAGAACTTCGTCTGATCCCTCGCAGGTCTCTAATCAGGATATAGACTCAGTAAATCATCGCTTGATTCCTCATTTTGCTTTTTGAGTTCAGTAATGTACACATGATGTTTCAATGTCTTTGATTCTCAACCTCACTGAATACCAAAAAAACTAAAGTAAAGTAAAATAAATAAAAGTTATCTCTCTAATGGAAAGAAAAAATAACATGCTTGAACTTCGTCTGATACCTTGTAGGTCTCCAACCAGGATGCAGACTTGGTAAAGTATGAGAACTTCGTCTGATCTCTCGTAGGTCTCTAACCAGGACATAGACTCAGTAAAGCATCGTTTGGTTTCTCATTTTGCTGTTTGAGTTCATTAATGTAGACATGATGTTTCAATGTCTTTGAGTCTTAACCTCATTGAATAGTAAAAAATCTAAATTAAAGTAAAATAAATAAAAGGTATCTCTTTATTGGAAAGAAAAAAATAACAAGCATGAACTTCGTCCGATACCTTGCAGGTCTCCAACCAGGATGCAGACTTGGTAAAGTACCGATTAATACCTCTTTTCTCTCTTTAAGTTCAGTGATGTCAACAGGATATTTCTCTATCTTTAAGTCTCAACCTCATTAAATATTTAAAAAAACTAAATTAAATTATTGGAAAGAAAAGATAAAACATGAACTTTTTTTATCCCTCAGATCTCTAACTGTAGCAGTACCAGTATAGACTCATCACCGTTTGGTTCTTCATTTTGCTTTTTGATTTCAGTAATGCAGACATGATGTTTCAATGTCTTTGAGTCTTAACCTCATTGAAAAGTAAAAAATCTAAATTAAAGTAAAATAAATAAAAAGTATCTCTTTATTGGAATGAAAAAATAACATGCATGAACTTCGTCCGATACCTTGCAGGTCTACAACCCGGATGAAGACTTGGTAAAGTACCGATTAATACCTCTTTTCTCTCTTTAAGTTCAGTGATACCGACATGATATTTCTCTATCTTTAAGTGTCAACCTCATTCAATAATTAAAAAACAAAATTAAGTTATTGGAAAGAAAAGATAATGTACATAAACTTTGCCTAATCCCTCGCAGGTCTCTAATCAGGATATAGACTCAGTAAAGCACCGTTTGGTTCTTCATTTTGCTCTTTGATTTTAGTAATGCAGACATGATGTTTCAATGTCTTTGAGTCTAAACCTCATTGAAAAGTAAAAAATCTAAATTAAAGAAGAATAAATAAAAGGTATCTCTTTATTGGAATGAAAAAATAACATGCACGAACTTCGTCCGATACCTTGCAGGTCTCCAGGATGCAGACTCGGTAAAGTACCGTTCAATACCTCTTTTTTCTCTTTGAGTTCAGTGATGTCAACAGGATATTTCTCTACCTTTAAGTCTCAAACTCATTGAATAATTAAAAAACTAAATGAAATTATTTGAAAGAAAAGATAATGTGCATGAACTTTGCCTGATCCCTCGCAGGTCTCTAACCAGGATATAGACTCAGTAAAGCACCGTTTGATTCCTCAATTTGCTTTTTGAGTTCAGTAATGTAGATATGATGTTTCAATGTCTTTGAGTCTTAACCTCACTGAATACCAAAAAAAAACTAAATTAAAGTAAAATAAATAAAATGTATCTCTTTATTGGAAAACAAAAATAACATGCATGAACTTTTCCGATACTTTGCCGGTCTTCAACCAGGAGCAGACTCGGTAAAGTACCGTTCAATACCTCTTTTTTCTCTTTGATGTCGACATGATATTTTTCCATGTTTGAGTCTCATCCTCTTGCAATACCAAAAAATATCTAAATTAAAGTAAAATAAATTAAAGAGATCACCTAATTCCAAATAAAGATAATATGACCCACATTTATAAGTATGGCATTTTGAAATTCCCTGATGCAACTGTTCAAACAAATCGGCATGTTTTCGTAAATCTTATTTTATTTTTCAATACTTCCAGGACCCAGATGGCAAATCAATGCTATTTCTGCCTACATTGATGGTAATTTCATCTATGGTAGCAACGAGGAAGTCGCTTCTAGGCTCAGAGAATTCAAAGGAGGTAAGATCTGGAATGTTAAACTATAATAAATTCTGTGCTAACTTCAGCTATCCCGCATAATTCTTTAAAGCTATGTGATTTTTTTTAGTCTTATTCAATCTGACTACATTTTGTAGATTTCTAGTTAGCATCTACCTAAGAATGTCCTTCTTATAGTATATGAAGTGAATTTGCTGGCTATTGAAGAATATCATTTTAGAATTATTAATTTAACATCGTTCTAAGCACAATTCAATGATGCGTTTAATAATATTTTACAAATTCACCGAACTTGAATAAACGAGATTACCTATTTCTTAAATGACCTAGAACCTATGCGCAGATGTGACCGAGTGTTTCCACACTATAGATATACTATATACTACCATATAAATGATGTCATTGATAATACGTTATCACAAATGATTGTGACTATGTACAGTCCCAGTCAAATATCCCTGATTATTCTCTAAAAGTACCCATGCGCAGATGTGCCCAAGTGTTTCCACACTATAGATAGATTGTACACTATCATATAAATGATGTCATTGATAATACGTTATCCCAAATGACTGTGACTATGTACAATCCCAGTCAAATACCCCTGATTATCCTCTAAATGTACAAATGCGCAGATGTGCTAGAGTGTTTCCACACTATAGATAGATTATATACTACCGTATAAATGATGCCATTGTTAATACGTTATCACAAATGATTGTGACTATGTGTAGTCCCAACCAAATATTCCTGATTATTCTCAGAAAGCATCTCAGGTAAGCCTTTTCAGTAACTATTTATCAATGAGACCAAAAGAAAGATAACAAACCAAATAACTTGTTATATGGTATTATCACCTTTATTCTTGTCTTCAACCGTCAGCAATCATACTATCACGAATTATCGTCAACCAAAAGAACAAAATGGTTCTTCCGATTTGCGGATAAAATTCAAAAGGGAATGCAGATGTTCCAATTCATTATTGTTGCAATGTAATGAACTGAGTGAAGGAAAACATTCCTTTTCAAACGCAAAAAAAAACTTATATTGCGCCGCTATATACAACACAAAAACAAGCAAATGACATTAAAAAATTTGCAGATGCAAAACAACAAACGTGAAAAATGGACAGCATTTCAGCTTCCGTGTGGACATATTCTCTTGATGCGACTGTTAGAGGGTTCTGACAAGCGCCGAAACGAATCACAGTAACGTTTAGTTGTTTTGCTCCGGATGTACCGGAATAAGTATTAAGATTTAATGCTCGATTGTTGCATTTAAGAATTATCTTACATATACAAATATAATTCTATAAATGTTTCTACAGTATTGTTATTTTTACCCATTTATTATGTGATAAACTTAATAGCCTGCTCTTAACCGGGGAACATAGGGCTTGATATAATGGTATTAAACGCTCGAAAAAAGGGAAAGGAATGTATTTCGAACGTTTTAAAGACTCGCTATGAATTTTGCTAAGCTTAACTCATCAAGAATCCAATATGGATGCCCCATCCATTCCAGGCCCAAACGCTTCATAAATTCTAGGACAGACCGACAGATAATTTAGGTTATTATTATATAGAGGATTTGTTTGAGTTATAATATGAAATATACAATCTTTACGCTAGGTGGAAAACCTAAATCACGCCATTAGTGAAGCAGTGAAGTAAATCAAACATACATTTAGGTGTACAATTGCTATATGAAGATAATGCATAAAGTGCTCTAATATCTGCAGTTCTCTTTAAGGAATAAAACCGTAGATTCTACCATGTAAGTGCTATTAGTTTTTGTCTCGTAAATTTGAAAATATATTCTAATTCTTTTCGTTTTTCTGTTTAGGCCGCCTAAAGACTTCTCCCTTGTACAGAAACCTTGGACTGAAGGATTTGTTGCCCATGAAGACTGTTGACCCAGATCTTGGATGTATCGCAAGACCCAGAAACATGTACTGCTTTGATGCCGGTATGCAGAAGATTTCTTACAAATATTTCAAATGTTTTAAAACCAAAATCAATATAATTGATCCTCATTTCATAATAGTCATATGACGGTGACAATACATTGTATTGTTGGACTTTGCTACGGTGATTTTTTGTTTATTAAGGTCTTTTGATAAAACTCATCTACCTATGTAAAAAATATTCTTCATTTTCAATAACTATAATACACATAATATTAAGACATTTTTCCCGTTAGAATTGTTCAAATGAGGTTGACAAATTCAGTATTCCTTTCGATACATATAAGCATGGCTGTAAATGTGGATAAAGGTTTGAACAAGCTGGCGTTAAAAGATAAGAGAATTTATTTATTTCTTTAAACTGGTAGTTTGTAAATTAACACTTTGTGTGTGGGCACATTTAGAAGCGGAATTATACCGGGAGCTGGCGTTTTGAGCTTAAATTTAGTTATTCAGTTAAATCTCCATAGATCGAAAATTATTTCATTTTTTAACTAACTTTTCGTATTTTAGATTGAAATATATAAACAAATATATAAATAGAAATCTATAAATAACTGTCGTGTAGTCCTCGTTTATATTTGAGTATTAACCTGTGATCAAATGTATAGTGGTGATTTTATTTTGATTGCGTTGTGTAAAAGTATTTTTGTACTAAATTTAACCACAGGTTCTGAGAAACTACAGACATAAATATGAAGATAAACTAAAAGCTAAATTAACAGCATCCGAAACTAGCTTAATATAAAAAAAGTAAATTTATTATAATATATATACATCTATGTACATACAAAACTGATGCTAATTTTCATAAATTAAGCTTTGTCAACATCTTCTAAATTAGTTCTGACAATTTTTTAATACTTAAGTAATTTTGTAAATAGAGAGAGGACCTAATCCCAATTTCAAAATGTATGTACAAGGGGGTACCTTTGGGGAGTAAAGATGGTGTGCCCGGAACACTGCTGGTTGATGGGTATCTATGGATATGTCGTCCGTCTGGTCCGGGGTTTCCTCTTCAGTGTTTGGGGTGCGGCCGTGCTATTTGATGTAAGAACACTTCTCGTCGGACTTGGCTGGACTCTCGAACTCGTTCCGTCGGACTTCTCTCCTCTTCTGGACTATCGAACACCTTTTGTCGGACTCCTCTCTTAATCTAGACTATCGAACACTTTCTGTCGGACTTCCGAATCTCTTCTGTCGGACTCCTCTCTTAATCTAGACTATCGAACACTTTCTGTCGGACTCTCTCCTCGTCTCGACTCTCGAACACACCTTCTGTAGGACTCTCCTCTAGTCTCGACTATCGAACACCTTCTTTGGGAAATCCGAACACCAACTCCAATTTTTAGATTTTTCATATTTATTTATTTCAACATTGTCCACTTTTCCTTCTTATCGTATAATCGGGATAGTTGTAAGAATCTCATTGGTCTGCTTAAACCACGCCTTGAGACCGCCAACGTGAAAAACTTTATCCCTTCTTATTGGGCACTGTCCCTTAGGGACTCACAAATACTCCACAAAGGTACATTCTTATTTAATGTCACGTACGGAGACGGGATTCTAATCTGGCACTGGGATCAGAACCCCGCCCAAGACCACCGTACAAGACAACAATATTCGTTGAATATAAATTTATGGTCCTCTGTCTTGTTACAAAGATGTGATGAGGTCAGATTTAGATCCCGAACATTTTACTTCTTGTATGAAAGAATCAGTTATATAACAGATCTAAATCGCCTCATCACAATAACAACCATAAGATTTTTGTAAACAAAAAATATATTTTTAGTGGATAAATTTATAATAGTATCGTAAATATGCAAAATGAAATAGAAATAGTAGTATATAGTTTTAATTTTTTCGAATTCTGTGGTTCCCCATCGAATAATGTAAAAGCTAGTTTTTATTTGTCTAAATTTTTCCGGAATCTATGTACTAGACAAGAACATTGGGCTTCGTTTTCCTATATATACCGTTATTTTTGCACCCACAAACAAACCATGCTGTTACACTAACCCGTACTATCAAGTGACCCGCGCTCAAGTATCAATCGTCAGAAAACGTATTAGTAATAAGCTTGTCCCGCATACAATATGTTAATAAATATACCTTTCTGTTTTCGAATTTGATATCAAACAAGGCATGTAATTTTGTAAAAGAAAAGTTGTGGTTGTCTTGTGTCAATTGGTCAAACCAAACACGATTGAACTATTCGGTACTCGTATTGAGGCAAAGAGGTGCCCCTTTCGTTTCAACGAGCACCTCAAAGTGAAAAGTATGATTTCTTGCTTAACCCCTTCCCTGTTTTGCCCGTACGCCATACGGGCACAGCTTTTGGACCTTTACTGATTTGCCCGTACGGCGTACGGGCAATCTGATTTCTATTTCGCTTGTACTGTTTCGGCTGTATTTTTTCTAATTTTAGTACCAAATTATTCGTATAGATGACGATAGTTGTCCAGTAAATGATATTTTGCAGTTTATTGTTTTTTCTACTCTGATTGGTTCAAAAGATCGGGTTTTTTCGTATGTTTTGTATCAGAAGACGAATTGTTATCTTCGAGTGCATAGCTTTCTGGTTATGTTTTACTAACCGCCTGATAATTTTATTGATGTAAGACAGGGTTGGCATGATTTAAATCAGTTGATTTAAATCATGATTTAAATCATTGATTTAAATCATTTTTTTTTCACTTCTTTTAAAACCTATATTCCAAAGACAGGAGAACTGGGAATCAGTCAGCACAGTAATACCAATAAGTTAATAAGTGTAAATAGATAGCATGTGCTTTCCAAGAATTTAGGGGTTGTTATCAGAAAATATGTAGCAGGGGTAGTACAATGATTGATTATGCCTGGTGGAATTCATTTTATGTAATGAGAGGTAAAGAGAGTATTACAGAACTTGAAATCCAGTTTGTCTACCAAATAACAATACCCGTGGCTTCATCTTCTTGAATGGAAAAACGGTTTTTTTCTTTTGGTATTGTTCATTCTAGCCTTCGTAACCAATTAGGAGTGGATAAAGCATCAAAGCTAGTGTTTTTATTGAAACAATTAAATCCATAATTCGGTACTTAAAAAAATATTAAAATAATTGTGATTTGTTTTTTTAAATAAATAGTTTGCATTAAAAGAATATTTAATTTGTTCTTTTAATTGACATCTTATTTAGTTTGCACTATCCAATTACAAAATAATAGAATGTATTTAGATTAAAATTTATATATTTAAGTTTAGGTAATCAGTGTGCAGAATATACTAGATAGATAAGATGTTACTTCTTATAACAAACTATTCTATGTATATTGCAAAAAACATAAAAACAACAATTAAAATTAGTATTCAGAAAAAAAATCAGATCTAAATAAAAAAAATCTGATTTAAATCAAATAAATCTGATTTTTTTTATTTAAAAAAAAAATCATGATTTTTTTCCAACCCTGATGTAAGAGTTGAGTATTATATTTTTACTTTTAAATAATGGATAATTCAGAGCATATGGAGCTAATTTCTTGCGATTCGAACTGCGACTCGCAATCAGAAACTAAATTATCTGTAAATGATAGCAGCGAAAGTTTACTAGATGACCTGGATAGTAGTGACTCTGATAGTAGTACAGATGGAATCGGTCAAGCAAGACATTTTTTTAAAAATTAATTGTTATAATCCTTCGGATCCGCCTCCTAGATTTGCTTTCACTGGAATTCCAAAAATTAACTTGGATATCGATGAGACTAAAGGTAAACTTCAGTTCTATGATGCTTTCATAGAAAGAAAAAAAGTTGTAATAAATGTTT
>CM063507.1:54977980-54987980 GCA_032207245.1 Pardosa pseudoannulata | reverse complement strand
CCATTACAATCTGCCCTCTATGAAAATCGCTTAGATCCGCAGCCTTTCTCATCACACACAGAAGTCAGTGACAGAATGATTCTTCAGACTCTCATCAGCACTTAAATACCACTTCCACCTGATCACGTGCCTTCACTTCATCCAGTCGAGTTCATTGCAAATGTAGGGATGGTCGTAATGTTTTCATTCTTGAGTGTATGTACACACACACACACACACACACACATATATTATATATATTTATATATATATATATATATATAATATTAAATATTATAAATATATGTATGTAAATATATATATATATACATATATACATATATTTATGTGTATATATATATATATAAATGTATGTATATATATATAATATTATAATGTATACATATATATATATATATATATACATATATAGCCTAAACATATAAACATATATGTATATATACATATACATATATATATATATATATATATATATATGTAGATACATACATTTTTATATACATATATATATATGTGTATATATATACATATATATATATATGTGTATATATACATATACATATATATGTGTATATATATACATGTACATATATATATGCATATATATATATATATATATATATACATATATATATATATATATATATATATATATATATATATATATATATATAACAGTTTTCTTGTTTATATTTCTTTCTATTCTAAAATTCTTAAGACAAATGTATAGAGAAATATTGATAAAAACTGACATCAAAGCCAGTTTAGTTATTTTTGATTATATTCAAATTCATATAAAAATGATATAATTCTAATTCATATAAAAATGAGTTTTTGGGTAAAAAAAAATTACAGTGTTTATGATTTTAACATATTTCTTATGCTATTGGTTGGTGCAAATTCAAAAGATTTATATTCTTAATGAGTAAAGGATAATAAGTAGTTTTTTTCTTTTTCGTTTAGAGGCCATTCGTCTCTCTAGACAGCTTTTGCAGCCTTACGACTTGTACAAGCCTGGCATCGTGGACACTTTCATTTTGGGTCTCATCAACCAGGAAGCCTACAGAATGGATCCTTCCATCACTACTGAGGTACGAACAGTGTTGCCAACCTTTACAGGCAAAATTATGGATTCTAGGTCCTAAAATTATGGCATTGGCTTATAAATTATCGTACATTTTTTTAATTAGTTCAAAATAGTGTTAATAGAGGGCGATTGTACGATATATATTTAATCAATTGAATCTTAAAATCAGATAGATTTTAAAATTGTGGAAAAACATAGAAATGACAGAATTTTTATTATTTACCATTATGTAACTAGTATGTAATTTTGTAATTAAAAATTACGCCTCTACCATTATAACTCTTGTAGATAAAAATCTACTTTTACAAGTTTTATCTGTAAAGATCATATTTATAAAAAATTCATAATTGAATATTTAAGATGAGTTTACATTTAAATTCATTATATATATATATATATATATATATATATATATATATATATATATATATATATATATATATATATATATATATATATATATATATATATATATATATATATATATATATATATATATATATATATATATATATATATATATATATATATATATATATATATATATATATATATAATATACAATCTCTCTCTCTCTCTCTCTCTCTCTCTCTCTCTCTCTCTCTCTCTATATATATATATATATATATATATATATATATATATATATATACACTTTTTAATATTGTTATAATTCATTATTTACCGTGAGTTCTTTTAAATATGAAATATCCAGTAATAAAACCGATTATTATTTAATATTCGGTTTAATTACTAAAAATACCATATTTTAGTGAAAACTGCAATAAAACGAGTAAAATGCAAAATTACTTCTAATTATCCATGATTATGTAATCATTAAAAAAATGTCTCCAATATAATCGTGAATATTCAGTAATTTTACATTTAACGATTTTGTGTATTTAAGGATGAGAGTGATTTAAATAATTTTAAATAACTAACAGATAAAAACACTGGTCATAAGCATTTTTAAAATTCTTTATTTTATATTAGTTTCCAATAATATCAAACATTAGTACCTAGGTCATATTCAATTTCACAAATATACGTTTTTTTTTTTTTATAAATGACACTTTCCCTTCTATTATTAACAGTACAGATGGCCTTTCTCAAATTCTCTTACAGAATTATTTACTTTTATTTAATGAAGAAGCACCTCAAAACATGCTCCTTAAGCTGCTCTAAAATCTACAACAATAATTATTTGATGGGAAAAAGTGATAAAAAATTAATTAGACATTCTCAATTTTTTGTCGTTGATCTTTATAGAGTTACAGTTAAATTACCAGTTCTTTTAATTCTCCATTAGTCTAATGTTGTTTTATCGTACAAATCAGGAAATTATCGTACAGTTTTTCAGAATTATGTCACATAATTTTGAGATTATTTTTCATCGTACAGAGTCCTAAGTTATCGTACATATACGATAATTATCGTATGGTTGGCAACACTGGGTACGAAAGACATTCCCTCCTCTCTCTTAGTCATAAATTACTCCGGTAGAGGGAAATAGCATGAATAGGTTTAGCATATGGCCTTTGTATTCGCCTGACCTCACACCTTTACGTTCTGTTTGACACACTACAAGACAAGCATTACCATAAGTAGAATACATATCACTGCTCTTGATTTGCCACATCTGGAGTGAAAGATGCGCATTTTGAAATGTTTTTAACACTAAGCATACCAACACTTAACACATACCTATTTCTACCATACCCGGGCCGAACGCTGGCCGGTTGGTTAGGGTGCTGATCGTCGGTACCAGAGTTCGTGGGTTCGAATCCTACTACGGCATGGATGTTCGTAGCCGTTCGAAATCGGCTTTAAGCAGTAGGTCCCGGTCTCATTAGTCGTCTTCGTGTGGGTCACTGCCGACTCACCCATGCACATCTCTTGCTTGGTGAAGCACCTCCACAGTGTGCGTATTGTAAGACTACTTATACAGTCGCACATATCTTAACTTCTTGTATATATTTTAAATCTCTGTACATAAGATTCTTTGGAAATTCGTCACCTAATCTTAATTCAATCATTGGGAAAATGCCGCATCCACGCTTATTTCCTTTTCTTCGCTGTACTGGCTTGTATTTTGAAATATGATTTGTTTTTGTTTTCTAACTTTTCGTGTTTAATTTTATAATATTACACTCCTAATCTTTTAATTCTTGATTTTAATTTTTCATATTTTAATAAATTTGAATCTTTAAATTCTTAATTTTTCTTCTTTGTGCTGTACGTTCTTCAATTTTTTAGTTTCTCTTTTACATTTTAATCTTTAATTATTTAATCAAACTTTACTGATTTTCGTGTTGATTTTGTGTCTTTCTAAATTTTCTACCTATTTATTTGGTTTTTAAATGTTTTTTCTATTAGATTCAGGCATCTTTCTTTTTCAACGTTTTATCAAAATTGTTTCTTAAATTGTGTTGTTTTTCGTCACATTTGGCGCAGTTTGTCCCAAGAGGAATTAGCGCCACTAAATTTCAAACAAACAACCAACCAACCAACCGGTCTCATTAGCCCTCGTGTTGCAAAAAGTAGACCGTAGCGCTCCAAACCAAACCAAACCAAATCTACCATAGCCGGTCAAATGACCGGACTTTATTTTTTCGGATTATAAATGTATGAAATATGAAAATTGGAAGGAAATAGTCAAATAAACTTTATTATAATTAAACAAAATTGTATATTGTCAATTTTTATGTATTGCAAACACAAAGAAAAAGAATTTTTAATTCATTTCCCATCGCATTTTTTACATAAACCCTATGGGTCATTTGACCTATTATATGGTATGTTTAGTGTTAATGTTAATGAAACGAATGCTTGTATTCATATCCAAGTGATATGCACTTTATAGGCGTAATTCTTGACTGACATTTTGAAGCTCCTGTATCAGGTTATTGATTTTAGCTTCCATCTATCAATGATTCCTAGTTATTTATTTTTAAATTTGAGGGTCCTCTGTGAAATACTTTGTATATATGCTATCAACCTTTTGCACTCGAAAGCTCCGGAGCGGAGCCATTTAAAATTTGTCTTCAAACTCGAGGGCTCTGCTACTGAGACAATGCAAACAATTTTCAGTTTTTAACATAAGAACAAAAAAACGTAAAACCTAATTATTATGCATTGTCTCCGTAGAGCAACCCTCGAGTTTGAAGACAAATTTTAAAAGTCTCCGCTCCGGAACCCTCGAGTGCAAAGGGTTAAGTTTCTTTTAACGCAGTGACTTTATAACTCGATTTCGATATAAAGTGGAGCCAAAATACGACAACTCTATATCAATCGATAGCCATGTGCCAGAACAGATTATTTTCAGAACTTCTGAGGAAATCGCTTGTGCCATTGTCACACGATTTTGTTTGTACCAATAAAACTTCTTGTCTGTATGTATCAAGGCCGTAGGCAGGATTTAGAGGACTGGTCCCCCCCCCCCCCCCGAAATTTTGAAAGACCATTTTGTAGCTAGACAATTCCACGTTTGTGTGTGTGTATGCTATTTTCCTAGCTGTTCAGAACATAAACAGTTATTCTGTACAAAAATTAAAAAAAAAAAAAATAAAAAAAAAAAACCCGCTTAGACCATAAGTCTTTCTAGGCCGTTCGTCGGAAATATATCACTGTATTTCCGGCACTGTATTCCGATAATACAGTGCTTTCCCTTTCATCAATTAAAGTATTATTCACAAATAAAGATGTCTTTCTCTCTTGGTCCCCCTCTGAAAATAATTTCTGGTTACGGCCCTGGTATGTATCATTTAACATCTGGAAAGTCTCGGGTGATTTCTGTGACTTTCAATGTGAAATCTCAAAATACGACGATAGAGCAAAAACTGTAAATCAACAACCTTATTATATTCAAATACATAAACAAACATCCGATTAGCTTACCTCCATCTGCAAGAATGAGACCCAGGTTACAAAAATTCAAAGTATGGTCTGCGATTACTGGCGATCTCTAGTGATTGATTCATGGAACTTTTTGACTCTGCTACGTATTTATCAAATTAATCTTGGGTTGTTTCTCCATATAAATGTAGATAAAGACATTAGTGGTAAATTCAGACTGTGAACAATCCTTTTGAATATCTCCTTTGATATACTTTGTACAACAAAAAGGTGGAGAGAAGAAATGCAGTGACTGGGGGGGGGGGAATTCACTTTACGATAACATGGTAAAAGATAGTAAAATTAATTGATAACAATAACACTAACTCGTCCTGTGTGACAGGTGAATAGTGAACAGTAAGTTTGGATTGGTTTGGAGCGCTACGGTCTACTGTTTTGCACACGAGGGCTAATGAGACTGAAACCTACTGCTTAAAGCCGATTCCGAACGGCTACGAACATCCATGCCATAATGGGACTAGTGAACAGTAAGAGAATCAGGTCCTTAGTGCATATTTCAAGCAAGACCATACTTTTGAGACTTCCCCATCCTGGTCGAAATAAAAAACACCCGTCTCCGAAGGGTTAAACACCTCTACCATTTCCCTCTAATACTGAACTTTACAAGGAAGATTAATTCATACCTACGTTATCTTACGAAATGAATCTGCAGGAAGCACATAACTCACTAAAAACTAACATTCAATGCAGTACTAGTTCATCAGCCAATAGAAGATTATCCTCAAGGTAAAGGAAAGACCGTCCCGCCGGCTTCCAAGCAAAGAAATGTTCGAATCAGGATGACGTGTGCTCAGTCAGTATTTGAAAATCTATGCCAAAGTTGGCTTCCAACTTTACACAGTGTAGGGAAAGGTAGCTTTGAGTTCAGATAAAAAGTGCCCACTACATGTCAACAGAATGTGATACACCCTCTGGCATTGCAACACACTTCTCATCTTTTCATGGTAAATAATGGCCATTAAATTGAATTTTCTGAATAACCGTAAACGTTTCCAGGTTAAGTATACCCCCCCTAGGATTTAAATATGAACATAAAATTTGACAAAATAAAATTCATTTCCTTCAATGCTATTGTTTAATCGATAAATAAAAACACAAAAACTGGGAAGAATTTAGAGATAAATAAATAGCCCACGAAAGAGCTGTTCAGTAACAATGCATCGTGTCTGTCACTCAATTTACGATCAGTCATTTCGGACAAGGCATGGTGGTTTTAAAAGTAATGTCATACTACGTGTTTCAGAAGATGCTCCCAAATGCGACGAACGTGACGGGTCAAGCATATATTTCAAGTAGCAATTCACCGAAGTCTGTTTTACGACGAAGTCTACATCAAGAAATTTTCAAAGAATATTCCAAGACTTCTCGTAACAAAATAAAAAATAAGATTTTAATACGATAACGTAAAAAATAATAATGATGAAAGTTGGTCGAAATCCACCTGTCCCACATTATGAGACTGGTTAAACATGAAAATGCAAATCATGTAGAAAGTGAAATGTATAACGCTTCCGGCAAATTATGTTTTACTTTTTTAACGAGAAAGCTTGGGCATTCATATGCTAATCAGCTTTGTATGTTTGGGTAACATAACACTAGGTGTTTCGAGTGGACTTTCTCACGATAGTTTAATTACTTAGTAGCAGTAATGGCATGATTTGAATATAAGGCAAACGGAACACAGATTCATAAATTTAAAAAATTGATTTTTTTTTATCGGAACAATATTGAAACTTTGGTGTTTTTTCTTGGTTTAATTGCACGTTTTACGCTGGTGAAACATATTTTTTTAAACTTTTTTTTAAACCTCAGATTGTAAAAAAAACGATTAACCTTTTGTGAATGGTATTATTCTAAACAAAAAAATGAAGTAAAGTTTATTTAATATTTTTTAATCGCTGTACCTTTGAAACATTTTTCTGAATTTTCCGATCATTCTACAGTTTTTAGTCAATATATTTTTTGCCGCGTTTGACAAATCGTTCAAAAATCAAAAAAAAATGTGTTTAAATTTTCTCAGATTTCGAATTTAAATGTCTCGGTCAATTTTTAACATAGAAAACTGGAACTTTTTTATGTTACTTTTCTTAGATGATTTAAAACTTTTATTAGATGGTTCAATCCCACTTCACCCTTTTTTTTTGTTTTTTTATTTTTTATTTTTTTTTTTTTTTTTTTTTTTTTTTTTTTTTTTTTTTTTTTTTTTTTTTTTTTTTTTTTTTTTTTTTTTTTTTTTTTTTTTTTTTTTTTTTTTTTGTAATCTGATTTATTTTCGTTTCTGTGATAGTCAGATTTTATATAAATGTAGGTACTAATAATCAAATATGAGAATTGTATAAATGTAGGCTACGCACTTTTTACGCTAAGACCCGGGACATATCTGTTCGATTAGATATTTTAGGTGGTATATATGAAGTTCAGTAGTATTACAAAAGGGGACATATGTGTCCCATTAGACATTTTAGGTGGTATATATTAAGTTCAGTAGTACTGAAATTAATTTTATTACATGGGATACATTTTATTACATATGGTGTAATGGGACATATGTGTCCCATTAGATATTTTAAGTGGTATATATGAAGTTCAGTAGTATTGAAATCAATTTTATTACATGGGATACATTTTATTACATATGGTGTAATGGGACATATGTATCCCATTAGACATTTTCGGTGGTATATATGAAGTTCAGTAGTATTGAAATCAATTTTATTACATGGGATACATTTTATTACATATGGTCTAATGGGACATATGTGTCCCATTAGACATTTTAGGTGGTTTATATTAAGTTCAGTAGTATTGAAATCAATTTTATTACATGGGATACATTTTATTACATATGGTCTAATGGGACATATGTGTCCCATTAGACATTTTAGGTGGTATATATTAAGTTCAGTAGTATTGAAATCAATTTTATTACATGGGATACATTTTATTACATATGGTCTAATGGGACATATGTGTCCCATTAAACATTTTAGGTGGTATATATTAAGTTCAGTAGTATTGAAATCAATTTTATTACATGAGATACATATTATTACATATGGTCTAATGGGACATATGTGTCCCATTAGACATTTCAAGTGGTATATATTAAGTTCAGTAGTATTGAAATCAATTTTATTACATGGGATACATTTTATTACATATGGTCTAATGGGACATATGTGTCCCATTAGACATTTTAGGTGGTATATATGAAGTTCAGCTGTATTGAAATCAATTGTATTACATGGATGGGAAACATATGTCCCGATAGATTCCAAAGTGCAAAGTCAGTTGTATGGGCATACGTTGTTGTTATAATATTGTTCAACAAACTTACTATATTTTGTATAAATGTTTCGATCTTACTTTGTCTACAGGTTACCAACCACTTGTTCGAGAAGCCTGGCGATAACTTTGGCATGGACTTGGCTGCCTTGAACGTCCAGAGAGCTAGAGAACACGGTCTTCCAGGTTACAACGCTTATAGAGAATACTGCGGTCTGCCAAAGATTAGGGACTTTTATGACTTGGCTGGAATTGTGCCAAACAACACCATTCACAAATATGCCAAACTCTACAAGTGAGTCTTATTCTTATATTTTTATCCTTGTTTAAAATTGCTTTCTGAAACCTTTCTACTTTATTGAATAATTCATTTGGGTTACGCGTTAAAATACTAAACATTGATTTTGTTCCTTAACAACTTCTCTGTTTTGCCCGTACGTCGTACGGGCACAGCTTTCGGGCCTTTACTGATTTGCCCGTATGGCGTACGGGCAATCTGATTTCTATTTCGCTTGCACTGTTTCGGCAGTATTTTTTCCAATTTTAGTAACAAATTATTCGTATAGATGTCCAGTAAATGATAGTTTGCAGTTTATTGTATTTTCTACTCTGATTGGTTCAAAAGCGCGGGTTTTTTCGCATGTTTTGTATCAGAAGATGAATTGTTATCTTTCAGTGTATAGCTTTCTGGTTATATTTTACTAACCGCCTGATAATTTTATTGATGTAAGAGTTGAATAATATATTTTTATTTTTAAATAATGGATAATTCAGAGCGTATGGAGCTAATTTCTTGTGATTCGAACTGTGACTCGGAATCAGAAACTGAATTATCTGTGAATGATAGTAGTGAAAGTTTACCAGATGACCTGGATAGTAGTAACTCTGATAGTAGTACAGATGGAATCGGTCAAGCAAGACAATTTTTTTGAAATTAATTATGATAATCCGTCGAATCCGCCTCCTAGATTTGCTTTCACTGGAATTCCAAAAATTAACTTGGATATCGATGAGATTAAAGGTAAACTTAAGTTCTATATTGCTTTCATAGAAAGAAAAAAAGTTGTAATAAATGCTTAAAAATATTAGAAATATTAATTTTAATAACATATCTTTGCTTAATGAAACTGTCAAAAAATGAAACTGTCAAAGGGTTAAGACAGCAATGTTCAAAACGAAAACTTTTTGTTCAAAATCAATACTTTTATTTTTTTTGTGACGTAATAAATCGTTTTAAGAGTTCAAAATTTGTATGCCAAAATATTTTGTTCTTTAAATTAGTAATTCAAAATTTATTTTCGAATAAATTTATTTCCCTTTCTTATGCAAGACATTGTGACATTTCCTTTGTGTTGAGCAGACGATTGTGTATTTACGAAAAACTCACTTATTATTTTCCTACAACTTATAGAACCGTTGATGACTTTGATCTATGGAGTATCAGTATCGCAGACTTTCAAAACTTGTGTGTCAAAATATGATATTTCTAACTTCAGTCATTCAAAATTTACTTTTGATTAAATTTATTTCCCTTTCTTAGGCAAGACATTGTGACATTTCCTTTGTGTTGAACAGACGATTGTGTATTTACGAAAAACTCATTTATTACTTTTTCCACAACATATAGAACCGTTGACGATATCGATCTATGGAGTATCGGTATCGCAGACTTTCAAAACTTGTTTGTCAAAATATGATATTTCTAACTTCAGT
>CM063507.1:54962980-54972980 GCA_032207245.1 Pardosa pseudoannulata | reverse complement strand
CACTGAACTTAGATATGGCGTAAATGATTTTCTTTTATATTTGGCTTAAATAGTGGATTAGGTACATAGTGATAATTTTAAATTTAATCATCGATTATTTTTTGTTGCAATGAAACTTTTAACACCGGTATTAACAATAAATTCTTTTCATGTATATATATATATATATATATATATATATATATATATATATATATATATATATATATATATATATATATTATATTATATATATATATATATATATATATATTATACATAAATATATATATATATTATATATATATGGATATATAAATAAATATATATATTTAAATTTAATATATACATAAATATATATATATATAAATAAATAAATATATATATATATATAAATATAAATATATATATCAATATATATATATATATATATATATATATATATATATATATATATATATATATATATATATATATATATAATCTACATATTTGCATATACTCTCTCTTATATACACATACACATACATTGAACTTTAAGGCTCTTACGTTAAAGTTCAAACATTTCAAACTTGAAATTCACATTTTATTTATTTCATGTAAGTCTAGGAGTCTATTTCACGGACTCATAAATATCTAACTTCTTTTAATTTATATATATTTGGAAATTAAGAAGTTTGTTCTTTTGTATGTTTGTTTATTATACATAACCACACGGTTTGACTAAATGAATTCAATGTGATTCTAAACTGCATTACAGGATCGGGAGACTCTAGAGGAGTATGACGATAAATAAATTATTGAGAGTGAACCAGATAGTTCTCAGCCAAAAAACAAACCATTTTTCTACCTGCCTCATTAGGTACTTAACAGTGATGGAATATTAAAAATTTTATCCATCCCGTCATATGATGGGCTATATGCTAGTTGTTTAAAATAATATATCAAAAAGTCATGTATCCAGTAGCACCTTTTATATACAAATCTAACGTGTGGTTTTAAATGTGATTAAATATAGGTACTCGATAAATATTAATATCACGTGACTGACACGTCGATGTCTTATTGTTTGAAGAAGTAAATATAGAAATAGAATATTTTAAGCTTTTTTTGGATGTTTGTCTTCTTGCTAAGTACTTAGTGATTATGAGCGTAATATTCTGCAAAATGCACTGTTTTGATTACAGCGTTACACTGTTTTGATAGTACGGGCAACAGCAACAAACATTTCGCTGTGAAATTTTCGGTAGTAATATTCCCTTTGTTTCATTTCAAAAGCATTTGATGTATTTGGTTCTATAATTCTGCTTTTATTGTTTTGTCACCAATTTACCTCATTACCAGAAATCTAAGGTTATTAATGTATTAGTCTACTTCATTAATGAATCTTCCTCTTTGTATGGTGGTAAATTTTTCTCTTAATATGAATTTCTATTCTGATTGTCAGCATAAAATGCAAATACTACCAACGAATGAACCTAAATGTAAATATCTGTTCGTACATAACCTCATGAGTATATCAATCAATTACATGTGCTCTATCAGTTAATTCAAGAATCAGAAAATTCTTTAATCGAGAATCCACGTACTAATGATCTTGGGATAATTCTTGAAGACAATCCTCGGAGTTTTTAACTTATATTGGGATACTACCTAACGATGAATTCAATAGAAGTGTTCTAATGTCAATAGGTATATTAAGTATAATAACAAATATATTTCTATTAAAATGAATAAAATTGAAAACTATTACCATATAAATTACCATCAACTGTTTCCATCATCTTACACTGCTTATGAAATGTTTTTTGCCATTAACGCCTAAGCACCAACTGCGCAGAGAAGTGAAAAATATTATGATCTGCGCATTATCTTCTCCCCGAAGGGAGCCAGAAAATATTTTTCGACATCGCCAAAGTGCCAAGGAATTTTTTTACACCTTGCCTTAAGGTTGTCTAAAGATTGGGATACTGCTTAACGATGATTTCAAAACAAGTGTTCTAATGTCAATTAGATATATTAAGTATAATAACAAATATATTTCTATTAAAATGAATAAAATTGAAAACTATTACCATATAAATTACCATCAACTGTTTCCATCATCTTACACTGCTTATGAAATGTTTTTTGCCATTAACGCCTAAGCACCAACTGCGCAGAGAAGTGAAAAATATTATGATCTGCGCATTATCTTCTCCCCGAAGGGAGCCAGAAAATATTTTTCGACATCGCCAAAGTGCCAAGGAATTTTTTTACACCTTGCCTTAAGGTTGTCTAAAGATTGGGATACTGCTTAACGATGATTTCAAAACAAGTGTTCTAATGTCAGTTAGATATATTAAGTATAATACCAAATATATTTCTATTAAAATGAATGAAATTGGAAACTATTACCAAATAAATTACCATCAACTGTTTCCGTCATCTTGCCACTTTTAACCCAACAGTTTCATTTTCTACCCTAATTCAATCCAAAAAATGTCATATGTTTTAACTGCATCTTTTGGTTCCTTTTACATTTGTAAGCTGGAAAATGTTATTAAAAGTAATATTTCTAATTATTTTAAGCATTTATAACAACTTATTTACAGAAAATTACAGTTTCTTTTCTCACTCATGTACACTAGACAGGGAAGTGATGTTTACAGTTAAGCAGATAACAAATAAAATATATTTCTATTAAAATGAATAAAAATGAAAGCTATTACCATATAAATTACCATCAACTGTTTCCCTCATCTTACACTGTTAACGAATGTTTTTTGCAGTTAACGCCTAAGCACTTATTCGCAAAAACTGAAAAATATTATGACTGCACATTACCTTCTCCCCGAAGGGACCAGAAAACATTTTCGCCATCGCCAAAACTCAAGGAATTTTTGACACCTTACCTTAAGGTTGTCTTTTTAAAACCATGATTAACCGTTGAACAACTTCATGAATCGCGGTTAACCGAAACGACTTCAAACCACAAAGTTTTTATAAAGTTCCCTTCACAAATGAATTTTTTAACATTTTCTTATATTAACCCTCTCGCTGCGCATCTCTCGATTTCCACGGGCACCATAGAAGCAAAATTTGGCGCAAACCCGTGATTTCTGCGGACATGCATTTTAGCCGCCATTTAACTGTGCAACCGCCCTTTCCCCGTTTATTCTTTCATTTGGCTTTACTGTGATTTTTAATTGTTTTTTAGCTTTAAAATAGCAGATGGCTTTAATTGTCCACGTTTCTGCGAAATATAGAAAATTTTTGTAGCATTTTGAGAGCGCTTTTCAGTTCAGATGTCTGTCAGGAATCGTTTTGCGAGTGATATAACCTATACTCCTGACGATATTTCCGACACTGATAGCACTTCTGACAAGTATATTGAAGTTAGTTATAGCGAAACTGATGAGAATTTCTCGGATTCCTCTCTGGATAGTGATGAATCTGAAAATTCATTTTCTATTCAAAATGTTCGACAGTGGTGCAAAATTGATATGCAAAATATTCCACCAGCTCCTGTTTCATTCCTTTTCCTTGGAAAGCCCGGACTAAATTTCACTATGACAAATAATGCAACTATTTTGGACTATTTTGAACTTTATTTCGACGATGTTATGTTGCAAATAATAGTAAAAGAGACCAAAAGTACATCAGAGTAACAGACCCATGAGACTAACTTCTCGACACTTTGCTAGCCATATTCACCCAAATCCCATCAAGAAAAAGAATCGTATATAGTGTGTTGTCTGTTGTTAAAAAAACTGATGGTGGAACAAAAAATTCGAAAAGAAACGCGAATTTGGTGCAAGGATTGCGAGGTAGGACTTTGCCTCGAGCCTTGTTTCGAAATTTATCATGCAAGACTTCATTTCTAATAAATGTCTTGTAAGTCTTTTGCATTTTTTAATTAGTATATACGTTTTGCTTTTGTTCTTTATAAAATAAATGATAATTTAACTAAGATTAATTTTCAAAATATAGCTTTTATATCATTACTCTTCAATTTCATTATTCTGAACACCTTTTCTTAGGACCTAATTCTATATTAAAAAAACTCTTTTACAAAACTTTTTTGTATATTTTAACTCTAAAATTTATCTAGATTTGAAATATGTAATAAAAAATACGCAATTTTTGAACCTATTTTGATAAAAAAAAGAGAGGGCAGAGAGAGGATTAAGTGAGCCAGGGATATAATACAGATGTATATGTCCTCCATATGAAATTCTATATCTAAATCCATTCATTTCTGTTTTTCCCCCAGGAATCCCCGACTGGACTGTGGAACAGACGACATTCCCCGACTGGACTTGAGCAAATGGCGAGACACAAATTACAAGAAATAGAGTGATGCGCGGTCAGCTTGCGCAATCACTCAACACACCCTTTACGAAGTGCCTGTTGTACATTTGCACATATTTAAAAAAGAAAAGAAAAGACTCTTTTTTTATATCTCAGAGCCTCCCTCCCAGAGCAATCCAGAGGCTCGGCAGTCTCTCTTGGTGGATTGGTTGGCGGTGGTATTCAGTGTACTTTTTTTTTGTTCTTGTATTCTCTATTGCCAAATGAGAGGAGTTTATATAGCACTGTTTTCGGCTCAAAAGAAATGTGGCGGCATGCTCTAAAATCGCCGGTGCTTTCATTGCTATGTATACGGGTATGGTGTCTCGATGCAATATATAGTTTTCAGTTGTTCAAAAGATAATCACTGATTAAAGTCAGGAGAAAAATTAGCTTCGATTACAGTGATTAAATACGTCAGATGTTATTTCTGAGTTATTTAAACGTGTATGAATAAGGACAATTCATAAAGTGATCTCTTTTTCTGTTTAAATTTGCTTTTAACTGGTTTAAAAGCGCGTTATATTACAATAAGGCTTAAAGCCTTGAAGGTTTTAAAGGACCAATTTTTCCTTTGATATGATATTGAAGGTTGTAGATTGTGCAGAGTAGAAATATTAACGAGTCAACAAATATACAATTCAAGTGAAAAATTCAAATTTTTCAGCGGTATGAAAAAGTGTTATAATCGTATTATTATAATCGTTAATTGTTATAATTCACCAAAAATAGTTTATGATAGAATAAGACATTGTGTTTATCAGTGAATCTCCGAATGAAACTGTGTAGAAATACATACATGCAATCTTTTATTTACTAATAATTCACCAAAAATAATTTATAATAGGATAAGACATTGTGTTTATCAGTGAAGACACAAATGAAATTGTGTAGAAATACATACATGCAATCATTTATTTACCAATAATTTACCAAAATAGTTTATAATAGAATAATATATTGTGTTTATCAGTGAATCTCCGATTGAAACTGTGTAGAAATACATACATGAAATCATTTATTTACCAATAATTCACCAAAAATAGTTTATAATAGAATAAGACATTGTGTTTATCGGTGAAGCCACGAATGAAACTGTGTAGAAATACATACATGAAATCATTTATTTACCAATAATTCACCAAAAATAGTTTATAATAGAATAAGACATTGTGTTTATCAGTGAATCACCGAATGAAACTGTGTAGAAATACATACATGAAATTATTTATTTACCAATAATTCACCAAAAATAGTTTATAATAGAATAAGACATTGTGTTTATCAGTGAAGCCATGAATGAAACTGAGTAGAAATACATACATTATATTGTTTATTTACCAATAATTCACCAAAAATAGTTTATAATAGAATAAAACATTGTGTTTATCAGTGAAGTCACGAATGAACTGTGTAGAAATACATAACATGAAATCATTTATTTACCAATAATTCACCAAAAATAGTTTATAATAGAATAAGACATAGTGTTTATCAGTGAAGCCACGAATGAAACTGTGTAGAAATACATATATGCAATCATTTATTTACCAATAATTCACCAAAAATAGTTTATAATAGAATAAGGCATTGTATTTATCAGTGAATTCCCGAATGAAGCTGTGTAGAAATACATAAAGAAATCATTTATTTACCAATAATTCACCAAAAATAGTTTATAATAGAATAAGACATTGTGTTTATCATGGAAGCCACGACTGAAACTGTGTAGAAATACATACATGAAATCATTTACAAGCGCACATTCGGTTTACTTCATCAGACCTTTTAAGAATTTTACTTCGAGTGAATGTAGAAAAATCTAAACAGCTAATTCTTACATATGTATATAATATAAAACCATTTTTGTTTTTTTTTCTCTTCGAAAGTTGTAGTGAAATTTGGTTTGTAGTTAATTTATTACCTTTCCCGTATACAGCCACATTTGAGTTCAAAAATTTCTGTCATAAGCCATTCGATAAGTTACCTACTTCTGAATACCTCCGTTTCGCCATTTTGTGCTCAAAACCTACTCCTGCGGGACTGCTTTTACTGGGCGGCTCTGTTCGTTTTTGTACTAAAAATGTTTTGTAAATATTGATTGTGTTATTCAGCTATTTAAGAAAAATTCAGTTCTTTTTTTTTATTTTTAATCGCTACCTTCTCTCAGCATGGACATCATTTTATATATAAAGCCAGTGCGTGCGTGCGTGTGTGTGTGTCATCGACTAAGGCAAATGGACAGAGAGATGTGGAGAAGAGTTGAGAAAAATAAGTATCTACAACCATCGTGGCATTCAGTGTTTGTAGATAGAAGATGTTATAGTTAAAATTCAATTTAAATCAAATCCAATTAACCCTAGAAAACTATTCTGCTTTTGTCGATTTTTGTTACTGTTGTCAAGCTTGGAAGAGTTTTTTAAATTTACGTTAAAGCAAAGAATGGCAAAAAATATACACGCTTTCTTTTATAAATGATTTATTGCACGTTAAAATTTATTTTATAGCTTGTAACAGTTTATTCTTTCAATAATGAAATATCTCCGAGAATCACGGATAGCATTCTATTGTTAACTGTTTCTAATTCGGTTTTAGAAATAAATGTATATAATTGTCGATTCTCAATAACAATAAATATTAGAAAGGATTTTTTGAAAGGATAGCTAGTAACAGTTTGTTCTTTTAGTTATAAAATATCTCCAACACTTACGGATAGCACTCTAATGTTGTTTCTAATTTGATTTTAGAAATAAATGTACATAATTGTCAATTCTCAATAATAATAAATACTTGAAAGGATTTTTATAGCTTGTAACAGTTTATTCTTATAACTATAAATATCTCCGTGACTTACGGATAGCATTCTAATGTTAATTTTTTCTAATTCGGTTTTAGAAATAAATGTATATAATTGTCAGTACTGAATAACAATAAATATTTGAAATGGTTTTTTATAACTGTAACAGTTTATTTTTTTAATTACAAAATATCTCCGAGACTTACAGATAGCATTCTAATGTTAAATATTTCTAATTCGGTGTTAGAAATAAATGTATATAACTGTCGATTCTCAATAACAATAAATATTAGAAAGGAATTTTAATAGCTTGTAACAGTTTATTCTTTGAATTATAAAATATCTACGAGACTGATAGCATTCTAATGTTAATAGTTTCTAATTAGGTTTTAGAAATAAATGTACGTAATTGTCGATTCTCAATAGCAATAAATATTAGGATATTATTATAGCTTGTAACAGTTTATTCTTATAATTATAAAATATCTCCGAGACTTATGGATAGCATTCTAATGTTAATTGTTTCTAATTCGGTTTTAGAAATAAATGTAAATAATTGTCGATTCTCAATGACATTAAATATTAGAAAGGATTTCTTATAGTTTGTAACAGTTTATGCTTTTAGTTATAAAATATCTCCGAGACTTACGGATAGCATTCTAATGTTAATTGTTTCTAATTCGGTTTTAGAAATAAATATATATAATCGTCGATTCTGAATAATTATATATATTAGAAAGGAGTTTTTATAGCTTGTAACAGTTTATTCTTTTAGTTGTAAAATATCTCAAAGACTCACGGATAGCATTCTAATGTTAATTGCTTCTAATTTGATTTTAGAAATAAACGTATATAATTGTCGATTTTCAATAACAATATATATTAGAAAGGATTTTTTATAGCTTGTAACAGTTTATTGATTTATTACAAAAAAAATCTTCAAGGCTTAAGAATAGCATTCTATTGTTAATTGTTGGTATATCGATTCTAGATATAAATGTATATAATTGTCATTTTATAAATTCAATAAGTAATAAAAATGATTTATTGTGATTATGATTTATAGTTTATTAATATGTTTTTTGTAAAAATTTATTCTTTGAATTAACAAAAAGTGTGCAAGAAGTAAGGGTAGAGTTCTAAAGTTTCTGTATAACTTTTGGAAACAAATTTAAATAATTATTGGTTCTCAAAATCAATAATTAAAATTTAAGATTTACAAAAAATTATATAACAAGCAATAATGTTCCAAATTACTACTAGTGTTATTCATTCTAAAAAAGGTTTCTGAATTCAAATGAAAATTTTTAAAATTATTTGGATGAATTTTAGTAAATCTCGAAAATATTTCTTTCATTAAATTAATTAATAATTATCAATCATAACTTGTATTTTTGAGAAAAATAATAAAAATTTCAAAGTATTTGTAAAAAAACAATTATTAGATTATCTCAACAATTATTACCTCATAAAAATAGTACAGACTCAAAAAAGAAAATTAAATTTTTACCTATAAAAATCTCAAAATTTTTAAATAACAGTTATTTAATCTCAAAAGCTATTTTTGCAAATAAAACTCGTCAAAAATAAATCATTGGGTAATATTAATTAACGAAAATGAATCTGCTTCATAAAAATTATCAAAAAAAAAGGTAAGAATTATGTATTCTCAGATCAAAAAAAGATTAACTCTCAAAATTATTCTTACAAATATTTATTTCTTAAAAAAAATTAAGAGCAGTAATAAATTAAAGCTACAATTATTAGTTTCTAACAACTATCAGTTGTGAATAAAATTTTAAAGATTCAGGCATTTGCCTATTGAAAAATAAAGAGTAATTTTTCATACAAATGGAAAATTTTCCAGCGTGTGTTTAAAGTAACAAGGAAGTTTAAAAAAAATGAACGCAGATTGTATGAAACTTCCTAGGTATATTATTATCAAGTGCCAAAAATATTTACTTTGTTTTTCTTATAATTTGTTCCCTTGCACAAATCTGTTTCAGCACATATTCACATTCCGCTTGCAACAGCAACATTGAAATTAAAAAAAGAAATTACAAAAGTCAAACGATTTTTATTTTTAATTCTAAACATGATTCGTCAATAAAAATCTATTTTAGAATAATATGTTTATCAAAAAAGAAATAGTTTTGTGTAGTTACAAATAATAATATTGTTTTAGTTCTTCAACGACAAAAATGCTTTCATTTAATCCAAAAGTTCATTTTACTAATCCTTAACACTTCAAAAAAGTGTAAATTTTACTATTTTAGTGTATAAGATATAATACTTTTATTTTGAAAATTCTTCTTCTGAAATTTTTTTGTAAATAGAAATATTTCTATCCACAACTTGTATTAAAAATTGTTGTTTTAAATTGAACTATAAACAGAATATTTAAATTAAATGATTAGGTCAGTCATTTAAGAAAAAACAGTTTTTTTAAGCTATTTTTGTAAATAGAAATATTTCTATCCACAACTTGAACTGAAAATAGTTGTTTTAAATTGAACTATAAACAGAATATTAAAACTGAAAGATTAGGTCAGTCATTTAAGAAAAAATAACTTTTGGAAGCTTTTTTTGTAAATAGAAATATTTCTATCCACAACTTGTATTGAAAATTGTTGCTTTAAATTGAACTATAAACAGAATATTAAAATTAAAAGATTAGGTCAGTCATTTAAGAGAAAACAATTTTTGGAAGCTTTTTTTGTAAATAGAAATATTTCTATCCACAACATATATTAAAAATTGTTGCTTTAAATTGAACTATAAACAGAATATTAAAATTAAAAGATTAGGTCAGTCATTTAAGAAAAAACAGTGTTTTTGGAAGGTTTTTTTGTAAATAGAAATATTTCTATCCACAACCTCTATTGAAAATTA
>CM063507.1:54927980-54947980 GCA_032207245.1 Pardosa pseudoannulata | reverse complement strand
TGGTAGTGCCGAATGCTGTGTAAACAAGTGCACCGGAAAAGGTAATAATAATCTTAACATTTGAAGCAATTTATCCCATAAAATATACGCAAATCAGAGTTGGCTAAAAATTAGTTGAAAAATTGCTAAGTGGGATAACAGCATAACTGAGGACTCAGTTCTTACTTGTAAATCTTTGAGTAATGGTAGGCGGTCGAGTTGCCGAGGTAGTAGTCCAGCTCTTCGAAAGTCTTGGCTCTTGGCAGTCCACACCACTCCCGGTAGTCATTGTATCCTGGGAGACCATTGTCCCGACCCCTGTTGATGTTCAGGGAAGCGAGGTCACGTCCAAAGGTTTGGTCTATAGGCTGGAAGAGATGCCTGGTCATCTGAAAAAGGTAAATCCCAACACTTGTTAAACGTGGATTAAATTGAGGCCACAGAAATAGGACGTCTTAAGTTTAAAAATATCTTAAATGGGAACTTCTTAAGCTTGTTCCACTGTATACAGATATAATGTCTGTGTGTGTTGTTTGGTAAAGAAATTTCAAGCTATATAATTAAGTTTATATTTACATATTATTTACTTGAGACTTTTCATGTGCTACTTATTTACCACTTAATTTTGCCTTTCACACAACCTTCTTTATTTAGAGATGAAATTTAAATTTCTGTTAAATGACCCTTTAAACGTTAATTGAATACTCACTTCAGATGTCATGAATCTGTCGAAAGACTCGATTGGAGAGTCCACTAGTCCGCCGAGAACCTTGTCTACCACTCCAGGTTGCCGGTAAAGGTTAAAAGGCTGTAGCACTACTGTGTGCAGTTCCCAAGCGTCTAATTATAATACAAAAGAAATATATTAGTAAAAAAAAACAATGTTTTTAATTCAGTACAATAAGCAATACTACAGTTAGTAAATTAATTACTCTTAAAGGAGCTTTTACTTTTTGCCTTTTTCAATATTTACACGACTCAACGGAAGAACCGATTTATTCTTGGACTCAAAATCACCACTCAAAGCATTTAGTAAAATAGAAACAAACTTGACATACGAAATTAATATCCTTCTTCGTCAAATCTCATGTGGATGTTGAAGGGAAATAGTGGTCAGATGTCCTCGAAAAGGAGGCTCTAATCTAAAGATCTTAAATAGACTACGTATTGATCTTTTTAAAGGCAGGGAAATATCTCCAGACAACACCAGATACTATACAGGCTGCAGAAATTGTCCATAATCTCCACGTACTCCAGACAACATCTATAACCCTGCATTCTCCAACAGATTTCAGCTCATGTGGATGTGTAGGGACGCAGTGTTCAGATATTTTCTCAAAGGAGGCACGATGTTTAGATCAACATACCTGGACAGGTAAACGCCGGCTCCGATCTAAAGATCTTTAATAGATTATGTGTTGACCATTTTAAATTCAGGAAAATATCATCAAAGAATACCATATCGTATATTAACTGCAGAAATTGTCCATAATCTTCTCTTACTCTAGACAACATATATAGCCGTACATTCTCCAACAGATTTGAGTTCAGGTGGGTGTTGAAAGGAAATAATACTCAGATGTTCTCCTAAAAGAAGAACGGTGTATGAATCAATCTACCACCGTCCCACCTGGACTTGCAAACACCGTATCCAATCTAAAGATATTTAATAGATTATGTGTTGACTATTTTAAAGGAAGGAAAATATCACCAGAGAATACCAGATCTTATATAGGCTGCGGAAAATGTCCATAATCTCCACTTACTCCAGACAATATCTATAACCCTGCATTCTCCAACAGATTTCAGGTCTTGTGGGTGTTGAAGGAAAATAGTGTTCAGATGTCCTCGCAAAGGAGGCACGTTGTTTGGATCAACCTACCACCGTTCCATCTGAAGACGCAAACACCGTCTGCAATCTAAAGATCTTGAATAGACTATTTTAAAGGCAGGGAAATATCACTAGACAATACCAGATCCTATACAGGCGGTAGAAATTGTCCATAATCTCCACTTACAAAATCTATAACTCTGCTTTCTCCAACAGATTTCAGCTCATGTGGGTGTTGAAGGGAAATAGTACTCAGATGTCCTCGCAAAAGAGGCACGGTATTTAAATTAACCGACCACCATCCTACTTGGAGATGTAAACACCATTTGCAATCTAAAGATCTTTAATAGACTACGTATAGACCATTTTAAAGGCAGGGAAATATCACCGGACAACTCAGATCCTATAAAGTTGGTAGAAAATTGTCCATAATCTCCACTTACTTCAGACAACATCTATAACCCCGCATTCTCCAACAGATTTCAGCTCATGTGGATGTGAAGGGAAGCGGTGTTCAGATATTTCCTCAAAGGAGGCACGATATTTGTATCACCGTCTCACCTGGAGATGCAAACACCATCTCCAATCTAAAGATCTTTAATAAAGGCAAGAAAATATCACCAGACAATACCAGATCCTATACAGGCTGCAGAAATTGTCCATAATCTTCACTTACTCCAAACAACATCTATAACCCTGCATTCTCCAACAGATTTCAGCTCATGTGGGTGTTGAAGATAAATAGTATTCAGATTCCTCAGAAAAGAAGCACGGTGTTTGGATCAACCTACCACCGTCCCCAATTGGAGATGCAAACACCATCTATAGATCTTCAATAGTCTACATATTCACCATTTTAAAGGCAGGGAAATATCACGAGACAATACCAGATCCTATATAGGCTGCAGAAATTGACCATAATATCCACTTACTCCCTACAACATCTATAATCCTGCATTTTCCAACAGATTTCAGCTCATGTAGATGTGAAGGGAAGTAGTGTTCAAATATTTCCGCAAAGAAGGCACGATATTTGGATCACCGTTCCACCTGGAGATGCAAACACCATCTCCAATCTAAAGATCTTTAATGAATTATGTGTTGACCATTTTAAAGGCAGGAAAATATCACCAGAGAATACCAGATTCTATATAGGCTGCAGAAATTGTCCATAAATCCAAATACTCTTAACATCTATGACCCTGCATTCTCCAACAGATTTCAGCTTATGTGGGTGTTGAAGGAAAATAGTGTTCAGATGTCCTCGCAAAGGAGGCACGTTGTTTGGATCAACCTACCACCGTTCCATCTGAAGACGCAAACACCGTCTGCAATCTAAAGATCTTGAATAGACTATTTTAAAGGCAGGGAAATATCACTAGACAATACCAGATCCTATACAGGCGGTAGAAATTGTCCATAATCTCCACTTACAAAATCTATAACTCTGCTTTCTCCAACAGATTTCAGCTCATGTGGGTGTTGAAGGGAAATAGTACTCAGATGTCCTCGCAAAAGAGGCACGGTATTTAAATTAACCGACCACCATCCTACTTGGAGATGTAAACACCATTTGCAATCTAAAGATCTTTAATAGACTACGTATAGACCATTTTAAAGGCAGGGAAATATCACCGGACAACTCAGATCCTATAAAGTTGGTAGAAATTGTCTATAATCTCCGCTTACTCCAGACAGCATCTATAACCCTGCATTCTCCAACAGATTTCAGCTCATGTGGATGTGAAGGGAAGCAGTGTTCAGATATTTCCACAAAGGAGGCACGATATTTGGATCACAGTCCCACCTGGAGATGCAATAACCATCTGCAATCTAAAGATCTTTAATAAAGGCAAGAAAATATCACCAGACAATATCAGATCCTATACAGGGAGTAGAAATTGTCCATAATCTCCACTTACTCCAGACAACATCTATAACCCTGCATTCTCCAAAAGATTTCAGCTCATGTGGGTGTTAAAGGTAAAGAGTACTCAGATGTCCTCCCAAAAGAAGCACGGTGTTTGGATCAACTTACCACCGTCCCCAATTGGAGATGCAAACACCATCTATAGATTTTCAATAGTCTACGTATTGACCATTTGAAAGACAGGGAAATATCCCAAGACAATACCAGATCCTATATAGGCTGCAGAAATTGTTCATAATCTTCACTTACTCCAGACAACATCTATAACCCTGCATTCTCCAACAGATTTCAGCTCATGTGGATGTAAAAGGACGCAGTGTTCAGATATTTCCGCAAAGGAGCACAATATTTGGATCACAGTCCCACCTTGAGATGCAAACACCATCTCCAATCTAGAGATCTTTAATTGATTATGTGTTGACCATTTTAAAGGCAGAAAAATATCAGAGAATACCTAATCCTATATAGGCTGCAGAAATTGTCCATAAATCCAAATACTCTTAACATCTATGACCCCTGCATTCCTCCAACAGATTTCAGGTCTTGTGGGTGTTGAAGGAAAATAGTGTTCAGATGTCCTCGCAAAGGAGGCACGTTGTTTGGATCAACCTACCACCGTTCCATCTGAAGACGCAAACACCGTCTGCAATCTAAAGATCTTGAATAGACTATTTTAAAGGCAGGGAAATATCACTAGACAATACCAGATCCTATACAGGCGGTAGAAATTGTCCATAATCTCCACTTACAAAATCTATAACTCTGCTTTCTCCAACAGATTTCAGCTCATGTGGGTGTTGAAGGGAAATAGTACTCAGATGTCCTCGCAAAAGAGGCACGGTATTTAAATTAACCGACCACCATCCTACTTGGAGATGTAAACACCATTTGCAATCTAAAGATCTTTAATAGACTACGTATAGACCATTTTAAAGGCAGGGAAATATCACCGGACAACTCAGATCCTATAAAGTTGGTAGAATTGTCTATAATCTCCGCTTACTCCAGACAACATCTATAACCCTGCATTCTCCAACAGATTTCAGCTCATGTGGATGTGAAGGGAAGCAGTGTTCAGATATTTCCACAAAGGAGGCACGATATTTGGATCACAGTCCCACCTGGAGATGCAATAACCATCTCCAATCTAAAGATCTTTAATAAAGGCAAGAAAATATCACCAGACAATATCAGATCCTATACAGGGAGTAGAAATTGTCCATAATCTCCACTTACTCCAGACAACATCTATAACCCTGCATTCTCCAAAAGATTTCAGCTCATGTGGGTGTTGAAGGTAAATAGTACTCAGATATCCTCGCAAAAGAAGCACGGTGTTTGAATCAACTTACCACCGTCCCCAATTGCAGATGCAAACACCACCTCCAATCTATAGATTTTCAATAGTCTACGTATTGACCATTTGAAAGGCAGGGAAATATCACAAGATAATACCAGATCCTATATAGGCTGCAGAAATTGTCCATAATCTCCACTTACTTCAGACAACATCTATAACCCCGCATTCTCCAACAGATTTCAGCTCATGTGGATGTGAAGGGAAGCGGTGTTCAGATATTTCCTCAAAGGAGGCACGATATTTGGATCACCGTTCCACCTGGAGATGCAAACACCATCTCCAATCTAAAGATCTTTAATGAATTATGTGTTGACCATTTTAAAGGCAGGAAAATATCACCAGAGAATACCAGATTCTATATAGGCTGCAGAAATTGTCCATAAATCCAAATACTCTTAACATCTATGACCCTGCATTCTCCAACAGATTTCAGCTTATGTGGGTGTTGAAGGGAAATAGTGTTCAGATGTCCTCGGAAAGGAGGCACAATGTTTGGATCAACCTACCACCGTTCCATCTGAAGACGCAAACACCGTCTGCAATCTAAAGATCTTGAATAGACTATTTTAAAGGCAGAGAATATCACTAAACAATACCAGATCCTATACAGGCGGTAGAAATTGTCCATAATCTCCACTTACAAAATCTATAACTCTGCTTTCTCCAACAGATTTCAGCTCATGTGGGTGTTTGAAGGGAAATAGTACTCAGATGTCCTCGCAAAGTAGGCACGGTATTTAAATTAACCGACCACCATCCTACTTGGAGATGTAAACACCATTTGCAATCTAAAGATCTTTAATAGACTACGTATAGACCATTTTAAAGGCAGGGAAATATCACCGGACAACTCAGATCCTATAAAGTTGGTAGAAATTGTCTATAATCTCCGCTTACTCCAGACAGCATCTATAACCCTGCATTCTCCAACAGATTTCAGCTCATGTGGATGTGAAGGGAAGTAGTGTTCAGATATTTCCACAAAGGAGGCACGATATTTGGATCACAGTCCCACCTGGAGATGCAATAACCATCTGCAATCTAAAGATCTTTAATAAAGGCAAGAAAATATCACCAGACAATATCAGATCCTATACAGGGAGTAGAAATTGTCCATAATCTCCACTTACTCCAGACAACATCTATAACCCTGCATTCTCCAAAAGATTTCAGCTCATGTGGGTGTTAAAGGTAAAGAGTACTCAGATGTCCTCCCAAAAGAAGCACGGTGTTTGGATCAACTTACCACCGTCCCCACTTGGAGATGCAAATACCGTCTATAGATCTTCAATAGTCTACATATTCACCATTTTAAAGGCAGGGAAATATCACGAGACAATACCAGATCCTATATAGGCTGCAGAAATTGACCATAATATCCACTTACTCCCTACAACATCTATAATCCTGCATTTTCCAACAGATTTCAGCTCATGTAGATGTGAAGGGAAGTAGTGTTCAAATATTTCCGCAAAGAAGGCACGATATTTGGATCACCGTTCCACCTGGAGATGCAAACACCATCTCCAATCTAAAGATCTTTAATGAATTATGTGTTGACCATTTTAAAGGCAGAAAAATATCAGAGAATACCTAATCCTATATAGGCTGCAGAAATTGTCCATAATCTCCACTTATACCAGACAACATCTATAATCCTGCATTCTCCAACAGATTTCAGCTCATGTGGGTGTTGAAGGGAAATAGTGTTCAGATGTCCTCGGAAAGGAGGCACAATGTTTGGATTAACCTACTAATGTCCCACCTGGAGATGCAAACACCATTTGCAATCTAAAGATCTTTAATAGACGATTTTAAAGGCAGGGAAATATCACTAGACAATACCAGATCCTATACAGGCTATAAAAATTGTCCATGATCTCCATTTACTCCAGACAACATCTTTAACCCTGCATTCTCCAACAAATTTCAGCTCATGTTGGTGTTGAAGGTAAATAGTACTCAGATATCCTCGCAAAGTAGGCACGGTATTTCAATTAACCGACCACCATCCTACTTGGAGATGTAAACACCATTTGCAATCTAAAGATCTTTAATAGATTAATTTATAGACCATTTTAAAGGCAGGGAAATATCACCGGACAACGCAGATCCTATAAAGTCGGTAGAAATTGTCTATAATCTCCGCTTACTTCAGACAACATCTATAACCCCGCATTCTCCAACAGATTTCAGCTCATGTGGATGTGAAGGGAAGCAGTGTTCAGATATTTCCACAAAGGAGGCACGATATTTGGATCACAGTCCCACCTGGAGATGCAATAACCATCTGCAATCTAAAGATCTTTAATAAAGGCAAGAAAATATCACCAGACAATACCAGATCCTATACAGGGAGTAGAATTGTCCATAATCTCCACTTACTCCAGACAACATCTATAACCCTGCATTCTCCAACAGATTTCAGCTCATGTGGGTGTTAAAGGTAAAGAGTATTCAGATTCCTCAGAAAAGAAGCACGGTGTTTGGATCAACCTACCACCGTCCCCAATTGGAGATGCAAACACCATCTATAATCTATAGATCTTCAATTTCCTACATATTGACCATTTGAAAGACAGGGAAATATCCCAAGACAATACCAGATCCTATATAGGCTGCAGAAATTGTTCATAATCTTCACTTACTCCAGACAACATCTATAACCCTGCATTCTCCAACAGATTTCAGCTCATGTGGATGTAAAAGGACGCAGTGTTCAGATATTTCCGCAAAGGAGCACAATATTTGGATCACAGTCCCACCTTGAGATGCAAACACCATCTCCAATCTAGAGATCTTTAATTGATTATGTGTTGACCATTTTAAAGGCAGGAAAATATCACCAGAGAATACCAGATTCTATATAGGCTGCAGAAATTGTCCATAAATCCAAATACTCTTAACATCTATGACCCTGCATTCTCCAACAGATTTCAGCTTATGTGGGTGTTGAAGGGAAATAGTGTTCAGATGTCCTCGGAAAGGAGGCACAATGTTTGGATCCACCTACCACCTTCCCACCTGGAGATGCAAACACCATCTGCAATCTAAAGATCTTTAATAGACTATTTTAAAGGCAGGAAAATATCACCAGGCAGATATCACCAGGCAGTACCAGATCCTGTACAGGCTGCAGAAATTGTCCATAATCTTCAGTTACTCCAAACAACATCTATAATCCTGCATTCTCCAACAGATTTCAGCTCATGTGGATGTTGAAGGGAAATAGTGCTCAGATGTCTTCGCAAATGAGGCACGATATTTGGATCAACATACCACTGTCCCACCTAGAGATGCAAACACCATTTGCAGTCTAGAGATCTTTAATAGACTATTTTAAAGGCAGGGAAATATCAATAGACAATACCAGATCCTATGTAGGTGGTAGAAGTTGTCCATAATCTCCACTTACTCAAGACAATATCTATATCCGTGTTTTCCACGCTCATGTTTTATATAAAGTGTGTGTCGAATAAAGTGATTTTTCCTTGCACCGGCAGTGACGTCATACTTTGTTTTTTGTATTTTTTTCGTAAGCTATGGATCGTACAGCAACGATTATTCTGGCAGTTTTTATGTACTCCCAACAAGGAATCTAGCTGTGCAGTTTATGTGATCGTTTTGGGACACCCTGTATAAGTAATGAGATTTTTGTCTCATCACAAAGGGAAAAGAGTACATTGTGAATTTCATAAAGTTATTAAGATTAGTAATATATCATAGAATAAAGACAAAAGAATTTTTTAGATCAAACTGACGGAGTTTATTCAGGCAATTTCTTTCACGGCTGCCCTCAAAACATGTACATCTGTTAAATAGTTGTCTAGGCTAACCAATCAGAAGTTTATAAGTTACGTGAGTGACGCCGATGACGTAGTTTAAGCACCAGGAACTATTTTAATGTACTTACTCAACCGGAAGTTTGGCGGAGCGAAATCGTCATATTAAAATTGAAAAAAAAAAAGTATGCACTAAGATTGCTAGAAAAAGATGCCAGAAAATAATGGAATAGCCAAAAAATTATTTTAAGATAGACATAATTACGTTGGTTAATATTTTAGGATAAAAATATCGTTACAGAGATATATACAGGGTGTTTAAAATATAACCGGTATATTTGAAAAATCAATAAAAGCTAAATGGGCCGTGAAAGAAATACACCGTTTGTAGCAATATGCTTGGAACAACAGTAAATTTTCTGGTACACAAGCTTTTGAAAATAGTTACAATTTTTAGCTACAGATGGCGCTGCAAGATATTTGAAAGATATAGAAGAAAACGCAGTCTGTGATTTCGTGAATCTGTAAGTCGTCTTTCTGCTGTAAGCGCATGCTCTTCAAAGATTGCAGGTTTACTATTAAAATTGTTTATTCTTTAGAGCAGAAGAATGCTAAGACATATACACGGGTTTCTGAAAATTTCGTTTTGAGACTTCACCATATTATTACTGCGCATGGTAAATATGTGGAAAATATAGTAGATTTTTCAGTCTGCAGCGCCATCTGTTGTGAAATAATCTGACTAACTTTGAAAGTTTGTCTGCCTGAAAATTTACTGTTGTCCCAAGCATATTGCAATAAGCGGTGTATTTCTATAGCTGCACGTTTAGTTTCTATTGATTTTTCAAATATACCGGCCATTTTTGTGAAACACCCTGTATATGTGTGTATTTGTGCGTATGTGGCATTTATGTAACACTGAAAATTTTTTTCTATTCTTTACATCAAAAGTATATATATATACATATATATATATATATATATATATATATATATATATATATATATATATATATATATATATATATATATATATATATATATATATATATATATATATATATATATATATATATACATATATATATATATACATATATATATATATATATATATATATATATATATATATATATATATATATATATATATATATATATATATATATATATATATACATATACATATATATATATATACATATATATACATATATATATATATATATATATATATATACATATACATGTATATATATATATATATATATATATATATACATACATGTATATATATACATATACATATATATATATACATATATATATATATATATATAGATATATAGATATACATATACATATACATGTATATATATATACATATATATATACATACATGTATATACATATACATATACATATATATATATATACATATATATATTATATATATATATGTATTATATATATATATCCATATATATATATACATGTATATATATATGTATTATATATATATACATGTATATATATACATATATATACATATATATATATATATATATATATATACATATATATATATATATATATATATATATATATATATATATATATATATATATATATATATATATATATATATATATATATATATATATATATATATATATATATATATATATATATATATATATATATATATATATATATATATAAGAGCTAACAGAAATTACACTATTAGCGATAGTAAGTATACTCATTTTAATTTGAATGGCCGATATCGGTTAATGGTTGCTGCTCACCGACAAATTTGTGGTTCTTGTTGTAAAGGTCGAACTTGTCGTGGAGAAGGGTGTGTCCCCAGCGGAAGGCAGCCGTCTGGATGGCGAGGTCCGTGCCCAGAACAACGTTTTTGTCGTATCCGTACCAATAACCCTGAAAGGAAGAGCAGATGATCAACAGTTTGGAAATATATCTGGACTTATCTGTCAACAGACTTTAACCTTTTAACAGTTTCATTTTTTTTCCAAACACCGACCAAAAAAGTCACATTTTTAAGAATTAATTTTACTGTTTAAAATAAGAAAATGCTATTATGATTACCATTTCTAATATTTTTAAGCAATTAGGATAACTGTTTTATTTCAATACAAATAAGTGCTTTCTACTGTCTTTTTATCTTGCGAGAGCTTAACAGGGAATTTACATTTACAGTTGTAAATATCAGAAAGTAAAATTACTTTACAGTTTGTTTTTTTCCGATTACATTTAGTGCATTTTATGTGTGCCAGTGTCGGACAACGACAATTGTGTATGGTTTATTGCTGTAGAGTTGAGAAAGCGTGTAGCTCATCTCAGTGCATTTTATGTGTGCCAGTGTCGGACAACGACAATCGTATCTGATTTATCGCTGCAGATTTGAGAAAGCGAGTACCTCATCTCAGAGCACTTTACATGTGCCAGTGTCAGAGAAGGACAATCGTGTACGATTTATCGCTGTAGAGTTGGAAAAGCCTGTAGCTCATCTCAGGGCATTTTATATATGCCAGTGTCGATCAAGGCTAATAGTGTATTATTTATCGCTGTAGATTTGAGAAAGCGTGTAGCTAATCTCAGCGCATTTTATGTGTGCCGATGTCGAACAAGGACAACCGTGTATTATTTATCGCTGTAGGGTTGGAAAAACGTGTAGCTCATCTCAGAGCATTTTACGTATGCCAGTGTCAAGCCACAGCCATCTATATAGAAGGCCTGCGCGCTTAAAAACATGGCGGCGGCCGAAGGCGGTTTCCCTCCTATAATCCTCAAGTAAATTGTGTTATGCCTTTTACTACTCAGCAAAATATTTTTTTCAAAAAATAAACTAAGGATATTCAATTATTTCACTAACTTGAATATTGATTAGTAGAAAATTATTTTGCTATAGATTTTATTTGTGTGTCAATTTATATTTAAATTTTAGTTACCAAAATCACTTCATACACTACACGAGAACAGATACGATACATAGATAAAATTTTAAGCAAAGAAATTACATTTGCAAAAAATTACACAACTGGCATCTTTTTTTTTTCTTTTTACTTACCTTTTATTAAATGGTCTCATGGAAATAAAATATATTAACCTTTATTCATAAAATATGATCCTTTACGGATCACATTAAAATTAAAATAAATAAAATCCTTAAGGATTATATTAAAGGCAATGTTAAAAAACACTGCCTTAGTGTAAAATCATAGAACAATTTATCACTGACAAATTTCACAAACTCATGCAAAAATATGCTGAGGAAAAATTTTTACAGTTTTATTTACTTATAACATCTTATACTGATTTGTACTAGATAAACAATGAAACATAATTCAATAGTATACAGAAAAAAAAATAAAAATATTGTTACAAGAAATATTTAAGAATTTTTTTTTATTTTTCTCTTATTGGATTTTTCCTTAACTTCTTCAATATATTTTTCAGTCACGTTTTTAGAGTAGTTATTCAGAAATATTTTATAAGTAGTTAAAATTATATTTTTGAAGTGAAGTAAACAATCATGCAAACATAATTTAGAAGACCTATTTATATAATCTATTACATTTTTAAGATATGGTTAAGTGACTGAGTTGATTATCATTTGCTATAAAATTACTGTTATATTTTAATAAAACATTTGTAAATATCTGAATACATAAATGTAACTTTAAGTGTAAATACAGTTTTTTAAGTTCTTCTACCTGAAGCATCTATTAATTAAAATTTATTTATATAATTTTAACAGTTTGCAAATTTTATTTAGATGGGATTTTTCTACTTTTGGCTGTTAGACATAGCTATTCAAAAACTTTAAGCATGTTTATTTAATTACTTTTCTACAGGTTATATGAGAACTTACCAGTTATAAAATAGTACAGCATTGAATAAAGGTTATATTTTTATAATAAAAATGTGTAAAAACATTGCTTCTGTCGATTACTTTAGATTAATTTTTTTTCTTACATTTATAAATTTTCTTTTGGTAGTTTAATTTTTATTACATATATGTCTTCTTTACGCTTCGACATTCAAAATTTTAAATTGTAGAAAGTTAATATGAAAATCTGAAAAAAAGAGCTCAGGATGTAAAAAATATGAAGTTGATAAATCAGAAACAATTTAAAGTGCAGATAACATTGATTCTACATAGAAATTTCCCAGTTGCTATTGTAGTATGGGAAAGAAGTTGTACATCAACTTTTATTAATAAAGCCCCTTAAAAACACATTAAAAAATCAATGAAGTAAGGATACATTAATCTTTTATTGTGGTAATAATAAATAGTTTTCCTTTGGGATAAAACAGAAATTGTAACTTGTGAGTTATCAACAATAGCCAAGTTGCAATACACAGCAAAAACGAAACTTTAACATAACTTAGAATACATTTAACTTACGGATATTAAATGTTGTATTATATAAACTCCTTAATGAGATCTAACAATAAAATGAAACTTATTTTTAAAACGACAGTTATAATATACAATATGATACAAAGCACACACTAATAACAAAACATTTGAACCATTCTAAAGTGTCGAACTTAAGAATTATCATCATTCGTATGATATGCTTAGTTAGAAAACAGCTCATAAAATAATAGAAGAAACAGTAGCAAAATTGCTACTTACCTTACATATAAAAGCAAGCATTATTTTATTTCCATAAATTTCTTTCTTTGTTTTTTTCAAAAGAAGTAATACGCAAGCAATCAACAAGCATCAACAGAATTTAATAGAATACCGCCTTTTAGAGATCACGTGACCGGTTTTCGGAAAATCAGCGAGCAGGCCTTGTGTTTAGATGGCTGTGGTCAAGCAAGGACAATCGTACACGATTTATCGCTGTAGAATTGAGGAGCGCATAGCTCCTCTCAGCGCATTTTTGGTGGGCCAGTGTCGATAATGACAATCGTCTATGATTTATCGCTTTAGATTTGGAAAAGCGTGTAGCTCATCTCAGGGCATTTTATGTGTACCAATGTCGGACAAGCACAATCGTGTACGACTTATCGCTGTAGAGTTGGAAAAGCGTGTAACTCGTCTCAGTGCATTTTACGTGCGCCATTGTCGGATAACGACAATCGTGTACGATTTTTCGCTGTAGAGTTGAGAAAGCGTGTAGCTCATCTCAGCGCATTTTATGTGGGTCAGTATCGGACAATGATAATCATCTACGATTTATCGCTGTAGAATTGCAAAAGCGTGTAGCTCATTGCAGGGCATTTGACGTGTGCCATTGTTAGAGAAGGACAATCGTGTAAGACTTATCGCTGTAGAGTTGGAAAAGAGTGAACTTATCTCAGGGCATTTTACGTGCGTCAGTGTCGAACAAACACAACCGAATGCAATTTATCACTGTAGAGACGGTAAACGGTGGAAAAGGAATCTAAAAATTACCTCCTTCTTAAGCGTCAGGTTGTAAGCGTGCATGAACTCCGGTCCGACCAACAGGGGCAACATCTCGTTGAAAGCGATGTGTTGGATCACGGCGATAATGATGTTCCTCGTCTCTTGGAAGATTCTCTCGTCGTCCCAGTGCCGATTCAGATAGCCCAGTTCAGTAGCTATGCGGTTGTGTTCCCGGAGAAAAACATGATGCAGTACGGTAACCTGAGGCTGGAAATTAGCTCTCGAGTCACCTAAGGATTAAGAAAGATGTTTTAAACTAAAATAATTGCTGTTCTGTAGAAAATAATAAGCAAACGTGTTGATTTAGAAAATCTTCTGTCAAATTGTTCCTTACCCAAATAATGAATTTAATATACTGCTACTTTGAGGGAATAAGTAGAGAAGAACAAGTATCCATGTGGTGGCGTATCATGAAATTATACGTAAACTTACATGATTACAGCTCACACTCCATTTGTAGCAAAAAGTCGACTCAGTGTGAATCACCCATACAGTTCACTTTTAGTCCAGTTTTTAAGTCGGTGTTTTAAAGGAAGCAAAGATTGCGTTGTTTTTAGAAAACCTTTTGTCAAATTGTTATTTACCCCAATAATGAATTTAACATACTTCTACTTTGATGGAATAAATAGAGAAGAACTAGCAACCATGTGGTGGTGTATCATAAAACTATACTTAAAGTTACATGATTACAGCTCACTAGCCATTTGTAACAGAAAGTAGACTCAATAAGAATCACCCAACAGTTCGATTTCATCCCAGTCTTTACGTCAGTGTTTTAATGGCGAAACATAGATTGCGTCTTTTATAGGAAATCTCCTGGCAAATGGTTTCTTACCCCAATAATGAATTTAACATACTGCTACTTTGATGGAAAAAGTAGAAAAGAAATACCATCAATGTAGTAACGTATCATGGAACTATACGTAATGTTACATGATTACAGCTCACTCGCCATTTGTCGCAGAAAGTAGAGTCAGTTTATGAATCACCCAACAGTTCGTTTTTAGTCCAGTCTTTACGTCAGCGTTTTAAAGGTAAAACAAAAATTGTGTCATTTATAGGTAATCTCTTGTCAATTGGTTACTTACGCCAATAATGAATTTAACATACTGCTACTTAGATGGTATAAGTAGAGAAGAACTTGCATTCATGTAGTAATGTATCATGGAACAATATGCAAACTTACTTGATTAAGGTCTCCTTCGCTATTTATACCAGGAAGTACGCGCTATATGAATCATTCAACATATCGGTTTTAGTCCAGTCTTTAAGTCAGGATTTTAAAGGTGAAGCGAAGATTGCGTTGTTTTATGAAAATCTTCTGTCAAATTGTTATTAACCCCAATAAGGAATTTAACATACTACTACTTAGATGAAAAAAGTAGAGAAGAACTAGCATCAATGTAATAACGTATCATGCAACTATACGTAAAGTTACATGATTACAGTCCATTCGCAATTTGTATCAGAAAATAGACTCAATAAGAATCACCCGACAGCTCGATTTTAGCTCAGTCTTTACTACAGTGTTTTCATGGGGAAACACAAATTGCGTCATTTATAGGAAATGTAATGTCATATGGCTTTTTACCCCATTAATGAAATTAACATACTACTACTTTGATGGAAAAAGTAGAGAAGAACTAGCAACCATGTAGTGGCGTATCATGGAACAATACATAGTTACATGATTACCGCTCACTCTCCATTTATAACAGAAAGGAGACTCGATATGTATCACTCAGCAGTTCGGTTTCAGTCCAGTCTTTACTTCCGTGTTTTAATGGTGGAGCATAGATTTCATCGCTTATATGAAATCTCAAGGCAAATGGTTTCTTTCCGCAATAATGAATTTAACATACTGCTACTTAGATTGTATATGTAGAGAAGAACTTTCATCCATGTAGTAACGTATCATGTAACTATATGTAATGTTACAAGATTACGGTCTCCTTCACTATTTGTAGTAGGAAGTACACTCAGTATGAAACATCCAATATATTGGTTTTAGTCCAGTCTTTACATCAGTGTTTTAAAGTTGAAGCAAAGATTGCTTTGATTTTAGAAAACCTTCTGTCAAATTATTACTTACCTAAATAAGGAATTTAACATACTGCTACTTTGATGTAAAAAGTAGAGAACTAGCAACCATGTAGTGGCGTATCTTGGAACAATAAGTAATTACATGATTACAGTCCATTTGCAATTTGTAGCAGAAAGTAGACTCAATAAGAATCAACCAACAGTTCGATTTTAGCCCAGTCTTTACTTCAGAGTTTTCGTGGTGAAGCATAGATCGCGTCATTTATAGGAAATCTCCTGTAAAATAGTTTCTTACCCCAAATATGAATTTATTTTACTGCAATTTTGATGGTATAAGTAGAGAAGAACTTGCATTCATGTAGTGACGTATCATGGAACTATAAGCAAAATTACTTGATTAAGGTCTCCTTCGCTATTTCCAGCAGGAAGTAAGCTCTGTATAACTCACCCAAATGTTCAGTTTTAGTCCAGTCTTTAAGTCAGTGTTTTAAAGGTAAAGCAAAGATTCCGTTGTTTTTAGAAAACCTTCTGTCAAATTGTTATTTACCCCAATTTTGAATTTAACATACTGCTACTTTGTTGGAATAAATAGAGAAGAACTTGCATTCATGTAGTAACGTATCATGGAACTATATGCAAACTTACTTGATTACAGCTCACTCTCCATTTGTAGCAAAAAGTCGACAGAGTATGGATCACCCAAATGTTCAGTTTTAGTCCAGTCTTTACGTCAGTGTTTTAAAGGTGAAGCAAAGATTCCGTCGTTTGTAGAAAATCTTCTGTCAAATTGTTCCTTACCCAAATAATGAATTTAATACTCTGCTACTTTGATGGAATAAGTAGAAAAGAACTAGCTACCATGTATTAACGTACCATGGAACTATAAGCAAGGTTAGATGATTACAGCTCACTCTCCATTTGTAGCAAAAAGTCGACAGAGTATGGATCACCCAAATGTTCAGTTTTAGTCCAGTCTTTACGTCAATGTTTTAAAGGTGAAGTAAAGATTGAGTTGTTTTTAGCAAATCTTCTGTCAAATTGTTACATACCCTAATAATGAATTTAACATATTGCTACTTTGATGGAATAAATAGAGAAGAACTCGCATCCATGTAGTAATGTATCATGGAACTATACGTAAAGTTACATGATTACAGCTCACTCGCAATTGAAGCAGAAAGTAGATCAATAATGAATCACCCAAATGTTCAGTTTTAGTCCAGTCTTTACGTCAGTGTTTTAAAGGTGAAGCAAATTGCGTTCGTTTATAGAAATTTCTGTCAAATGTTCTTACCCAATAATGAATTTAACATATTGCTACTTTGATGGAATAAATAGAGAAGAACTCGCATCCATGTAGTAATGTATCATGGAACTATACGTAAAGTTACATGATTACAGCTCACTAGCCATTTGTATCAGAAAGTAGATTCAGTACGAATCACCCAACAGTTCGGTTTTAGTCCAGTCTTTTCATTAGTGTTTTAAAGGTAAAACAAAAATTGTGTCATTTATAGGTAATCTCTTGTCAATTGGTTACTTACGCCAATAATGAATTTAACATACTGCTACTTAGATGGTATAAGTACAGAAGAACTTGCATTCATGTAGTAACGTATCATGGAACTATATGTAAAGTTACATAATTACGGTCTCCTTAGCTATTTATAGCAGGAAAACGCTTTGTATGAATCATCCAATATATTGGTTTTAGTCCAGTCCTCATGTCAGTGTTATTAAAGTCACAATCGTTTATAGGAAATTTCCTGTCAAATGGTTTCTTACCCCAATAATGAATTTAACATACTTCTACTTTGATGGAATAAATAGAGAAGAACTAGCAACCATGTGGTGGTGTATCATAAAACTATACTTAAAGTTACAGCTCACTAGCCATTTGTATCAAAAAGTAGACTCAGTATAGATCACCCAACAGTTCGGTTTTAGTCCAGTCTTTTCATTAGTATTTTAAAGGTAAAACAAAAATTGTGTCGTTTATAGGTAATCTCTTGTCAATTGATTACTTACACCAATAGTGAATTTAACATACTGCTACTTAGAAGTAGAGAAGACCTTGAAATCATGTAGTAACGTATCATAGAACTATAAGCAAACTTACTTGATTAAGGTCTTCTTCGTTATTTATACCAGGAAATTCGGGCTGTATGAATCATTCAACATATCGATTTTAGTCCAGTCTTTATGTCAGTGTTTTAAAGGTGAAGCAACGATTGCGTTGGCTTTATCAAATCTTCTGTCAAATTGTTCCTTACCCAAATAATGAATTTAACATACTACTACTTTGATGGAAAAATTAGAGAACAACTAGCATCCAAGCAGTGGCGTATCATGGAACTATACGTAGTTACATGATTACAGCCCACTCGCAATTTGTAGTAGAAAGTAGACTCAATAAGAACCACTCAAAAGTTCGATTGAAGCCCAGTCTTTACGTCACTGCTTTCATGGTGAAGCATATAGATTGCGTCGTTTATAGGAAATCTCCGGTCATATGGTTTTTTACCCAAATAAGGAATTTAACATACTACTACTTTGATAGAATAAGTAGAGAAGAACTAGAATCCATGTAGTAGCGTATCATGGAACTATACGAAGTTACATCATTACAGCTCACTCGCCATTTGCAGCAGAAAGTAGACTCAATAAGAATCACCCAACAGTTGGATTTTAGTCCAATCTTTCATAGTGAAGCATATATTGCCTCGTTTATAGGAAATCTCCGGTCATATGGTTTCTTATCGAAATAATAAATTTAACATACGGCTGTTTTGATGTAATAAGTAGAGAAGATCTAGCATCCATGTAGTAACGTATCATGGAACTATATGTAAGTTTACATGATTACGGTCTCTTTCACTATTTGTAGTAGGAAGTACAATCAGTATGAATCCTCCAACTTATCGATTTTAGTCCATTCTTTATGTCAGTGTTTTAAAGGTGAAACAAATATTTCGTTGTTTGTAGAAAATCTTCTCTCAAACAAACTGCTACTTTGACGGAATAAGTAGAAAAGAATTAGCATCTATGCAGTGGCGTATCATGGAACTATAGTTATATGATTACAGATCACTCGCCATTTGTAGCAGAAAGTAGACAATATGAATCACCCAACAGTTCGATTTTAGTCCAGTCTTTACATCAGTTTTTAAAGGTAAAACAAAAATTGTATCGTTTAAAGGTAATCTCTTGTCAATTGGTTAGTTACTCCACTAATGAATTTATCATATAATGCTACTTTTATGGTATAAGTAGAGAAGAAATAGCATCTATGTAGTAATTAATCCTGGAATTATATGTAAAGTTACATTATTACGATCTCCTTCGCCATTTGTATCATGAAGTATGAATCACCCAACTCTTCGGTTTTAGTTCAGTCTTTACATCAGTGTTTTAAAGGTGAAGCAAAGATTGCTTTGTTTTTTGAAAATCTTCTGTCAAATTGTTACTTACCCAAATAAAGAATTTAACATACTGCTACTTTGATGAAACAAGTAGAGATGAACTAACATTCCTGTAGTGGCGTATCTTGAAACTATACGCAGTTACATTATTACAGTTCACTTGCCATTTATATCAGAAAATAAACTCAATCATTCAACAGTTCGACTT
>CM063507.1:54922980-54925480 GCA_032207245.1 Pardosa pseudoannulata | reverse complement strand
AAAAATAATAATCTTACACTTGTTGATTTATATATACATTTAATAACTTACAAAATATAAGCTAAAAATAATAATGCTACATTTGGTGATTTATATACAAGTTGAATAACTTTATGCAAGCTAAAAATAATAATGCTATATTTGGTGATTTATATACAAGTTTAATAACTTTATATAAGCTAAAAATAATAATGCTACATTTGGTGATTTATATACAAGTTTAATAACTTAAAATATATAAGCTAAAAATAATAATGCTACATTTGGTGATTTATATACAAGTTAAATAACTTTATCTAAGCTAAAAATAATAATGCTACATTTGGTGATTTGCATATAAGTTTAATAACTTAAAATATATAAGCTAAAGTAGTAGTTCTACGCTTAAGGCATTCAAATGCGTTAAAAAAGCATTCAGCTAACAGAAAAAACGTATATTTTATTGCAAGGTTATTTAAAGATAAATAACATGCCTATGAAAATAAAAATTAATATAAATAAAATATGAAATACATTTAATACATTTAATTTTGCAAATGATTACGCTGTTTGAAACTCAGATGTAAAAATTCTTCTGTCCTTCCAACTTGATGGCTTTGACCAATCCCCTACTTCTGGAGAAAACGGCATACATCACTATTTTCAGTTCACGTTGTCTTTTCACCATTGTCGGGGTGGGATCATCTTCAAACACCCATACTTTGCTTTCTTGACATGTTGGAACGTCAAAAAACAGTATGTACATTTCATCACCCGTTACAATTTTAGAAATGATGTGGTGTCCACCATCATTTAGCAATTTAAGAGTTCATTTACTGCTTCCCTTTTTGGTGCTCACTTAGATTATGGGGAACCCAACTGCAAGCTACTTTTTTCATATGTAATTCTTCATTAATAATTTGTGTATGGCTGCGGATCTAATCTTAAGTTCCTTCTGTATAATTTGATAGGTACAGCGTTTATCATCCATTAACATTTTTCGTCTGGCAGACACATTATCCGGGATCACTGCCGACGGCGGCCTTCCTGTGTGTTCTTCATCCTGAAGAAAATGGCGACCTCTGCTAAATTCTTTAAACCATCTGAATACAGTAGCACGAGCTGGAGATTCATCACCAAATGTCAATTGCAACCGTTGAAAGCATTCTTCTTGATTTAATCCTGCTTTAAAATCGTAGAAAATCATAGCGCGAAAATGTTCTCGCGTCAACTCCATTTTCTCTTCTGTTTAAAATTTATTCTACGCTAAACAAGTTGAAGTAAGTCAGTAAAAGATCGTCTGCTGTGTTAAAATACTTTGTATTTTAAAATTAAGAAATTATTTTTATTTTGTAAATTCTTGTCTCAAAAATTTCAGAGTAGCCTTCGTATATATTTTGAAAAATAAAGAGATAGACTTGCCTAGCATCTCTCTAAAATTAAAGATTCCATACCTTTTTCTCCAAGTCTCAGCATTGCAGCTTCGTTATCGGAGTTTCCGTAGATGAAATTGGCATCAAATCTGGCGGTGACGAAATTGTTGCCAATTCTCGGACCTGCAAAAATCGGAAATAAGTAAAAGTCTGCATTTTTTTAACATACTTAAACACTCCGTTCAAAAAGGTAAAATAGTAATTGCTAGCATTTTAAAATATTTAGGCCAGGAGCAAAATATTCTTGACACTTTGATACTACTTAATTATGATAAAAAGTTTTTCCCGGTAAAGAAAGGTTTATGGAGCAAAAACTTTAATACACTTGTACACTCATGTATGTAAGTTACAGTTATTGTAATGAATCGGTTATTGTTAAAAATAAAAGGTTACTGTCAATACCCTCATTTTTTGGAAAGAATTAAGCGCACTAATCAAAATCCCTAACAAATAATAGCCTAAGTTATCTGTCCGTCTGCAATCGAATTTATGAAGCGGTTGGACCTGGAATGTATAGAGGCAACCGTATTGGATTCTTATTGAGTTAGGGTTAGCCAAATTCAAAGCGAGTCTTTAAAAAGTTCGAAATCCACCACTTCAACCATTTTCAAGATTTTAATGCCATTATAAAAAGCCCTATTTTCCCCAGTTAAGTTCAGATGATTAAGTTTAACCCGTAACAAATAGGTAAAAATAACATTTGTTCCATCATTATGACGCCATTTTTGAATCATCTCTTATTTTAAAATATATAATTATCGTCGGCATTATTTTCATATGTTTTATCACTAAACTTATATATAAAGTAAATAATTTCTTTTATATTTGGCTTAAATAATAGATTGCCGAAAGATGGCCAATCGGTTAGGGGTGCTGGCCTTCGGTACCGGAGTTCGTGGGTTCGAATCCTACTGTTGCATGGGTATTCGTAGCCGGCTTTAAACTGTAGGTCCCAATCTCATTAGCCTTCTTGTTGCAAAATATAGACCGTAGCACTCCAAACCAAACCTAAATAATAGATAAGGAAACACATGAGATAATTTTAAATTTAATCATCGATTATTTATTGTTGCAAAGAAAATTTTATC
>CM063507.1:54865480-54897980 GCA_032207245.1 Pardosa pseudoannulata | reverse complement strand
CATACGATTGTTCTGATCCACTCATATCTGCCTGTCAACATGAGTCAGAAGACTGACTTACTTAAACAAATTAACAATATTTTACAATAAAGAGATATGTTGTTACAAAATCGGAAAATAAACAAAATTTTTAAAATATTATTTTTACAAAAATATTTGGAAATACTTATTTAAAAAAATAGAAAATTGGAAGTAACACCAACTAGTCAACTAATATTTAAAAAATTTCGATTATTACTAATTAATTTATGAACAAAATCTATGTATTTAAAGTTACATTTAATAACATCAACATTTAGAAACAAAAAAATTATCAGATGATTTTAAAAACTGGCAGGTAATAAAAGAATAATGTCTGTTAGATTTATTATAAATTATATTTACTATTTTTATTAATTTATATATTTAATATATTATTTTTATTAATTTATTGTTATGAAGTATTTTTAAACGATTTATCTGGAACTTTGTAATTAGTTTGCACTAATTACTGCAGTACTAATAAAAAGTTGTGTTTCCTTTATTTAAACGAGGAAAAAATTATATAAATAAAAAACCTGTATGGCAAATGAATACAAAATATTATTTATACATGATAAGTTTAAATGATTAGTAAAAAATCATATGATCATTTTACATTATAAATTTTCATTGTTGATTAATTTACTTTGACCACTTTAAAAAATGTGGTCACTTTCTGCAAATACATAATATTTAGTTTAAAGGATACGCTACTGTCTTTTAACTTGAAAATTGGTCACATTATTTATTAAATTAAATCTATTTAGTTTTTTTTATCTATAAACAGATTCCCCAAAAAATTCTTAAAAAATTTTCATCTTTTTGTCAATATAAATTTACGTAGTAATGAATTTACAAATATAAGTATTATTATACCATTTTCTGTAAAACTACAATATTATGTTTAAAAATTATGCTAAAGTCTTTTAATTTTAAAATCAATCTTATGATAAACTTCATAAAAACTCTAAAATTGATTTAAAAGTATGATGTGATCGATTTTAAAGTTAAAAGAATGTAACATAACTTTTTAACTAAATAGCTTTTTTTTTTTTTGGTAAAAAGTGGACGTGTACAAATTTTAAAGTAAATATATTAATAAATTCTATACATATGTACATTTATATTGACAAATGAGGATAATTTTAAAGAAATTTTGGGGATTCAGTTTATAGATAAAAACTTTATTGATTTAAGTTATGATGTGATCCATAAAAGGACCGATCTATAAACTGGTTTCCTCAAATTTCTTAAAAATTACCCCCGTTTGGAATTTACAAATATATTTGCGTTAAAATTTGTATAAGTCCACTTTCCGGAAAAACAAAGTATTTAGTTAAAAAGTTATGTTATACTCTTTTAACTTCAAAATAGATCATAATATAAACTTAAATCAGCAGTTTTTAATCTGTAAACTGATTTTCCAAAATTCTTTAAAAATTATAATCTTTTGTCAGTATAAATTTACATGTGTATAGAATTTACAAATATATTTGTTTTAAAATTTGTGTAAGTCCACCTTTTACAAAACAATATTTAGTTAAAAAGTTATGTTATATTCTTTTAAGTTTAAATTCGATCACATCATAAATTAAATCAGTAGTTTTTATTTGTAAACGTTTTTAAAATTCCGTAATTATCATTTTTGTCAATATAATTTTACATATGTATGTAATTTACAAATATATTTGTTTTAAAATTTGTATAAATCCACTTTCCGAGAAAACGATAATATTTAGTTAAAAAGCTATATAGATTCTTTTAACTTTAAAATCAATCAAATCATAAACTTAAATCAATGTAGTTTTTAATCTGCAAACTGATTCCCAAAATTCCTTTAAAAATATCATGGTTGTGAATATAAATTTACACGTGTATAGAATTATAAATATATTTGCATTTAAAATCTGTGTAAATCCACTTTTTACAAAACAATATTTAATTAGAAAGTTATGCTAAACTCTTTTAACTTCAAAATCGATCATATTATAAACTTAAATCAATAGGGTTTTTAATCTGTAAACTGATTTTCCAAAATTCCTTAAAAAGTATAATCGTTTGTCAGTATAAATTTACATATGTATAGAATTTACAAATATATTTGTTTTAAAATTTGTATAAGTCTACTTTCTTGAAAAACGAAGCATTGAGTTAAAAAATTATGCTAGATTCATTTAACTATAAAATCCATCACATCATAAACCTAAAGCAAATTTACATATGTATAGAATTTACAAATATATTTGCTTTAAAATTTGTATAAGTCTCCTTTCCTCAAAAACAAAGTATTTAAATAGAACGATATGCTAGACTCTTTTAACTTTAAGATCGATCACATCATAAACTTAAATAAGTGGAATTTTTAACTGTAAACTGATTTCCCAAAATTTCTTAAAAATTATCATCGTTTGTCAATATAAATTTGAATGTGTATAGAATTTACAAATATATTTGTTTTAAAATTTGTGTAAGTCCACCTTTTACAAAACAATATTTAGTTAAAAAGTTATGCTATATTCTTTTAAGTTTAAATTCGATCAAACCATAAACTTAAAATAATAGAATTTTTATCTGCAAACTGATTTCCCAAAATTACTTTAAAAATAACATCGTTTGTCAATATAAATTTACATGTGTATGGAAATTATAAATATATACTTGCTTTAAAATTTGTATTAGTCCACTTTCGAAAAAGCAAAGTATTTAGATAAAAAGTTTATAGACTTTTAAACTTTATTCAATCACATCATAAAATAAAGTGAAGATTTATCTGTAAACAAGTTTCTCAAAATTCCGTAATTATCATCGTTTGTCAATATAAATTTACATGTGTATAGAATTTACAAATATATTTGTTTTAAAATTTGTGTAAGTCCACCTTTTACAAAACAATATTTAGTTAAAAAGTTATGTTATATTCTTTTAAGTTTAAATTCGATCACATCATGAACTTAAAAATAGTTTAGTTTTTATCTGTAAACAAGTTTCCCAAAATTCCGTAATTATCATCGTTTGTCAATATAAATTTACATATGTATAGAATTTACAAATATATTTGCTGTAAAATTTATATAAGTCCACTTTCCTAAAATACAAGTATTTAATTAGAAAGTTATGCTAAACTCTTTTAACTTTAAAATCAATGAAATCATAAACTTAAATCAATGTAGTTTTTAATCTGTAAACTGATTCCAAAATTCCTTTAAAAATATCATGGTTTGTGAACATAAATTTACATGTATAGAAATTATAATATTTGCTTAAAATTTGTGTAAATCCACCTATTACAAAACATAATATTTAGTTAAAAAGTTATGCTAGATTATTTTAACTTTAAAATAGATCACATCATAAACTTAAATTAATAGAATTTTTATCTGTAAACTGATTTCCCAAAATTCCTTAAAAATTATCATCGTTTGTCAATATAAATTTACATATGTATAGAATTTAAAAATATACTTGTTTTAAATTTTGTATATGTCCACTTTCTTAAAAAACAAAGTATTGAGTTAAAAAGTTATGCTAGATTCATTAAACGTTAAAATCCATCACATCATAAACTTAAAAAACTTAAAACTATTTTACATATGTATAGAATCTACAAATATATTTGCTTTGAAATTTGTATAAGTCCACTTTCCGGAAAAGCAAAGTATTTAGTTAAAAAGTTATGCTAGACTCTTTTAACTTTTAAATCGATCACATCATAAACTTAAATCTGTGGAGTTTCTATCTGTAAACTGATTTCCCGAAATTACTTACAAATTATCATCGTTTGTTCAATATAAATTTACATATGTATAGAATTTACAAATATATTTGTTTTAAAATTTGTATAAGTCCACTTTCCTCAATAACAAAGTATTTAATTAGAACGATATGTTAGACTCTTTTAACTTTAAAATCGATCACATCATAAACTTAAATTAGTGGAATTTTTATCTGTAAACTGATTTCCCAAAATTCCTTAAAAACTGTCATCGTTTGTCAATATAAACTTATGTATAGAATTTATAAATATACTTGTTTTAAAAATTTTACAAGTCTTCTTTCTGAAAAAGCAAAGTATTTAGTTAAAAAACCTATGCTACATTCTTTTAACTTTAAATTTGATCACATCATAAACTTAAATCAATGGAGATTTTATCTGTAAACTGGTTTTCCAAAATTCCTTAATTATCATCGTTTGTCAATATAAATTTACATATTGATAAAAATTTATAAATATAGTTACTTTAAAATTTGTGTAAGTCCACTTTTTACAAAATAATATTTAGTTAAAAAGTAAGGCTATATTCTTTTAAGTTTAAATTCGATCACATCATAAACTTAAATCAGTAGTTTTTACCTGTAAACTGATTTCTCAAAATTCCTTAAAAATTGTCATCGTTTGCCAATATAAATTTACATATGTATAGAATTTACAAATATATTTGCTTTAAAATTTGTATAAGTAGTCTTTCAGAAAAAACAAAGTATTTAGCTAAAAAGTTATGCTAGATTTTTTGTAACGTTAAAATCGATCCCATTATAAACTTAAATCAGTGAAGTTTTTAATCTGTAAACTGATTTCCCAAAATTTCTTTAAAAATAGCTTCCTTATTTAGTATAAATTTACATATGTATCGAATTTATAAATATACTTGCTGTAAAATTTGTCTAAGTCCACTTTTTACAAAACATAATATTTAGTTAAAAAGTTATGCTACATTCTTTTAACTTTAAATTCAATCACATCATAAATTTAAATCAATGGATATTTTTTCTGTAAACTAGTGTCCAAAATTCCTTAAAAGTTGTCATCGTTTGTTCAATATAAATTTACATATGTATGGAATATTCAAATATATTTGTTTTAAAATTTGTATAAATCCACTTTCCGAGAAAACAAAGTATTTTGTTAAAAAGTTATGCTGGATTCTTTTAATTTTAAAATCGAACTCATCATAAACTTAAAACGAATTTACAAATGTATAGAATTTTTAAATATATTTGCTTTAATATTTTGCTTTGTATAACTCTACTTTCCAGAAATACGAAGTAATTAGTTAAAAAGTTATACCAGGTACTTTTAACTTCAAAATCGATCATATTATAAACTTAAATCAATAGGGTTTTTAATCTGTAAACTGATTTTCCAAAATTCCTTTAAAAATATCATCGTTTGTCAATATAAATTTACATATGTGTAGAATTTAAAAATATATTTGTTTTAAAACTTGTATATGTCCACTTTCTTGAAAAACGAAGCATTGAGTTAAAAAGTTATGCTAGATTCATTTAACTTTAAAATAGATCACATCATAATCTTAAAACTAATTTACATATATATAGAATTTACAAATATATTTGCTTTACAATTTGTACACGTCCACTTTCCTAAAATACAAGTATTTAATTAGAAAGTTTTGCTATACTCTTTTAACTTTAAAATCGATCACATCATAAACTTAAATCAATGGAGTTTTTATCTGTAAACTGATTTCTCAAAATTGTTTCAAAAACATCATCGTTTGACAATATAAATTTACATGTATATGGAATTTATAAATATACTTGCTTTAAAAATTTTACAAGTCCACTTTCCGAAAAAGCAAAGTATTTAGTTAAAAAAGTTATGCTACATTCTTTTAACTTGAAATTCGATCACATCATAAACTTAAATCAACGAAGATTTTATCTGTAAACTGGTTTTCCGAAATTCTTTAATTATCATCTTTGTCAATATAAATTTACATATTGATAAAAATTTATAGATATAGTTACTTTAAAATTTGTGTAAGTCCACTTTTTACAAAACAATATTTAGTTAAAAAGTTATGCTACATTCTTTTAACTTTCAAATCGATCACATCATAAACTTAAATCAGTAGAATTTTTATCTGTAAACTGATTTCTCAAAATTCCTTAAAAATTGTCATCGTTTGCCAATATAAATTTACATATGTATAGAATTTACAAATATATTTGCTTTAAAATTTGTATAAGTCCTCTTTCAGAAAAAACAAATTATTTAGCTAAAAAGTTATGCTAGTTTTTTTTTTTTTGTAACGTTAAAATCGATCCCATCATAAACTTAAATCAGTGGAGTTTTTAATCTTTAAACTGATTTCCCAAAATTTCTATAAAAATAGCATCATTTGTTAGTATAAATTTACATGTGTATAGAATTTATAAATATATTTGCTGTAAAATTTTCTAAGTCCACTTTTTACAAAACATAATATTTAGTTAAAAAGTTATGTTACATTCTTTTAACTTTAAATTCGATCACATCATAAACTTAAATCAATGGATATTTTATCTGTAAACTAGTGTCCCAAATTCCTTAAAAATTTTCATCGTTTGTTCAATATAATTTTACATATGTATGTAATTTACAAATATATTTGTTTTAAAATTTGTATAAATCCACTTTCCGAGAAAACAAAGTATTTTGTTAAAAAGTTATGCTGGATTCTTTTAATTTTAAAATCGAACTCATCATAAACTTAAAACGAATTTACAAATGTATAGAATTTTTAAATATATTTGCTTTAATATTTTGCTTTGTATAACTCTACTTTCCAGAAATACGAAGTAATTAGTTAAAAAGTTATGCTAGATTTTTTGTAACGTTAAAATCGATCCCATTATAAACTTAAATCAGTGAAGTTTTTAATCTGTAAACTGATTTCCCAAAATTTCTTTAAAAATAGCTTCCTTATTTAGTATAAATTTACATATGTATCGAATTTATAAATATACTTGCTGTAAAATTGTATATGTCCACTTTTTAAAAACATATTAGTTAAAAAGTTATGCTAATTCTTTAACTTTAAATAGATCACATCATAATCTTAAAACTATTTTACATATATATAAATTTACAAATATATTCTTTAAATTTGTACACGTCCACTTTCCTAAAAGACAAGTATTTAATTAGAAAGTTTTGCTATACTCTTTTAACTTTAAAATTGATCACATCATAAACTTAAATCAATGGAGTTTTTATCTGTAAACTGATTTCTCAAAATTGTTTCAAAAACATCATCGTTTGACAATATAAATTTACATGTATATGGAATTTATAAATCTACTTGCTTTAAAAATTTTACAAGTCCACTTAAAAACAAAAAGTATTTAGTTAAAAAGTTATGCTACATTCTTTTAACTTGAAATTCGATCACATCATAAACTTAAATCAATAGAGATTTTAATCTGTAAACTAATTTTCCAAAATCCCTTTAAAAATATCATCTATTGTCAATATAAATTTACATATTGATAAAAATTTATAGATATAGTTACTTTAAAATTTGTGTAAGTCCACTTTTTACAAAACAATATTTAGTTAAAAAGTTATGCTACATTCTTTTAACTTTCAAATCGATCACATCATAAACTTAAATCAGTAGAATTTTTATCTGTAAACTGATTTCTCAAAATTCCTTAAAAATTGTCATCGTTTGCCAATATAAATTTACATATGTATAGAATTTACAAATATATTTACTTTAAAATTTGTATAAGTCCACTTTCCAGAAATACGAAGTATTTGGTTAAAAACTTATCCTAGGTACTTTTAACTTCAAAATCGATCATATTATAAACTTAAATCAATAGAGATTTTAATCTGTAAACTAATTTTCCAAAATCCCTTTAAAAATATCATCTATTGTCAATATAAATTTACATATCGATAAAATTTACAAATATAGTTGCTTTAAAAGTCACTTTTTACAAAACATAATATTTAGTTTAAAAGTTATATTACATTTTTTTAACTTTAAATTCGATCCCACCATAAACTTAAATCAATGGAGATTTTATCTCTAAAATGGTTTCCCAAAATTTCTTAAATGTCATCTTTTGTCAATATAAATTTACATACTGATAAAATTTACAATTACAGTTGCTTTAAAATTTCTGTAAGTCCACTTTTTACAAAACAATATTTAGTTAAAAAGTAAGGCTACATTCTTTTAAGTTTAAATTCGATCACATCATAATCTTAAATCAATGGAGATTTTTTCTGCAAACTGGTTTCCCAAAATTCCTTAATTATCATCGTTTGTCAATATAAATTTACATATTGATAAGAATTTATAAATATAGTTACTTTAAAATTTGTGTAAGTCCACTTTTAACAAAACAATATTTAGTTAAAAAGTTAGGCTACATTCTTTTAAGTTTAAATTCGATCACATCATAATCTTAAGTCAATGGAGATTTTATTTGTATACTGGTTTCCCAAAATTCCTTAATTATCAGAGTTTGCCAGTGAAAATTTACATAATGATAAAATTTACATTTATAGCTGCTTTAAAATTTCTTTAAGTCCACTTTTTACAAAAAAAAATATTTAGTTAAAAGTTATATTACATTCTTTTAACTTTAAAATCAACCCAATTAAAAAATTAAATTAATTTAATATTTAAACATCATAATATAAAAGAACTAACATATACTAAATTTTATCAAACTTTCCATATACGAATCTTTAAATATCATCATATAATATAGAATAATTTAAGTGTCATTACAAAGAAAAGTGATAATTTATTTATATATTACATCAACATTATAAATATGTTATAAAATTTAATGTCTTACTTGCGTTCCATGATTTGAAAGATTCCCGGATAAGTAAACCAGAAGCTGTAGTCAAACTTTAGACAACTGGTAAAATGTCACAATATCATTCCAGTTTGTGAATGATTAATGTTTTCTGAAACCTCTTACATATATGTAACACCAACTTTCGCCTTCAAATCATCCGAATCGCTCTAGTAAAGTTCTAAAATTCTTCTGCGAACAACCACTCTTGCTTGACCGACTCAAGAGTAAAGATTGCATCACGCGGTCCCATAATTTATTTTTTGATTTATTAAGGTTATCCCTAAGGTTACTTGCTCCATAATCCGTACGTCAGCACTTAAATCTGTGTTCTTTAATGGGACGGTTAGCCTTCCGTCAAACAATTAACTATCAAAAGTGATAGTTTTTTACAGTAAAAGTCTTACTAATATATCCCCAGGGAGGTGATATTCACTGATAAAAATCAACAGCTCAGTTTGTTAGTATTTGGAATGCCAATTTTTCACGCTTGTTTGAGCAGGTTGCGCGTTTACATGTTGTAGTTATAACGGAACTAGATAATGATTGAAGTTTAGCAACGCTTTGAAAGAGACATGTCTGCATTGCAGGTGTTAATTTACATTGGGGAAAGATTGCCGCTTTGAAAGTGACACGTCGGCATTGCAGGTGTTAATATACATTGGAAAGAGATTACTGGTTCATAATAGTGGTTTTGCATATGTTTAATGTATTCGTTTACGTTAAAATGTCATAAAGAAAAGTGTCAGCTCTTTTAACATCAGCTGTCAAAACAAAACGGAAGTAACGCCTTCGGAACCGGAAATTGTGAATAATTTAATAAATTAAATTATAAGACACAATTAATATACAATAGTCTAAAGTATAAGACATAACTAATATACGATAGTAATAAAATATAATACACAATAAAGAATAGTAATAAAATGTAAGATACAAATAATATACAATAGTCATAAAATATGAAACCCAATTAATATACAATAATCCTAAACTGTAAGCCATTATTAATATACAATAGTAATAAAATATAATACATAATTAATATACAATAGTAATAAAATATAAGACACAATTAATATATAATAGTCATAAAATATAAGGCACAATTAATATGCAATAGTCTAAAGTATAAGACATAACTAATATACGATAGTAATAAAATATAATACACAATAAACAATAGTAATAAAATATAAGATACGAATAATATACAATAGTCATAAAATATTAAACCCAATTAATATACAATAATCCTAAATTGTAAGCCATTATTAATATACAATAGTAATAAAATATAATACATAATTAATATACAATAGTAATAAAATATAAGACACAATTAATATATAATAGTCATAAAATATAAGGCACAATTAATATACAATAGTCTAAAGTATAAGACATAATTAATATACGATAGTAATAAAATATAATACACAAGAAACAATAGTAATAAAATATAAGATACAAATAATATACAATAGTCATAAAATATTAAACCCAATTAATATACAATAATCCTAAACTGTAAGTCATAATTAATATACAATAGTAATAAAATATAATACATAATTAATATACAATAATAATAAAACATAAGACACAATTAATATAATAGTCATAAAATATAAGGCACAATTAATATACAATAGTCTAAAGTATAAGACATAATTAATATACGATAGTAATAAAATATAATACACAAGATATACAATAGTAATAAAATATAAGATACAAAATAATATACAATAGTCATAAAATATATAAACCCAATTAATATACAATAATCTTAAACTGTAAGTCATAAATAATATACAATAGTAAATAGAATATAATATATAATATACAATAGTAATAAAATTTAATACACAATTAATATAAAATAGTAATAAAATATAATACACAATAAACAATAGTAATAAAATATAAGATATGAATAATATACAATAGTCATAAAATATTAAACCCAATTAATATACAATAATCTTAAACTGTAAGTCATAAATAATATACAATAGTAATAGAATATAATATATAATATACAATAGTAATAAAATTTAATACATAATTAATATACGATAGTAATAAAATATAATACACAAGAAACAATAGTAATAAAATATAAGATACAAATAATATACAATAGTCATAAAATATTAAACCCAATTAATATACAATAATCCTAAACTGTAAGCCATTATTAATATACAATAATAATAAAATATAATACATAATTAATATACAATAATAATAAAACACAAGACACAATTAATATATAATAGTCATAAAATATAAGGCACAATTAATATACAATAGTTTAAAGTATAAGACATAATTAATATACGATAGTAATAAAATATAATACACAATAAACAATAGTAATAAAATATAAGATACGAATAATATACAATAGTCATAAAATATTAAACCCAATTAATATACAATAATCCTAAACTGTAAGCCATTATTAATATACAATAATAATAAAATATAATACATAATTAATATACAATAGTAATAAAATATAAGACACAATTAATATATAATAGTCATAAAATATAAGGCACAATTAATATACAATAGTCTAAAGTATAAGACATAACTAATATACGATAGTAATAAAATATAATACACAATAAAGAATAGTAATAAAATATAAGATACAAATAATATACAATAGTCATAAAATATGAAACCCAATTAATATACAATAATCCTAAACTGTAAGCCATTATTAATATACAATAGTAATAAAATATAATACATAATTAATATACAATAGTAATAAAATATAAGACACAATTAATATATAATAGTCATAAAATATAAGGCACAATTAATATGCAATAGTCTAAAGTATAAGACATAACTAATATACGATAGTAATAAAATATAATACACAATAAACAATAGTAATAAAATATAAGATACGAATAATATACAATAGTCATAATAATATTAAACCCAATTAATATACAATATTCCTAAACTGTAAGCCATTATTAATATACAATAGTAATAAAATATAATACATAATTAATATACAATAGTAATAAAATATAAGACACAATTAATATAATAGTCATAAAATATAAGGCACAATTAATATACAATAGTCTAAAGTATAAGACATAATTAATATACGATAGTAATAAAATATAATACACAAGAAACAATAGTAATAAAATATAAGATACAAATAATATACAATAGTCATAAAATATGAAACCCAATTAATATACAATAATCCTAAACTGTAAGTCATAATTAATATACAATAGTAATAAAAATATAATACATAATTAATATACAATAATAATAAAACACAAGACACAATTAATATATAATAGTCATAAAATATAAGGCACAATTAATATACAATAGTTTAAAGTATAAGACATAATTAATATACGATAGTAATAAAATATAATACACAAGAAACAATAGTAATAAAATATAAGATACAAATAATATACAATAGTCATAAAATATTAAACCCAATTAATATACAATAATCCTAAACTGTAAGCCATTATTAATATACAATAGTAATAAAATATAATACATAATTAATATACAATAGTAATAAAATATAAGACACAATTAATATATAATAGTCATAAAATATAAGGCACAATTAATATACAATAGTCTAAAGTATAAGACATAATTAATATACGATAGTAATAAAATATAATACACAAGAAACAATAGTAATAAAATATAAGATACAAATAATGTACAATAGTCATAAAATATGAAACCCAATTAATATACAATAATCTTAAACTGTAAGTCATAATTAATATACAATAGTAATAAAATATAATACATAATTAATATACAATAGTAATAAAATATAAGGCACAATTAATATATAATAATCATAAAATATAAGGCACAATTAATATACAATAGTCTAAAGTATAAGACATAACTAATATACGATAGTAATAAAATATAATACACAAGAAACAATAGTAATAAAATATAAGATACAAATAATATACAATAGTCACAAAATATGAAACCCAATTAATATACAATAATCTTAAACTGTAAGTCATAATTAATATACAATAGTAATAGAATATAATATATAATATACAATAGTAATAAAATTTAATACACAATTAATATAAAATAGTAATAAAATATAAGACCCAATTAATATACAATAGTCTAAAGTATAAGACATAACTAATATACGATAGTAATAAAATATAATACACAATAAACAATAGTAATAAAATATAAGATACAAATAATATACAATAGTCATAAAATATTAAACCCAATTAATATACAATAATCCTAAACTGTAAGCCATTATTAATATACAATAATAATAAAATATAATACATAATTAATATACAATAATAATAAAACACAAGACACAATTAATATATAATAGTCATAAAATATAAGGCACAATTAATATACAATAGTTTAAAGTATAAGACATAATTAATATACGATAGTAATAAAATATAATACACAAGAAACAATAGTAATAAAATATAAGATACAAATAATATACAATAGTCATAAAATATTAAACCCAATTAATATACAATAATCCTAAACTGTAAGCCATTATTAATATACAATAATAATAAAATATAATACATAATTAATATACAATAGTAATAAAATATAAGACACAATTAATATATAATAGTCATAAAATATAAGGCACAATTAATATACAATAGTCTAAAGTATAAGACATAACTAATATACGATAGTAATAAAATATAATACACAATAAACAATAGTAATAAAATATAAGATACAAATAATATACAATAGTCATAAAATATGAAACCCAATTAATATACAATAATCCTAAACTGTAAGCCATTATTAATATACAATAGTAATAAAATATAATACATAATTAATATACAATAGTAATAAAATATAAGACACAATTAATATATAATAGTCATAAAATATAAGGCACAATTAATATGCAATAGTCTAAAGTATAAGACATAACTAATATACGATAGTAATAAAATATAATACACAATAAACAATAGTAATAAAATATAAGATACGAATAATATACAATAGTCATAAAATATTAAACCCAATTAATATACAATAATCCTAAACTGTAAGCCATTATTAATATACAATAGTAATAAAATATAATACATAATTAATATACAATAGTAATAAAATATAAGACACAATTAATATATAATAGTCATAAAATATAAGGCACAATTAATATACAATAGTCTAAAGTATAAGACATAATTAATATACGATAGTAATAAAATATAATACACAATAAACAATAGTAATAAAATATAAGATACAAATAATATACAATAGTCATAAAATATGAAACCCAATTTATATACAATAATCCTAAACTGTAAGTCATAATTAATATACAATAATAATAAAATATAATAAATAATTAATATACAATAATAATAAAACACAAGACACAATTAATATATAATAGTCATAAAATATAAGGCACAATTAATATACAATAGTTTAAAGTATAAGACATAATTAATATACGATAGTAATAAAATATAATACACAAGAAACAATAGTAATAAAATATAAGATACAAATAATATACAATAGTCATAAAATATTAAACCCAATTAATATACAATAATCCTAAACTGTAAGCCATTATTAATATACAATAGTAATAAAATATAATACATAATTAATATACAATAGTAATAAAATATAAGACACAATTAATATATAATAGTCATAAAATATAAGGCACAATTAATATACAATAGTCTAAAGTATAAGACATAATTAATATACGATAGTAATAAAATATAATACACAATAAACAATAGTAATAAAATATAAGATACGAATAATATACAATAGTCATAAAATATGAAACCCAATTAATATACAATAATATTAAACTGTAAGTCATAATTAATATACAATAGTAATAAAATATAATACATAATATACAATAGTAATAAAATATAAGGCACAATTAATATATAATAATCATAAAATATAAGGCACAATTAATATACAATAGTCTAAAGTATAAGACATAACTAATATACGATAGTAATAAAATATAATACACAATAAACAATAGTAATAAAATATAAGATACAAATAATGTACAATAGTCATAAAATATGAAACCCAATTAATATACAATAATCTTAAACTGTAAGTTATAATTAATATACAATAGTAATAAAATATAATACATAATATACAATAGTAATAAAATGTAATACACAATTAATATAAAATAGTAATAAAATATAAGACAAAATTAATATATAATAGTCTAATTTATAAGATATAACTAATATACGATAGTAATAAAATATAATACACAATAAACAATAGTAATAAAATATAAGATACAAATAATATACAATAGTCATAAAAATATAAAAATCCCAATTTATATACAATAATCCTAAACTGTAAGTCATAATTAATATACAATAATAATAAAATATAATAAATAATTAATATACAATAATAATAAAACACAAGACACAATTAATATATAATAGTCATAAAATATAAGGCACAATTAATATACAATAGTTTAAAGTATAAGACATAATTAATATACGATAGTAATAAAATATAATACACAATAAACAATAGTAATAAAATATAAGATACAAATAATATACAATAGTCATAAAATATTAAACCCAATTAATATACAATAATCCTAAACTGTAAGCCATTATTAATATACAATAGTAATAAAATATAATACATAATTAATATACAATAGTAATAAAATATAAGACACAATTAATATATAATAGTCATAAAATATAAGGCACAATTAATATACAATAGTCTAAAGTATAAGACATAATTAATATACGATAGTAATAAAATATAATACACAATAAAGAATAGTAATAAAATATAAGATACAAATAATATACAATAGTCATAAAATATGAAAATCAATTAATATACAATAATCCTAAACTGTAAGCCATTATTAATATACAATAGTAATAAAATATAATTTTTAATTAATATACAATAGTAATAAAATATAAGACACAATTAATATATAATAGTCATAAAATATAAGGCACAATTAATATACAATAGTCTAAAGTATAAGACATAACTAATATAATATAGTAATAAAATATAATACACAATAAACAATAGTAATAAAATATAAGATACAAATAATATACAATAGTCATAAAATATGAAACCCAATTAATATACAATAATCCTAAACTGTAAGTCATAATTAATATACAATAGTAATAAAATATAATACATAATTAATATACAATAGTAATAAAATATAAGACACAATTAATATATAATAGTCATAAAATATAAGGCACAATTAATATACAATAGTCTAAAGTATAAGACATAATTAATATACGATAGTAATAAAATATAATACACAATAAACAATAGTAATAAAATATAAGATACGAATAATATACAATAGTCATAAAATATGAAACCCAATTAATATACAATAATATTAAACTGTAAGTCATTAATTAATATACAATAATAATAAAATATAATACATAATTAATATACAATAATAATAAAACACAAGACACAATTAATATATAATAGTCATAAAATATAAGGCACAATTAATATACAATAGTTTAAAGTATAAGACATAATTAATATACGATAGTAATAAAATATAATACACAAGAAACAATAGTAATAAAATATAAGATACAAATAATATACAATAGTCATAAAATATTAAACCCAATTAATATACAATAATCCTAAACTGTAAGCCATTATTAATATACAATAGTAATAAAATATAATACATAATTAATATACAATAGTAATAAAATATAAGACACAATTAATATATAATAGTCATAAAATATAAGGCACAATTAATATACAATAGTCTAAAGTATAAGACATAATTAATATACGATAGTAATAAAATATAATACACAAGAAACAATAGTAATAAAATATAAGATACAAATAATATACAATAGTCATAAAATATGAAACCCAATTAATATACAATAATCTTAAACTGTAAGTCATAATTAATATACAATAGTAATAAAATATAATACATAATATACAATAGTAATAAAATGTAATACACAATTAATATAAAATAGTAATAAAATATAAGACCCAATTAATATACAATAGTCTAAAGTATAAGACATAATTAATATACGATAGTAATAAAATATAATACACAAGAAACAATAGTAATAAAATATAAGATACAAATAATATACAATAGTCATAAAATATTAAACCCAATTAATATACAATAATCCTAAACTGTAAGCCATTATTAATATACAATAATAATAAAATATAATACATAATTAATATACAATAGTAATAAAATATAAGACACAATTAATATATAATAGTCATAAAATATAAGGCACAATTAATATACAATAGTCTAAAGTATAAGACATAACTAATATACGATAGTAATAAAATATAATACACAATAAACAATAGTAATAAAATATAAGATACAAATAATATACAATAGTCATAAAATATGAAAATCAATTAATATACAATAATCCTAAACTGTAAGTCATAATTAATATACAATAGTAATAAAATATAATACGTAATATAAAATAGTAATAAAATGTAATACACAATTAATATAAAATAGTAATAAAATATAAGACCCAATTAATATACAATAGTCTAAAGTATAAGACATAACTAATATACGATAGTAATAAAATATAATACACAATAAACAATAGTAATAAAATATAAGATACAAATAATGTACAATAGTCATAAAATATGAAACCCAATTAATATACAATAATCCTAAACTGTAAGTCATAATTAATATACAATAGTAATAAAATATAATACATAATTAATATACAATAGTAATAAAATATAAGGCACAATTAATATATAATAATCATAAAATATAAGGCACAATTAATATACAATAGTCTAAAGTATAAGACATAACTAATATACGATAGTAATAAAATATAATACACAATAAACAATAGTAATAAAATATAAGATACAAATAATGTACAATAGTCATAAAATATGAAACCCAATTAATATACAATAATCTTAAACTGTAAGTCATAATTAATATATAATAGTAATAAAATATAATACATAACATACAATAGTAATAAAATGTAATACACAATTAATATAAAATAGTAATAAAATAAGACCCAATTAATATACAATAGTCTAAAGTATAAGACATAACTAATATACGATAGTAATAAAATATAATACACAATAAACAATAGTAATAAAATATAAGATACGAATAATATACAATAGTCATAAAATATTAAACCCAATTAATATACAATAATCCTAAACTGTAAGCCATTATTAATATACAATAATAATAAAATATAATACATAATTAATATACAATAGTAATAAAATATAAGACACAATTAATATATAATAGTCATAAAATATAAGGCACAATTAATATACAATAGTTTAAAGTATAAGACATAATTAATATACGATAGTAATAAAATATAATACACAAGAAACAATAGTAATAAAATATAAGATACAAATAATATACAATAGTCATAAAATATTAAACCCAATTAATATACAATAATCCTAAACTGTAAGCCATTATTAATATACAATAGTAATAAAATATAATACATAATTAATATACAATAGTAATAAAATATAAGACACAATTAATATATAATAGTCATAAAATATAAGACCCAATTAATATATAATAGTCTAAAGTATAAGACATAATTAATATACGATAGTAATAAAATATAATACACAATAAACAATAGTAATAAAATATAAGATACGAATAATATACAATAGTCATAAAATATGAAACCCAATTAATATACAATAATATTAAACTGTAAGTCATAATTAATATACAATAGTAATAAAATATAATACATAATATACAATAGTAATAAAATATAATACACAATTAATGTAAAATAGTAATAAAATATAAGACCCAATTAATATATAATAGTCATAAAGTATAAGACATAATCAATATACAATAGTAAAAAAAAATTAAAGAGTGATTGAAAACAGTACAGTAGTATTTTGGAAGTCACACTTCGTGTCACTTCCTCCCCCCCTGTCACAAACTGTCACAAATTCACTAACTCCTCCCCCTTCAAAGTGTGACATCATATGTGGACGATCCCTACGTTTTGTACTAAGAAACCTTTTAATGAATATTCTTAATTTATTCAATTTTTATGAAACTACTAAAAAACTCTATTTGAAGATTTTAAATGTTATGTATTTTATCTAACATCATTTATAATACTCCTAAAAATAATATTATTTTAAGTTTATTATTAAAAAAAAGAGATTTAAGGCTCCTTGTAGCCTTAATTGAGTGTGAAATATGATTCTACAATTCTTTAATAAAGTAAAACTTATACAATTGCTAAAATATTACTTTTTATTAACATCGAAATTTTATGTCATAAAATTTGGATTGTAGGAATTTTACGTTAAACGCTGAACAAAATAAAACGTCATTTTCGGTACTGACTGAATAACATCAGTCAGAATAAAGCGGTTTCCACTTAATAACTAATAACTAACGCCAACTAAAACAGATCGTCATTTGATGTAATAGTCAATTAACATTAATCTATGCGAAACGTAACTTTACCTTACTTCCTGAAAACCGTAATCTTGAAAGAGACATAACTTCCTTATGGCCTGAATATAACTAACCAAGTTAATTTACGTCCATTCAACCAACTGCATAACACAAATATAAAAGACCAGAAATTTCACCAAACTGGATTGTAAAAATGAACAGGAATGTAAGCATTTTTTCCCGTTACAGTTAAATATGTCTAGCCAGCTTACTCCGCCATTAATTTAAAGGATTAGGATTGATTGATTATTAATGATATCGTAGCAACTTAATAAATCCAATCTCATAAATGTATGATAATTTTGCTTTAATACTAAGTTAACAATCTCATAAATGTATTTTACATCTCATAAATGTATGATAAAGTTATTAGATGAGACATATCATGAAAAATGAAAATAAATTTTTCTATGATATCCACTTATACTGATTTTTCAGTTCAATTTAGTTACTCTAATTTAAACACTAACCTACATATTTTAGCATATGAAAAGTGATAGTGACTAAATAAATTTTTATTTAATATTTTGAATTATTATTTATGAAATCGCTGTTACTAAAACCAATCTCATAAATGTATTTTACATTTCATAAATGTATGATAAAGTTATTAGATGAGACATATCATGAACAATGAAACTTAATTTTTCTATGATATCCACTTATACTGATTTAAACACTAAAAATCAGATTTCTCATAATATTTCTCATGACGAGAAATATTATGAGAAATCTGATTTTTCAGTTCAATTTAGTTACTCGAATTTAATCACTAACCTATATATTTTAACATATAAAAGGAGACAGTGACTAAATAAAATTTTATTTAATATTTTGTATTATTATTTATGAAATCGCTGTTACTAAAACCAATCTCATAAATGTATTTTGCATCTCATAAATGTATGATAAAGTTATTAGATGAGACATATCATGAAAAATGAAACTAAATTTTTCCATGATATCCACTAATACTGATTTAAACACTAATCTACATATTTTAACATATAATACGAGTTAATGACTAAATAAGTTTTTAATTTTTATAATAAATTACTATTTATGAAGTATTAGTAAATAAATAAAAACCCTCGTAAACGTGTTTCGCTTTTACTTTAAACTGTTAAGAATGAGAAAGTAATGTGATTTTGAGAAATATCTTGAGAGATTAAAATTCCTATAAAATACACTTTCACTGATTTAATCACTAATCTACATATTTTAACGTACAATAGGAGATAATGACTTAAATTTTTTAATTATTATTACGAGTTATTATTTATGAAATCTTAGTAACTCAATAAAACCAATCTTATAAACGTCTTTTACCTTTACTTTAAATAGCTATGATTGAGAAAATTATGGCATTTTGAGAAATAGCTAGAGAAATGAAATTTTCTATGAAATTTAATTACACTGATTTAAACACTAATCATACATTTTATGATATAATAAGAGAAAATGGCCAAAAAACAGGAGGTAATGACTATATAAATTTTTCATTTTTAACTTAAACACTGATTTACTATTTTAAAATATAATACGAGGTAATGACTTAATAAATTTTTAATTACTATTATGAATTTTTATTAATGAAATCTTAGTAACTCCATAAACCCAATCTCATAAACGTGTTTTATCTTTACATTAAATAGCTAAAATTGAGAAAGTTATGAGATTTTGGGAAATAGCTTGAGAAATCAAATTTTCCCATGAAATTCAATTACATTGATTTAAGCACTAATCACATATTTTAACATACAATAGGATATAATGACTAAATAAATTTTTCATTTTTAACTTAAACACTGACTTGCTATTTTAAAATATATTAGGAGGTAATAATTTAAGAAAATTTTTATTTATTATGAGTTATTATTTATATAATCCTAGTAACTCCATAAAACCAAACTCATAAACGTGTTTTACCTTTATTTTAAATAGATATGATTGAGAAAGTTATGAGATTTTGAGAATTAGATTAAGAAACCAAATTTTCCCATGAAATTCAATTACATTGGTTTAAACACTAATCACATATTTTAACATATAATAGGAGATAATGACTAAATAAATTTTTAATTTTTAACTTAAACACTAATGACATACTATTTTAAAATGTAATATGAGTTAATGATTTAACATATTTTTAATTATTAGTATGAGTTTTTATTTATGAAATCTTAGTAACTCAATAAAACCAATCTCATAAACGTGTTTTACCTTTACATTAAATAGATAAGATTCAGAAAGTTATGAGATTTGAGAAATAGCTTGAAAAATCAAATTTTCCCATGAAATTTAATTACATTGATTTAAACACTCAACATAGTTTAATATATAATAGGAGGTAATAACTTAATAAATTTTTAATTATTAATATGAGTTTTTATTTATGAAATCTTAGTAACTCAATAAAACCTATCTCATAAATGTGTTTTACCTTTACATTAAATAGCTAAGATTGAGAAAGTCATGATATTTTGAGAAATATCTTGAGAAATCTAATTTTTTCATTCAATTCAATTACATTGATATAAACACTAATCTACATATTTTAACATATAATACGAAATAATGACTAAATAAATTTTTAATTTTTATAATAAATTATTATTTATGAAGTATTAATAAATGAATAAAAACCAATCTTGTAAACATGTTTCGCTTTTACTTTAAACTGTTAAGAATCAGAACGTAATGCGATTTTGAGAAATATCTTGAGAGATTAAAATTCCTATAAAATACAGTTTTACTGATTTAATCAGTAATATACATATTTTAACTTATAATAGGAGATAATCAATTCATTTTTAATTATTATTATTATTATTATTATTATTATTATTATTTATGAAATCTTAGTAACTCAATAAAACCAATCTCATAAACGTGTTTTACCTGTACATTAAATAGCTATGATTGAGAAAGTTATGAGATTTTGAGAAATAGCTTGAGAAATCAAATTTTCCCGTGAAATTCAATTTCATTGATTTAAAAACTAATCACGTATTTTAACATAAAATAGGAGATAATGACTAAATAAATTTTTAATTTTTAACTTAAATACTAATGACTTACTATTTTAAAATATAATAACATGTAATGACTTATTAAATTTTCAGTTATTAACATGAGTTTTTATTTATGAAATCTTAGTAACTCAATAAAACCAATCTCATAAACGTGTTACATTAACCCCTTTACATTAAATAGCTATGATTGAGAAAGTTATGAGATTTTGAGAAATAGCTTGAGAAACCAAATTTTCACATGCAATTTAATTAAACTGATTTAAGCACTCAACATAGTTTAACATATAATATGAGGTAATAACTTAATAAATTTTTAATTATTAATGTGAGTGTTTATTTATGAAATCTTAGTAACTCAATAAAACCTATCTCATAAACGTGCTTTACCTTTACTTTAGATAGCTAAGATTGAGAAAGTTATGAGAGTTTGAGAAATATCTTGAGAAATCTAAGTTTTTCATTCAATTCAATTACATTGATTTAAACACTAATCTACATATTTTAACATATAATACGAGATAATGACTAAATAAATTTTTAATTTTTATTATAAATTATTATTTATGAAGTATTAGTAAATGAATAAAAACCAATCTCGGAAACGTGTTTCGCTTTTACTTTAAAAGGTTAAGAATGAGAACGTAATGCGATTTTGAGAAATATTTTGAGAGATTAAAATTCCTATAAAATACAGTTTAACTGAATTAATCAATAATCTACATATTTTAACGTATAATAGGAGATAATAACTTAATTTTTTAAACTATTATTATTATTATTATATATGAAATCTTAATAACTCAATAAAACCAATCTCATAAACGTGTTTTACTTTTACTTTAAATAGCTATGATTGAGAAAATTATGAGATTTTGAAAAATAGCTTGAGAAATGAAATTTTCTCAAAAAATTCAGTTTCACTGACTCAATTACTAATCTGTATATTTATCACTTATCTGTATGTTACAATAACATATGATAGGATATACTGACTAACAATTATTTAATTTTTATTGTTAGTAATAGGAACATGTGAAAGATTTTCTTCCACCTCTCACTTCTATATCGAGAATCTGGAACATCTAAAATCTTTTTACATATAAATTCCCTTTATAAATGTATAAAATAATAATGTCAGGTGGTCGTAAACTTTCTAAAAGCAAATGAAGAATGTTTTTAACCTTACATTTTCTAGTAATTTAAATATACATTGAAATACAATTGCAAAACTAGTCATTTAGACTGGTTTGGAAAATCTAGTGTTAAATCTATAACAACAAAAATGTAAATGCTTGTTCGTAACCCAAAAATATCTGAAAATATTGCACCGATTGGCTTGAAATTTTGCCTAAGGTTGTACTAGAGTCCAGATATGTTTTTATCCACACTGTTTATATATAAATTTTAAAATCTCTGTGTCGAGATATTGTTGGACTAGAATATTTATGCATAAAACATCGCTTTTGACTCTTGCAGGAATGCTATAAACTACAAATACTAGGTGTGAATTGGTGATGCAAATGTTTATCTTGATAAAATAATATACAGTAAAACACGGGTTTAAAAAAAAGAAATCTAAATATGCATTAAGCTGGTTCTGTTATCTATATAAATAAAAATATAAATGTTTGTTATTAACCGAAAATCTCTGAAAATATTGCACCGTTTGGCTTGAAATTTGGCAAAACGTTGCACTAGAGTCCGCGTATGTTTTTATCTGCACCGTTTATATATAAAGTTTAAAATCTGTGTCGAGTTTTTCTGGGCTTAGAATATTTATGTATATGTTTCATGTCATTATTCCAAGCATTATTCTCCCAGGTTAAACGTAAATGATTAATTTTTTAATTTATCGCATCTTAACTAAGTGAAAGAAACAATATTTCTACAATGTGACGTCATCTAAGTAATTCTTTTAAACTCAGTTTTCCTCGGTTAAAATCAGGAGATTAAAATTTTCAATTTATCACGTAATAAATAGATGAAAACGATATGTTTTTATCATTAGGACGTCATTCCTTTAATTATCTCATTTATTCATTTCTTATTTTATATTATTTAAACAGCGTAGTATCAATAGGACGATTTCACGCAGCAGTGCACGTCTCAACTTATGATGATTCTGGCTTTAATTTCAAATGGAAATGTAGATTATTGGTTGCCTATTGGCTATCGTAAACATAAAAATGAATGGGAAGGGCATTAAAGCCGTTATAACATTGCATGAAATCGCTCTATTCGATATGAGCTTTAAATTTATATATAAAGTGATTGACATTCATTTCTATGTGACGCAAATTATAGCATTTTTATATAAGAACTAATTTTAAATTTAATTCTTGGTTAATTTTTACGTTACAATGAAATGTTTATCAATAATATTCTAACAACGAAAAGTACAAATTTCAGTGACTCTCATAGGGTCATATTCACCAAAATCGGGTATCCAGTATCAAAGAACGGATCAGGGAATCGGTAGATCAGCGATCACACGTCATTAACTGTGATTTAAACTGGTGTCATATGCACCATGAGTGGATTCCCTGATGTATAGATTAATTATTGCAAATATGTAAGCGATGTTCTGTTTGGTCAATAAACGAGATTCTCCGGAGATAGTCCTCATGCTAAGGGCCATTTTCACCAAAATCAGGGTATCTAGGATCAAAGAGTGTATCAGGGAATCGGTAGATCGGAGATCACATGCCGTTAACTGTTACTTAAACTGGTGTCATATGCACCATGAGTGGATTCCCTGATCTATAGATTAATTATTGCAAATATGTAAGCGATGTTTCGATTGCTCAATAAACCAGATTCTCCAAGGATAGTTCTCATGCTAAGTTGATTTACACATTTACTCAATCAGACATAAACATCGTTAGAGGAAATTATAAATTTAGTCAAGGATCTTTAGTTTTACTAAGATTTGCTCACGAAATAAGAATGGAAGAATATAAAAGGAAGAATTGTGATGAAACCGAGGCAGAATCTTTTCTGAAAAATCTGGAAAGGTTCAGTAGTAAAATACCTTGATGCTAACAAAAATGTTTTAGCAGAAGATAGAACATTATTCTTTTTCGAAGGAGCTGAAATCGTGTCATCGAATTAATAATTCAGCTATATATTTATTAAAACGATAACGCGACCGAAAGTCCACATCATCCAAACAATCCAAATCATTTGTTCTATCTCTATTCACAAATCTTTTCTGTTATTTCCAACATTTGTAAAACTTCGAGATCTTCTAAATCTGAAAATATATCCGCCATGTTTGTTTTCAAAGCAGAGAGCATGCGTAAAATGTACTATCCGTGGATTAGGCAATTAATCCTCCAAATTCGGGGGATCAGAAACAGGGGATTAAAATGAACTGAAAGCAGCGGATTCTCGTTGAAGAATACGAAAATGTTGATTCGCGGTTAGATCCGAGTATTAAAATCGTGGTGAATATGACCCTAAGTTGATTTATATATTTACTCAATCAGACATAAATATCGTTAGAGGAAATTATAAATTTAGTCATGTCCACATCATCCAAAAAGTCCAAATCATTTGATCTATCTGGCTGCACAAATTTTTTCCTGCGGCTTTCTGTTATTTCCAACATTTGTAAAACTTCCAGATCTTCTGAATCTAAAAATATATCCGCCATGTTTGTTTTCAACACAGAGCGCATGCGTAAAATGTACTATTCGAGGATTAGGCAATTAATCCTCCAAATTCGGGGGATCAGAAACATGGGATTAAAATGAGCTAAAAACCGGGGATTCTTGTTGAAGAATACGAAAATGCTGATTCGCGGTTAGATCCGAGTATTAAAATCGTGGTGAATATGGCCCTAAGTTGATTTACATATTTACTCAACCAGACATAAATATCGTTAGAGGAAATTATAAATTTAGTCAAGGATCTTTAGTTTTACTAAGATTTGCTTAAGAAATAAGAATGGAAGAATATAAAAGTAAGAATTGTGATGAAACCGAGGAAGAATCTTTTCTGAAAAATCTAGAAAGATCCAAGAGCAAAATAACTTGATGATAACAAAAAATTTCAGCAGAAGATAGAGCATTATTCTTTTCCGAAGGAGCTGAAATCGTGTCATCTACCATTCGAATTAATAATTCAGCTGTATATTTATTAAAACGATAAAAGCGACCGAAAGTCCACATCATCCGAACAATCCAAATCATTTGTTCTATGTGGATGCACAAATCATTTCATGCGGCTTTCTGCTATATCCAACATTTGTAAAACTTCGAGATCTTCTAAATCTGAAAATATATCCATGTTTGTTTTTCAACGCAGAGCGCATGCGTAAAATGTACTATCCGTGGATTAGGCAATTAATCCTCCAATTTCGGGATCAGAAACAGGGGATTAAAATGAGCTGAAGATTCTCGTTGAAGAATACGAAAATGCTGATTCGCAGTTAGATCCGAGTATTAAAATCGGGGTGAATATGGGCCATAGGCAAATAAAAACCTATCATTCGTTATTCATGAAAAAAAATCTTTGTATAAAAGTAATGTATGAAGTTCATCGTAGAGAAGTACGGACACACTTGCTAGAAATAAAAATATTCCGTTACATAAACCATAATACCCTAATTTCTTTTATTCTTTTTCAAGGGAATATGTTTTAAGATATTCTTTTGGCAATGCATAACGACCTTTCTACTTTTTTCAGCTGCATTTTTAGTATCCGCCAAGCTTTCGTAACACTATTTATTTATATCAGCGTAAGCAGTAACTGCGCTTGATGCATTACTTGCATTTTTATGTTACTTTCTCTTACAGAGGTATTTAACCTCTTGAATGGAAGTTGAATGTTTCATAAAAAGACTTAAATTTGTTACGGTTGAGTGAATGCTTTAATGCATTTGCTTCCACTTTTTTTACTTTACTATAAAAATAGTAAACATTCCTTTGTATGTACTCTATTTCGGAAACAGAATAACTGCAAACTGGAACTCGTAAAATTTGACTTTTATGTTCGGTTACAGGTTTCAAAAGTTAAAAACAGGAAAGTTTGACACATTTTAAATTTATTCACAAGTAATGGTATTAATAAATATTTTTAAATAAATAATTTAGCTTTCATCTTTACACAATATTTAAAAAATATACTATAAATTTAAGAAGCTATGTAAAAAATACAGAATCAAAATAATACTCAGTCATTATAAAATATTTTCTATTTTAGAAAATTTGAAAGCATGATTTTTTTTTTCAATTTAGTACTTTTTACTTTTTACTTTTTCTGTTCTCTACCTATTGTGTTGGCAAACATCGAACAAAAATTTCACAATGATTTCGAAAAATTTAATTCTTATCTTCTAAGATACCCATTCTTAAATTTCATTTCTTAGAAGCATGATAATTTTTTATTCAATATATAAATTTTTTTAATTGAATAAAAAATTATTGAATAAAAAAATTGAATTGAATAAAAAAAATTTTTTTTATTAAATATATAATTGTTTTCGAATTTATTGGCGCAGATATAACAAGAATTTTCCAAAAATAATGGGAAATTTATTTAAGACAGCCATTCTTAAATTCCTTTTTTAAGATATTTTTTATTCGTTTTCTAAATATGTTGATCTAGAAGATCAATCTAGAATTTCACCTTAATATTCTCAAATTTTATCTATTTATTTATTTATCTATTTATCTATCTATTTATTTAGTTATCTATTTATCTATTTATTTATTTATTTATTTATCTATCTATTTATCTATCTATTTATTTATCTATTTATCTATTTATTTATTTAGTTATTTATTTATTTATCTATTTATTTATTTATTTATTTATCTATTTATCTATCTATTTATTTACTTATCTATTTATCTATCTATTTATTTACTTATCTATTTATCTATCTATTTATTTACTTATCTATTTATCTATCTATCTATTTCTTATCTATCTATCTATCTATCTATCCATCTATCTATCTATCTATCTACTTATTTACTTATCTATTTATCTATCTACTTATTTACTTATCTATTTATCATCTATTTATTTACTTATCTATTTATCTATCTATTTATTTACTTATCTATTTATCTATCTATCTATTTCTTATCTATCTATCTATCTATCTATCCATCTATCTATCTATCTATCTATCTACCTATCTATCCATCCATCCATCCATATATCCATCCATCCATTTATCTATCTATCTATCCATTCATCCATCCACTCATCCATCCATCCATCCATTTATCTATCTATCTATCCATCCATCCATCTATCCATCCATCCATCCATTTATTTATTTATTCATTCATTCATTCATTTATTTATTTATTTATTGTAAGACAGTTATTCATTATTTGCTTTTCTTAGAAATATAATTTATCATTCGTTTTTTAAATGTGTTTTTAAGGACCGACCAAGAATTTCCCAATACTTTGGGAAATTTTATTCTATTATTCTAAGACAGCCTTTTTAAAATTGTTTTTTCTTAGGTATAGGATAATTCCTTACTTAATTCTCAAATGTGTGAGAAAAGATCGAATATAATTTCAGAAAATATTGTAAAATTTTTTTTTCTACTTTTTGAAGATGTAGTCAATGTTAAATGGCTTTTCATAGAAATAGGATAATATCTAATACTTTTCTAAATGTATTGATAAGATAGGCAAAGCGTTCACAATAATACATGCAAATTTTATTCTATACATCTAATAAGACAGCTATTCTTGAATTACTTCTCTAAGGAATACGTTAATTTCTTATCCTAAGATTTTAGAAGTCGAATTTTTGGACGATTACTATTTATTTTTATACTACGCATAAGAAACACAAAAAAAGTAAAAATAATTCCTATTCAGCCATATCGCAGGATATTTACTTTTTAAACAAGAACATTGTGAGGTTCAAAGAGTGAAAATCAATTAAATTCTAGAGGCTGAATTTTTGGACGATTACTATACTTTTCTATACTACGTATAAGAAAAAGTATAAAAGCAATAACCATTAATTAATTTAGCCGTATCGCTGAGGAATTACTTTCTAAACTAGAACTGAGTTTCAAAACGTGAAGATCAATTGAATTCTAGAGGTCGAATTTTTGAGCGATTAATATACATTTCTATACTAAGTATCAGAAAAAGTAAAAAAGTAATAACCATTAATTAATTTAGCCGTATCGCTGAGGAATTCCTTTCTAAACTGGAACTGAGGCTCAAAACGTGGAAATGAACTGATTTCTAGAGGTCGAATTTTTGAGCGATTACTATACATTTTTTTACTAAGTATTAAAAAAAGTAATAACCATTAATTAATTTAGCCGTATCACTGAGAAATTACTTTCTAAACTAGAACTGAGGTTCAAAACGTGGAAATGAACTGATTTCTAGAGGTCGAATTTTTGAACGATTGTTATACATTTCTATACTACATATCACAAAAAGTAGAAAAGTAATAACCATTAATTAATTTAGCCTTATCGGTGAGCAAATACTTTCTAAAATGGAACTGAGTTTCTAAAAGTGGAAATAAATTGATTTTTAGAGGACAAATTTTTGAGTGATTACTATACATTTCTATACTACTTATCTGAAAAAGTAAAATATTAATAACCTTTCATTAATTTAGCCGTATCGCTGAGGAATTACTTTCTAAACTAGAACTGAGGTTCAAAACGTGGAAATGAACTGATTTCTAGAGGTCGAATTTTTGAACGATTACTATACATTTCTATAATACATATCAGAAAAATTAAAAGAGTAATAACCATTAATTAATTTAGACTTATCGCTGAGCAATTACTTTTTAAGCCGGAATTGAGGTTCAAAACATAGAAATGAACTGGTTTCTAGAGGTCGAATTTTGGAAGATTACTATGCTTTTCTATACTACGTATCAGAAAAAATTAAAAATGTAATAACCATTAATTAATTTAGCCGTATCACTGATGAATTACTTTCTAAACTGGAACTGAGGTTCAAAACGTGGAAATGAACTGGTTTCTAAAGGTCGAATTTTTGAGCGATTACTATACATGTCTATACTAAGGATAAGAAAAAGTAAAAATGTAATAACCATTAATTAATTTAGCCGTATCGCTGAGCAATTACTTTCTAAACTGGAACTGAGGTTCAAAACGTGGAAATGAACTGATTGCTAGAGGTCGAATTTTTGAACGATTACTATACATTTCTATACTAAGTATCAGAAAAAGTAAAAAAGTAATAACCATTAATTAATTTAGCCGTATCGCTGAGGAATTACTTTCTAAACTGGAACTGAGGTTTAAAACGTGGAAATGAACTGATTTCTAGAGGTCGAATTTTTGAACGATTACTATACATTTCTACACTACGTATCAGAAAAAGTAAAAAAGTAATAACCATTAATTAATTTAGCCGTGTCGCTGAGCAATTACTTTCTAAACTGGAACTGAGATTCAAAACGTGGAAATGAACTGATTTCTAAAGGTCGAATTTTTGGACGATTACTACACATTTCTATACTACGTATCAGAAAAAGTAAAAAAGTAATAACCATTAATTAATTTAGCCGTATCGCTGAGGAATTTCTTTCTAAACTGGAACTGAGGTTCAAAACGTGGAAATGAACTGATTTCTAGAGGTTGAATTATTGAACGATTACTATACATTTCTATAGTACATATCAGAAAAAGTAAAAAAATAATAACCATTAATTAATTTAGCCGTATCGCTGAGCAATTACTTTCTAAACTGGAACTGAGGTTCAAAACGTGGAAATGAACTGATTGCTAGAAGTCGAATTTTTGAACGATTACTATACATTTCTGTACTACATATCAGAAAAATTAAAAGAGTAATAACCATTAATTAATTTAGAATTATCGCTGAGCAATTACTTTCTAAACTAGAACTGAGGTTCAAAACGTGGAAATGAACTGATTTCTAGAGGTTGAATTATTGAACGATTACTATACATTTCTATAGTACATATCAGAAAAAGTAAAAAAATAATAACCATTAATTAATTTAGCCGTATCGCTGAGCAATTACTTTCTAAACTGGAACTGAGGTTCAAAACGTGGAAATGAACTGATTGCTAGAAGTCGAATTTTTGAACGATTACTATACATTTCTGTACTACATATCAGAAAAATTAAAAGAGTAATAACCATTAATTAATTTAGAATTATCGCTGAGCAATTACTTTTAAAGCCGGAATTGAGGTTCAAAACGTAGAAATGAACTGCTTTCTAGAGGTCGAATTTTGGAAGATTACTATACTTTTTTATACTACGTATCAGAAAAAGTAAAAAAGCAAGAACCATTAATTAATTTAGCCGTATCGCTGAGCAATTACTTTCTGAACTGGAACTGAGGTTCAAAACATAGAAATGAACTGGTTTCTAGAGGTCGAATTATTGGAAGATTACTATACTTTTCTATACTACATTTCAGAAAAATTAAAAGAGTAATAACCATTAATTAATTTAGAGCTATCGCTGAGCAATTACTTTCTAAACTGGAACTGAGGTTCAAAACGTGGAAATGAACTGATTTCTAGAGGTCGAATTTTTGGACGATTACTATACATTTCTACACTACGTATCAGAAAAGGTAAAAGAGTAATAACCATATATAATTCAGCCGTATCGCTGAGCAATTACGTTGTAACTTATTGAACTGTCAGGAAAGATGTGTAAATATATCTGTGGCAGTGAATGTCTATTGGAAATGCAAGTAATGAAACGAAGAGACACACTGACCTATGCAGAAATGAGGAAATCTGGACCGTGACAAATACTAAATTTGCACATGTTATCCGTTTTTTCGACAGATTTAATGAGATATGCTGATTTAAACACAGCCATTATAAGATTCGGCAACGCCATTTGAAAATCTGGAATCTTAGTTTGGCTGCTGTAATCACTATATTAATATACGTGTGTTAACTCTGTACAAGCACAATAAATTGCATGACCGTAGTAAACTGGTCGAAATTATTTTAGGTAATTGATAATTTAACTATTTTTTGCTACACTTTTTTGGTTAAAATACATTAAAAAGCCCGAAAAATTATTATTATACGCCTTTATATGTATGTATACATAATTAAATTGATAACTCGACTGCAAAACCTGCGAAACGAGAAAATCCCGCGAAACAGCAGTAAACAAGATTTC
>CM063507.1:54845480-54860480 GCA_032207245.1 Pardosa pseudoannulata | reverse complement strand
GGTAAAGCCAGAGGACTTTACCTTGCAGAGAAACATGGTGAAGAGTAGTTGACTTTTGTGTTTCCTTTTCTTTCAAAATTCCCCTGTACAAGAACATAACCCCGTCAACACGATTGCTGAACTCGACAGCTCGAACCATATTGTCGTCAATGTCGTCAATGTTTTAGGTTCACTCGGAGACTCTTCTGCTGGAGGCGCTGACGGTAAAGCCAGGGGACTTTACCTTGCAGAGAAACATGGTGAAGGGTAGTTGTCTTTTGTGTTTCCTTTTCTTTCAAAATTCCCCTGTACAAGAACATAACTCCGTTAACACGATTGCTGAACTCGACAGCTCGAACCATATTGTCGTCAATGTCGTCAATGTTTTAGGTTCACTCGGAGACTCTTCTGCTGGAGGCGCTGACGGTAAAGCCAGGGGACTTTACCTTGCAGAGAAACATGGTGAAGGGTAGTTGTCTTTTGTGTTTCCTTTTCTTTCAAAATTCCCCTGTACAAGAACATAACCCCGTCAACACGATTGCTGAACTCGACAGCTCGAACCATATTGTCGTCAATGTCGTCAATGTTTTAGGTTCACTCGGAGACTCTTCTGCTGGAGGCGCTGACGGTAAAGCCAGGGGACTTTACCTTGCAGAGAAACATGGTGAAGGGTAGTTGTCTTTTGTGTTTCCTTTTCTTTCAAAATTCCCCTGTACAAGAACATAACCCCCGTTAAACCGATTGCTGAACTCGACAGCTCGAACCATACTGTCGTCAATGTCGTCAATGTTTTAGGTTCACTCGGAGACTCTTCTGCTGGAGGCGCTGACGGTAAAGCCAGGGGACTTTACCTTGGAGAGAAACATGGTGAAGGGTAGTTGTCTTTTGTGCTTCCTTTTCTTTCAAAATTCCCCTGTACAAGAACATAACCTCGTCAACGTGATTGCTGAACTCGACAGCTCGAACCATATTGTCGTCAATGTTTTAGGTTCACTCGGAGACTCTTCTGCTGGAGACGCTGACAGTAAAGCCAGGGGACTTTACCTTGCAGAGAAACATGGTGAAGGGTAGTTGTCTTTTGTGTTTCCTTTTCTTTCAAAATTCCCCTGTACAAGAACATAACTACGTTAACACGATTGCTGAACTCGACAGCTCGAACCATACTGTCGTCAATGTCGTCAATGTTTTAGGTTCACTCGGAGACTCTTCTGATAGAGGCGCTGACGGTAAAGCCAGGGGACTTTACCTTGGAGAGAAACATGGTGAAGGGTAGTTGTCTTTTGTGTTTCCTTTTCTTTCAAAATTCCCCTGTACAAGGACATAACCCCGTCAATGCGATTGCTGAACTCGACAGCTCGAACCATATTGTCGTTAATGTCTTGTGCAAATTGTTTCCATGTTGCACAATTGTTGCAGATTCTCCAGGGTAAGGTCAGTTTGTTCTTCGTCTTCCTCTTCATTTTCTTCCTCACTTGCAGACTTTGTCATCTCAAGAGCCCGTGGTATGTACTCTCATCTCTTTGACATGCAGGGATAATTCTCTATCGCTCATCCACATGAAACAACGCTCCTTTCCCCAATATAGCTGCCGACTTGGTTGTATTTTTTCATTTTTATTTTTTTATGAATATTTTGGAAAAATCCGTGAAGCACTGAAGACGCAAAACATGAAGCGGGAAGTGGAGAAGGAAAAGTGTATTACCAATGAATCAAAATCACAAATAATATAATAATTTAAAATTGTCAAAACTTTTGTTGGAATTTTATTCTTAGAAGTTATTATTCCATTGTTTTATTCTAGAAGTTATTTCTTTAATTATTTGCAGATAACTTTTTTAAAGGTTACCTTGAATTTATGAGTTCAATGAAAATGAATTTCGTAAAGTTGTATTTTTTTTCTTATATCTTATCAAAACATTTTCTGTGACATACCACGATTACTAATTACTCGAGCATTTTTTTCTCTATTTGATTCAACACACTTAGACCTTGAAAATCAACGATACAATAATCTCATACTGTTCTTGATATGACTGTTACGGCATTGAAATCACTCTCACAACTCTAGATCAGAGATAAGCCAATTACGGTCTGCGAAAGGCATTTTAAATTGCAAATATTAATCTAAGCGGTTCGCACGTACAATGAAACCGATGATGACTTCAAAACGTACAATTTTCGACCTCCAACAACGCTCCGAAAAATGGATGTAATGTACATTTTTAGTGCTTTATAGAATTTTGAGGTAGGATCAGGTATATTGTTTAGAATTATCTTTCACTGACATTTCTTGAGGGATCCAAACCTACTGAGGCACAAAGATGCTGATAGCTTTTCATGGCTTTGTAAATCTTATTTCGGAGTATTTTGTTTACAGTAACATGGTACCTAATTGTACCCTTAAATATCTTAGATGACTTTCGTAAAAAATTATAAATAAGTCTTTCAAAGAATATTTTTATTTGTACTTTAGAATATTATTTCTTATGGGATAATATTCGATCTTGACGAGCTTTATGTGTATTAAAAATTAACAATCTATAAATCTATTTATATATCTATATATACCGGAAGTATCAATAACGATATTTTCATTATAGCCGACAAAGGGAGAAGGAAAAAATTATAGACTCTTTGGTCACTAACAGTAAACCTTTAGCGCATTTTTAGAATTGTTTTCTGATGTGACTCATTAAGTTTAAGCAGATATACAGTAGAACTTTATCCGAATTATTCTGAACCTTCTTCAATAATCGAAATATTATAATGAGAATTAATCAATAATCATCTAGTTTGATATGTATATCATCATTATGCAAAAACATTCGATTGTTTTGGGACTCGACAGTATGACAAATTTCGAAATATGGTGTGGTTTTGTTTAAAAGAGGGAAATGAAAAGTGGGGAAGTGTATACTCATGCCAATAATATCTATCTATTATCTATACAGTATATATATTTATATATTATATATATATATATATTTATATATAATTTAAATTGCATATTAAGTAAGGTTAAGCAAAAAGATATACAGTAGAACCTCGATTATCCGAATTAATTGGGACTGAACCTTCTTCGAGTAATCGAAATATTCGGATAATCGAGAATTAATCAATAATCATCTAGTTTGATATGTAGTATCATCATTGATGCAAAAAAATTCGATTGTTTTGGTTCTCGACAGTATGACCTTCGAAATTTCGAAATATGGTGTGGTTTTGTTTAGAAGAGGGACGTTTGAAAGTGGGGAAGTGTATACAAAAATTTATCTATATATTATATCTATCTATATATATATATATATATATATATATAATATATATATATATATATAATTTTAAATTGCAAATATTAAGTAAGGTTAAGCAAAAAGATATACAGTAGAACCACGATTATCCGAATTAATTGGGACTGAACCTTCTTCGAGTAATCGAAATATTCGGATAATCGAGAATTAATCATATAATCTATAGTTTGATATGTAGTATCATCATTGATGCAAAAAAATTCGATTGTTTTGGTTCTCGACAGTATGACCTTCGAAATTTCGAAATATGGTGTGGTTTTGTTTAGAAGAGGGACGTTTGAAAGTGGGGAAGTGTATACTCATGCCAAGAATATATATATATGTGTGTGTGTGTGTGTGTGTGTGTGTGTGTGTGTGTGTGTATGTATGTGTATATGTATACATAATTTAATTGATAACTCGAGTCAATAGATGTCAATCTACAGTTCCAGCTTTTAAAAGAGAAGAGACGGTCGTTTTACCAAATCGTTTAACGGCTAACCACGATTAATCTCTGTTTAAACGGAGAATTGCTTCCCACCATTGATTGGCGTCATGGGTTAATCGGAGTTAGCTGTTAAACGACTTTGGTGAGACAGGCCCATAGTTACTTTTATGGAAAATTCAATGGCAGTGTAATGAACATCACTTGTAATTTCCCATAAGCAAAAAAAAAAAAAAAAAAAAAGGGGGGGGGTTCAAAAAATAAATATTTATAAAATCTCAAGGAATATAAACTTTTGAAACGCATTATAGATAACAAAGGTAATTTATACAGAAAATGCTTTTCATAGATATGTACCTAATGTCTTAGCTATAATTACAGCTTAACAATATCCGCATGTATAAAGGAAAAGCCTGTAAATTCTCAAAACATAACACAATTTTAAACAGCAGTAACTTGTATTATCACTTTGCTATTGTTCAAATAAAAATTTACTTTTTAGCTATCAGAATATAAATCTAGAGTTTTTAAAAGGAGATAAAAAAAAACCCAACCATTTCCTAGTAGATAAAATCTTCAACCTGTGAAATAGACGAAAAACAGCTTTAAGTCATACACAATGCTTCGATTTATCTAAAATTCCCCAAAGATTAAGGAGATAAATTAATTAAAATTACTTTTTAGATATCAATCTATAGTTTCAACTTTTAAAAGTTAAGTTTTTTTAATCGGAAATTCGTAGCCGGTGTAAGGAACTATACTGGCTATTTCATATACAAAAGGGGGTTAAAAAATAAAAATTATAACATATCGAGGAACATAAGCTTTTTAAAAGCATTTACATTTAATAAACTTAATTTATACAGAAAATGCTTTACATAGATATCTAGCTAATTTCTTAGCAATAATTACAGCTTAACGATAATCGTATGTTTAAGGAAAAGCCAGTAAATTATCAAATCATAACACATTTTTAAGTATTACTTATTTCTCTTATTACTTTGTTATCGGTTAACTGAAAATTTACTTTGAAGTCATTAGCATATAAGCTAGAGTTGTTAAAAAGAGATAAGTAAACCAAGCATTTCCTACTAGATTAAATGTTCAACCTGTGAAATAGACGAAAAAAAGCTTTAAGTCATATACGAAGCTTCGGTTCATCTAGAATTCTCCAAAGATTAAGGAGATAAATAAATTAAAATTGTGGTTAAGGTATCAATCTATAATTCCAACTTTTAAAAGTTAAATCTCTTTAATAGCAAATTCTTTGTTAATGTAATGAACAAAAGTGAAGATTTCATATAAACAAAAAAAAGATGTTTGAGAAATAAAAATATATATAATCTCGAGGAATATTAATTTCTTAAAAGCACTTACATTTAATGAAGGTAATCTATACAGAAAATGCTTTACATATATATCAAGCTAATTTCTTAGCAATATTTACAGCCTAACAATATCAGCATGTATAAGAAGAAGCCTGTAAACTTTCAAACCATAACACATTTTTAAGCATTAGTAACTTCTTTTATTACTTTGCTACCCTTCAACTGAAAATTTAATTTTTAGTTATCAGCATATAAATCTAGAGTAGTTAAAATAAGATAAGAAAACCAACCATTTCCTACTAGATTAAATGTTCAACCTCTGAAAAGGGCAAAAAAGCTTTAAATCATATACAAACGCTTCGGTTTATCTAAAATTCTCCAAAGATAAAGGAAATAAATTAAAGTTGTGGTTTAGATGTCAGTCTATAGTTACAGCTTTTAAAAGTTAAGTCGGAAATCTTTTACCGGTAATTCGTAGCCGGTGTAATGAACAATACCGGTGATTTCATATAAACAAAAAGAAGAGATTAAAAAAATGAAAATTCATAAAATCTCAAGGAATGTAAACTTTTTAAAAGCATTTACATTTAATAAAGTTAATTTATATAGAAAAGGTTTTACATAGATATCTACCTTATTTCTTAGCAATAATTACAGCTTAAGAATCTCCGCATGTTTAAGGAAAAGCCTATACATTCTCAAATCATAACACATTTTTAAGTAATATTAACTTCTCTTATCTCTTTGCTATCGTTCAACTGGAAATTTACTGTTTAGTTTTCAGCATATAAATCTAGAGTAGTTAAAATAATATAAGAAAACCAACCATTTCCTACTAGATTAAATGTTCAACCTCTGAAATGGGCAAAACAAGCTTTAAGTCATATACGACACTTCGATTTATCTAAAATTCCTCAAAGATTTAGGAGAAAATAAATTAAAATTCTGGTTTAGATATCAATCTGTAATTCCAACTTTTAAAAGTTAGGTCTCTTTTATCGGTAATTCGTAGCCGGTGTAATGAACAATACTGGCGATTTCATATAAACAAAAAAAAAAGATGTTCAAAAAATGAAAATTTAAAAAATCGCGAGGAATGTAAGCTTTTTAAAAGCATTTACATTTAACCCTTTGACAGTTTCATTTTTTTTTTCAGAATTCGGTCAAAAAAAATGTCACATTTTTTATTGTATTTTTTTGTTCATTTTACGTTTCTAAGTAAAGATATGTTATTAAAATTATTATTTCTAATATTTTAAAGCATTTATTACTACTTTTTTTCTTTCTATGAAAGAATCATAGAACTGAAGTTTACCTTTAGTCTCATCGATATCCAAGTTAATTTTTGGAACTCCAGTGAAAGCAAATCTAGGAGGCGGATCCGAAGGATTATCACAAATAATTTCAAAAAATTGTTTTTATTGACTGATTCTATCTGTACTACTACCAGAGTAACTACTATCCAGGTCATATAGTAAACTTTCGCTACTATCATTTACAGATAATTCAGTTTCTGATTCCGAGTCACAGTTCGAATCACAAGAAATTAGCTCCATACGATCTGAATTATCCATTATTTAAAAGTGAAAATATATTATTCAACTCTTACATCTATAAAATTATCAGTCGGTTAGTAAAATATAACCAGAAAGCTATACACTGAAAGATAACAATTCGTTTTCCGATACAAAACATGCGAAAAAAACCCGCGCTTTTTAAAAAATCAGGGTAGAAGAAATACTGCAAACTATCATTTACTGGATCTATACGAATAATTTGTTACTAAAATTGGAAAAAATACGGCCGAAACAGTGCAAGCGAAATATGAATCAGATTGCCTGCATCCCTTACTGGCAAATCAGTAAAGGCCCGAAAGCTGTGCCCGTACGCCGTACGGGAAAAACAGGGAAAAGGTTAATAATTGTTAATTTACATAGAAAATGCTTTACATAAATATCTAGCTAATTTCTTATCAATAATTACAGCTTAAGAATATCCGCATGCATAATTAAAAGCCAGTAAATTCTCCAAATCATAACACATTTTTTAGTATTATTAACTTCTCTTATCACTTTGCTATCGTTCAACTGATAATTTACTTTTTAGATATCACCATATAAATCTAGAGTTGTTAAAAGGAGAAAAGAAAACCAACCATTTCCTACCAGATTAAATGTTCAAGCTCTGAAATGGGCAAAACAAGCTTTAAGTCATATACAACACTTCGATTTATCTAAAATTCCTCAAAGATTTAGGAGAAAATAAATTAAAATTCTGGTTTAGATATCAATCTGTAATTCCAACTTTTAAAAGTTAAGTCTCTTTTATCGGTAATTCGTAGCCGGTGTAATGAACAATACTGGCGATTTCATATAAACAAAAAAAAAAGATGTTCAAAAAATGAAAATTTGTAAAATCTCGAGGAATGTAAGCTTTTTATAAGCATTTACATTTAACCCTTTGACAGTTTCATTTTTTTCCAGAATTCGGTAAAAAAATGTCACATTTTTTATTGTATTTTTTTGTTCATTTTACATTTTTAAGTAAAGATATGTTATTAAAATTAACATTTCTAATATTTTAAAGCATTTATTACAACTTTTTTTCTTTCTATGAAAACATCATAGAACTGAAGTTTACCTTTAGTCTCATCGATATCCAAGTTAATTTTTGGAATTCCAGTGAAAGCAAATCTAGGAGGCTGATCCGAAGGATTATCACAATTAATTTCAAAAAATTGTCTTGCTTGACTGATTCCATCTGTACTACTATCAGAGTCACTACTATCCAGGTCATCTAGTAAACTTTCGCTACTATCATTTACAGATAATTCAGTTTCTGATTCCGAGTCACAGTTCGAATCACAAGAAATTAGCTCCATACGCTCTGAATTATCCATTATTTAAAAGTAAAAATATATTATTCAACTCTTACATCAATAAAATTATCAGGCGGTTAGTAAAATATAACCAGAAAGCTATACACTGAAAGATAACAATTCGTCTTCTGATACAAAACATGCGCAAAACCCGCGCTTTTGAACCAATCAGAGTAGAAAATACAATAAACTGCAAACTATCATTTACTGGACGAATAATTTGTTACTAAAATTGGAAAAAATACGGCCGAAACAGTGCAAGCGAAATAGAAATCAGATTGCCCGTACGCCATACGGGCAAATCAGTAAAGGCCCGAAAGCTGTGCTCGTACGGCGTACGGGCAAAACAGGGAAGGGGTTAATAAGGGTAATTTATATACAAAATGCTTTACATAAATATCTAGTTAATTTCGTAGCAATTATTACAGCTTAACAATATCTGCATGCATAAGGAAAAGCCTATACATTCTCCAATCATAACACATTTTTAAGTAGTATTAACTTCTCTTATCACATATAAATCTAGAGTTGTTAAAATGAGATAAGTAAACCAACCATTTCCTACTAGATTAAATGTTCAGCCTGTGAAATGAACGAATAGGGCTTTAAGTCATATACGACGCTTAGGTTTATCTAAAATTCTCTAAAGAGTAAGGAAATAAATAAATTAAAATTGTTTTAATAAATCAATTAATTGTTTAAATAAATTAAAATTGTAATAAATCTAGAGTTGTTAAAAGAAGATAAGTAAACCAAATATTTCTACTAGATTAAATGTTCAACTTGTGAAATGAACAAAAATAGTTTAAAGTCACATACGATGCTTCGATTTATCTAAAATTCTCCAAAAATTAAGGAGATAAATAAATTAAAATTGTGGTTTAGATATCAATCTGTAGTGCTAAACTTTAAAAGTTAAGTCTTTTTTATCGGAAATTCGTATCATCAATAATGTGACACCTAGTAGAAAATTTTTAAAAGTAAATTTTATGAAGTTTGAATCAAGTTTTTGTACATAGACATATAAATAGTATAACAAATAAAATTTTCTTATTTTTATTTTAATTTATGAACCTTGTATGTGTTTATTTTAAATGTGTAATATTTGATTTTAGTAACTCTTAGTGCAGCTTATCAGTTTTTTTTTTAAATAAGTCTGTAGTCTCTGAGAACCTGTGGTTAAATTTAAAACTTAAATAATTTACACAACGCAAGACAAATAAAATTTAGTCTTTGACTAACAAAATAATAACCACTATACATTTGATCATAGGTAAATACCTAAACTTGAACTACACTACACTAAACCTCTTTCCCGTTTTGCCCGTACGGCGTACGGGCAATCTGATTGCTATATCGCTTGCAATGTTTCGGCTGTATTTTTTCCAATTTTAGTAACAAATTATTCGTATAGATGGTCCAGTAAATGATAGTTTGCAGTTTATTGTATTTTCTACTCTGATTGGTTCAAAAGCGCGAGTTTTTTCGCATGTTTTGTATCAGAAGACGAATTGTTATCTTTCAGTGTATAGCTTTCTGGTTATATTTTACTAACCGCCTGATAATTTTATTGATGTAAGAGTTGAATAATATATTTTTACTTTTAAATAATGGATAATTCAGAGCGTAATGAGCTGAAAGATAACAATTCGTGAAGACGAATTGTTATCTTTCAGTGTATAGCTTTCTGGTTATATTTTACTAACCGCCTGATAATTTTATTGATGTAAGAGTTGAATAATATATTTTTACTTTTAAATAATGGATAATTCAGAGCGTATGGAGCTAATTTCTTGTGATTCGAACTGTGACTCGGAATCAGAAACTGAATTATCTGTAAATGATAGTAGCGAAATTTAATAGATGACCTGGATAGTAGTGAATCTGACAGTAGTACAGATGGAATCAGTCAAGCAAGACAATTTTTTTAAATTAATTGTGATAATCCTTTGGATCCGCCTCCTAGATTTGCTTTCACTGGAATTCCAAAAATTAACTTGAATATCGATGAGACTAAAGGTAAACTTCAGTTCTATGATGCTTTCATAGAAAGAAAAAAAGTTGTAATAAAGGCTTAAAAATATTAGTACTGTTAATTTTAATAACACACCTTTACTTAAAAATGTAAAATGAACAAAAAAAATGCAATAAAAAATGTGACATTTTTTTGACCGATTTCTGGAAAAAAATGAAATTGTCAAAGGGCTAAATGAGAACTACTCGACAGATTTACCACACGTCAACATATACTTGTTACTTTGAGGTTAAATTTTGTAGTATAATTAAAGGTGAAAAAAGAAAACAAAGAATTGGTTCTAAATTTTTCAAAAACATGGCCTGAGGTAAGTGCTTTTGCTCGAATTACAACAAAATAAACAAAATGGCATAATTTTTTTGATAAATATAATAAACTAATGCAACATTATTATTATCTATATCAACTGTCATAAATTCCTATCAAATTTCTTTGAATTTCACAAATCCTTTGCAGTATCCGAGAAATAGCGACAAATTCCACAAAACTGGCGAACTTTTCATGGGACAGTATGCCCATCTATTGAGAAGACCTCAAATTAAATATTATGCATTGGACAAACCAATTTTGGAATTCATGTAATTGAAATACCGTTTTTTTCTCTTGCCCTAACTGAGATTTGGAATTCCAAACCTGGCGCATTTACAGTGCCCGAACTCAGGTCGGGAATTCCAAAACTGGTGCATTTGCGGTGCCCGAACTCAGGTCTTGAATTCTAAAACTGGCGCATTTGCGGTGCCCGAACTCAGGTCGGGAATTCTAAAACTGGCACATTTGCGTTGCCCGAACTCAGATCGGGAATTCCAAAACTGGATAATTTGCATTGCCCGAACTTACGTCGGGAATTGCAAAGTTCGTCCATTTGCGTTGCCCGAACACAGGTAGGGAATTCCAAAATTAACGCATTTGCGGTGCCTGAACTTAGTTTGGGCGTTCCAAGCAAGGCATTAATAATAATTAAAGCTTAACGATATCCTCATGTAAAGTTAATAGCATGTTAATTCTCAAATCATAGTAAATATTTAAATATTTTAAAATTTTCTTATCACTTCCCTGTCATTGAATATTAAAAAAGCTTTCCAGCACTTATTATCAATCTAAAACTTTTGAAATGTGATAAGTTAAACAACGATTATCTACTAGATTAAGCATTCAGCCTGTAACATGTGTGAAGAAAAAAGCCTCTAATTTATACTTGACGCTTCTGTTTACCTAACAGTCCAAAAAGATTAAGGAAATAAATAAATTAAAATCGTTATTTAGATGTCAATCTGTAGTCCGCGTAATCTATAGTCCCAGATTTCAAAAACTAAATTTCTTTTCGCAAATTCACTGTCGGTGTAACGAACCATACTACCGATTAAAGATAAGCAACAAAAAATAAAAGGTTAAAAAAGTAAAACATTTAAAAGGTAAGTGGAATACCGACCTTGTAAAAACAGTCACGGTTAAATTCTTCTCGGAATTAACAAGCGTATCGATGGTACCACGTGAATAAATTTGCTGAATATGGTGAATATGAAAATCCAATTTTAATTAGAAAATAGCTGAATGAGTGTAATATTTGGGCTTAACAAACTTTCATAAGTGTGCTATTTGATGCTTGGCTATGCTAGTAGTAACGTCTTACATTATTTAATTGAACTTTAAGCTTCAATTACTCACGGGTTTAACCTATAAATGCTCGAGTCATAATTTTGCTAGTAGATGAAGCATAATCTTCGTCCATAAGAGCAGCTTTAAACTATGTCAAATAAATAAACGACAATATAAGAGGTTCTGATATAATATTAAAGACAGGTATTGAATCTCTTATAAAAAGTATGGATAAGTAGTCCCTATATTTAGAATAATAACATAAATGGGAAATGATAAAATTACATAATTATATCAGAACATCTTATATTAATTAAATTGCACTTTACGCTTCAATTATCCACTGGTTTATCCTATAAACACTCGAGTCATAATTTTGCGAGTAGATGAAGCATAATCTTCGTCCATAAGTGCAACTTTAAACTATGTAAAAGAAATAAAGGACAATATAAAAGGTGCTGATATAAGAATAAACACAGAGAATGAATCTGTTATAAAAGGTAGGGATAACTAGTCAATAGATTTAAAATTATAACACGAATGGAAAAAGATAAAATTAGATATTTATATCAGAACGTCTTATATTATTTAATTAAATTGAACTTTACGTTTCAATTACCCACGGGTTTAACCTATAAATGCTCGAGTTATATTTCTACTAGTAGATGAAGCATAATCTTCGTCCATAAGGACAGCTTTAAACTATGTTACAGAATAAAGGACAATATAAGAGGTGCTGGTATAAAAATAAACACAGAGAGTGAATCTGTTATAAAATTAGGGATACTACTAGTAGGGATAAAAGTAGGGAACTAGTCCATAGATTTAGAATTATAACACAAATGAGAAATGATAAAATTAGATATTTATAACAGAACTTCCCATATTATTTAATTAAATTGAACTATACGCTTCAATCACGCACGAGTTTAACCTATTAATGCTCGAGTCATAATTTTGCTAGTAGATGAAGCATAATCTTCGTCCATAAGAACAGTTTTAAACCATGTTAAAGAAATAAAGGACAATATAAGAGTTTGGTGATATAAGAATAAACACAGAGAGTGAATCTGTTATAAAAAAGTAGAGATAACTAGTTCCTAGATTTAGAATTATAACACAAATGGGAAATTATAAAAATAGAGATTTATATCATAACGTCTTATATTATTTAACTGAATTGAACTTTATGCTTCAATTACCCACGGGTTTAACATATAAAACCTGGAGTCATAATTCTGTTAGCAGATGAAGCATAATCTTCGTCCATAAGAAGAGTTTTAAACTATGTAAAAAAATAAAGGACAATATAAAAGGTGCTGGTATAAGAATAAACACAGAGTAAATCTGTTATAATAAGTAGGGATAAGTAGTCCTTATATTTAGAATTATACCATAAATGGGAAATGATAAAATTAGACATTTATATCAGAACGCCTTATATTATTTAATTAAATTGAACTTTACTTAATTACTCACAGGTTTAACCTATAAATGACCCAGTTATATTTCTGCTAGTAGATAAAGCATAAACTTCGTCCACAAGAGCAGTTTTAAACTATGTAAAAGAAATAGAGGACAATATAAGAAGTGCTGATATAAGAATAAACATAGATAGTCAATATGTTATAAAAAGTAGGGATAACTAATCCCTATATTTAGAATTATAATACAAATGGGAAATGATAAAAATAGAGATTTATATCTTAAACGTCTTATATTATTTAATTAAATTGAACTTTACTCTTCAATTACGCTTTAATTTATTATTAAAATTCCTTTTATTGAAGGATGTTGGATAAATGAGTATGTACATGGGCTATATACAAAGATCTAGTAGAAGGAGATCCTCTGATGTCAATAACAGGTGTAGACTGCTTTTGCTTTTTCTTGACGAGATGAAGTTAATCGCTAGAAGGAGATCCTCTGATGTCAATAACAGGTGTAGACTGCTTTTGCTTTTTCTTGACGAGATGAAGTTAATCGCTGTTCAGCCAACTTGGCCACAAAAGGAAGAGAAACCTTATCTCCTTAGACTCTAATAGTTTATATTCAGGACTTGGTTCAGAGCCCAAGTCCGCAAAAGGAAAAGAAACCTTCTCTCCTTAGACTCTAATAGATTATTTTCAGGACTTGGTTTAGAACTCAAGTCCGCAAAAGGAAAAGAAACCTTCTCTCCTTAGACTCTAATAGTTTATAATCAGGACTTGGTTCAGAGCCCATGTCCGCAAAAGGAAAATAAAGTCGCCCCGCGACTCACCAAGGCCTAAAATACTACCAAGGCCTACTATAGAGTAACATGTCCACCCCTCTCTCTAGAGGGTTGGACATGTTACTCTATAGTAGAGATGTAAAAAACCCGGAATTTTGAAGAGGTGGGAATAAACCCGGGAATTTTGGAGAATAAACCCGGAATTTTGGGAGCTTTGGGAAGAAATCATTTTAACAATATTTACATTTATTTTTTCAACAGTGGATATTTAAGGACTAGCATATTATTTCTAAGAGATTTCTTTTTTTTATTTTTGGCAATATATATATATATATATATATATATATATATATATATATTTTGCACACATATATATATATATATATATATATATATATATATATATATATATATATATATATATATATATATATATATATATATATATTCAAGAAATAATAGCAATGAACATTTAAATGATTTCATAGTAGTACTTATGTAATTAATTAACCTGTTAGTCTTATCAAACACATAACTGGTTGTTTCAATTTTAATCATTATTTATTATGTAAATGGCTTTATGCCAAACTTTTCCCCTTCTTTTATAATATAAAAATAAATATCTTTAAATTTAAAATAAATTTTTTACTTTTTGTAATGCATATATATCATTTAAAGTTGTCATCAAATGACACTTTTGCATTTGTGTCCAGTTCCTACACACACACACATTATATATATATATATATATATATATATATATATATATATATATATATATATATATAGAGAGAGAGAGAGAGAGAGAGAGAGAGAGAGAGAAAGAGATGTTATCCAAGAAAAATAATGAGTTATGGGTTTTGTGACACTACAGCTTATTGCCTAATATTTATGTAATAATAAAAATATTGGATATTTCTCAAAGGAAACATATACTCATACTTTCATGTGAAGCATGATACCTTGCCAAATATAGTTAGTTAATCTCAATTATTCAATTTTTTTCATAGCATATAATAGTTAAATTTTGTGAAATATCAACTTGTGAGGTCTACAACAAAGACAGTTGGTTGGTTGGGAGCACTACGGTCTACTTTTTTGCAACACGAGGGCTAATGAGACCGGGACCTACTGCTTAAAGCGGATTCCGAATGGCTACGAACATCCATGCCTTAGTGGGATTCGAACCCACGAACTCCGGATCCGAAGGTCAGTGTCCTAACCATTCGGCCATCGT
>CM063507.1:54832980-54835480 GCA_032207245.1 Pardosa pseudoannulata | reverse complement strand
TTGCAAAAAGATAAAATAAACTATAATTTTATGTTATATTTTGTAATACTAAATCTTCATATGAATCTTATATTTATAATTCTTCTTTCTAAGCACTACAGCCGGTTACCAGACAAATCAGTCTCATTTAGCTTATACCATCGTGATCTACTCAACGCTATATTTTCCATCTCTTTACACCCCTTAACCAGTTCCTGGTTTTTCTCGAGCTGAACTCGGGCAGGTGAAATGTACTATCTTGGCTCATCCCGAGTGTAGATCGGGCACTGTGCAATCAGTCTTTCCCGAATTATTTTACATGTGCTTTATATGATTTCGAAGGCTTTTGCTTACTTTTCTGGCTACTAGATTATTTGCTGCTCAAAGAGAGACAGTAGAGAGAAGAAGGTAAGGAGAGAAACAAGGTTCTACTGTCCAGATGGCGATGTTGGATTCTGTGCAGTACCGTATTTTCGATTGTGCCATACACGACCAAATTTTGATTAGCAATTTCATAATCATTTATGTAAATGCATAGGATATAAATATAATTTAATTTAAGATAAAAGCTAGGTATTTTATGCTTTATGTTTATAGTTAATGTAAATTAACTCCAAAGTCTAATGATTTCTGCCGTACAGAAAGCCAGCTATACATGTAAATTACTCATTTAATTAAACTGAGTTTGTTTACATTAATTTTTAGGAAATTTTGCATGCAAATGATGCTTTTATGTTTAAAAAGTTATGTATGTATAAAAATAAGCATAAAAAATTGACATTTTTTGACCCATAATCCCAAAATAAAATGAACTTGGAAACTGTTAACTGCCGCAAGCGTATATATACGTCTTGTACAGTTAATATTTTAATTGTTTTGGGCTTTTATATAAGTCTTCCTGTAATATGTTTCTTTGTGCTTACCTGACCGCCATTCAGTACATTAACTTATACAACATTTAACCTATACGAGGAATACACATACGGGACACTTAATAAATCCAAGCGTAAAGATTATATGTATACTAGCATATAGTCCGTCATATGACGGGATCAATAAAATTTTTAATTTTTCGGAATTGCAAGTTACCCTATGAGGCAGGTAAAAAATGTTTAGTTTTTTTAGCTGAGAATTATCTTGTAAACTATCAGTATCGGAAATGTAAATTATCAGTCTTCTCTTCGTTAAAGACTTTTGAGTACCAAAAGATACTATATCCCATTAAGTGAAAAATAAATCCTTAAATAAATCCTGTCCAGAGTCACAGAAATGTAAACTATCAGTCTTCTCTTTGTTAAAAACTTCTCAGAATCAATACGTATTATACCCCATCGAGTAAAAAATAAATGCTTAAAGAAATTTTGTTTAGAGTCACAAAATTGTAAACTATCAGTCTTGTCTTTGTTAAAAACTTCTGAGTACCAAAAGATACTAAGTCCCATTAAATGAAAAATAAATGCTTAAAGAAATCATGTATAAAGTCACACAAAAGTGCATACAATCAGTTTTTTCTTTGTTAAAAACTTCTTAGTATCAACAGGTATTATGTCCCATTAAGTGAAAAATAAATGCTTATATATATAAGAAATCCTGTCTAGAGTCACAAAATTGTAAATTATCAGTCTTCTCTTCCTTAAAGACTTCTCAGTATCAAAAGGTACTATGTCCCATTAAGTGAAAAATAAATGCTTAAAGAAATCATATATAGTGTCACACTAAAGTGAAAAAAATCAGTTGTTTCTTTGTTAAAGACTTCATAATATCAAGAGGTATTATATCCCATTATATGAAATATAAATGCTTATATATATAAGAAATCATGTCTAGAGTCACAAAAATGTAAACTACCAATTTTCTCTTCGTTGAAGATTTGACAGTATCAAAAGATATTATGTCCCATTAAGTGAAAAATAAATGCTTATATGTATAAGAAATCCTGTCTAAAGTCACAAAATTGTAAACTATCAGTCTTCTCTTCTTCAATGACTTCTCAGTATCAAAAAGTACTATGTTATATTAAAAGAAAAATAAATGCTTAAAGAAATTATGTTTAGAGTCACAGAAAAGAGAAAACAATCAGTTTTTTCTTTGTTAAAGACTTCTTAGTAACAAGAGGTATTATATCAAATTAAATGAAAAATAAATGCTTTTATTTATAAGAAATCTTGTCTAGACTCACAAAAATGTAAACTATCAATCTTCTTTTCGTCTAAGATTTGACAGTATCAAAGGATACTATGTCCCATTAAGTGAAACATGAATGCTGAATTCTTGTCTAGAGTCACAAAAATGTAAACTATCAGTCTTTGCTCTGTGAAAGATTTCTCAGAATCAAAAGGTACTATACCACATTAAGTGAAAAATAAATGTTTAAATCATATCTACAGACACAAAAATTAAACTATTAGTCTTCTTTTCGATAAAGACTTCTCAGTATCAAAAGGTACTAATTCTCTTTAAATGAAAAATAAATGCTTAAAGAAATCATGTATAGTGTCACACTAAAGTGAAAACAATCAGT
>CM063507.1:54797980-54812980 GCA_032207245.1 Pardosa pseudoannulata | reverse complement strand
GGACGGTCACACCCAGCCACCTGCTAGCGGATTTCAAAACACTCATTGTGGGAACGTTGTTGGAAGTTATTCCTTAAAAGTGGGTATGAAAATTTGCTTTCCCTAAAGAACACCTCGACAATCTATTTCCATGTGCATGTCGTTTGGACGTGATTCCTTAAAAACGGGTATGAAAATTTGCTTTGCCTGCAGAAAACTTCGACAGTCTATATTTACGTGCATGTCGTGGGGAAGTGGTTCCTAAAAAACGGGTATGAAAATTTTCTTTGCCTGAAGAACAGTTCGACAGTCTATTTTCACGTGCATGTCGTGGGGAAGTGATTCCTTAAAAATGGGTATGAAAATTTGCTTTGCCTGAAGAACATTTGGACAGTCTATTTTAACGTTCATGTCGTGGGGAAGTGGTTCCTTAAAAACCTGTACGAAAATTTGCTTTTCCTGAAGAACACTTCGGCAAATCTATTTTCACGTGCATGTCATGGGGATATGATTACGTAAAAACGGGTATGAAAATTTCCTTTGCTTGAAGAACAAATACTTCGACAGTATATTTTAGCATGCAAGTCGTGGGGAAGAACACTTCGACAGTCTATTTTATCGTGCATATCGTGGGGAAGTCATTCCTTAAAAACAGGTATGACTATTTACTTTGCCTGAAAACACTTCAATATTCTATTTTCACGTGCAAGTCATGTGAAAGTCATTCCTTAAAAATGGGTATGGAAATTTGCTTTTCCTGAAGAACACTTCGACAGTCTATTTTCATATTCATGTCGTGGGGAAGTGATTCCTTAAAAACGGATATGACAATTTGCTTTTCTGAAGAACACTTCGACATTCTATTTTCACGTGCATGTCGTGGGGAAGTGATTCCTTAAAAAGGGTATGAAAATTTGCTTTATCTGAAGAACACTTCCACAATCTATTTTTCTCGTGCATATCGTATGGAAGTGATTCCTTAAAGACGGGTATGAAAATTTGCTTTGCCTGAAGAACACTTGGACAATCTATTTTCACGTGCATGTTGTGGGGAAGTGATTCTTTAAAAACGGTTATGAAAATTTCCTTTGCCTGAAGAACACTTCAACAATCTATTTTCACGTGCATGTCGTGGGGAAGTGATTCCTTAAAAACGGGTATGAAAATTTGCTTTTTCTGAAGAACACTTCGACAATTTATTTTCACGTGCATGTCGTGGGGAAGTGATTCCTTAAAAACGGGTATGAAAATTTGCTTTTTCTGAAGAACACTTCGACAGTCTATTTGCGGACTTCAGAGGTGTTATAGCTAACTTTACAATACCAAGATGGACACTACTCTGCCGTGAGGGGTGAAAAACACAATTACAGCTCTACTTGCTACATTTTTACTTCCTGCTTGGAAATAAAAGAAGAGTATTTCTATAAATTAATTTGCAATTTTTTTTAAATTTGTAAAACAGAAAACTTTTTGTGGAAAGTCAATAAGTTACCTTGCTGATTTATTAACTTTTCTTTTCAACCTTAGAACGCAACGGAGCCGAAATAATGTGCTGTCCATTTGAAACTTCCAAACCCCCTCTCAACTGCAATCCCATTCGTATATCCAGCAAAGATCCGTATTACTCGAGATTCAACTCTACCTGCATGCAGTTTAATCGTAATTTAGCTGGTATCAGGCCAGGATGTGCCTTAGGTAAGACATCTTAATGCCTCAGAATAAGGTTTTTATAAAATAAATACTTATTGTATTAAGCGTTTAAGTTGGATTTTAACTTTTAAATAATTCTAAAACACAAAAATCTAAAAAAAATTATTTTATTTTTTAATGATAAAAAATACTACAAAATTTTTTAAATCAAATTAAATAAACCACACGCTTTTACGATAATTACACAGATGCTTTGTATTTCCTTTATAAAATGAATGTACATAACTGTCTTAATAAAATGGAGTTAAGGAATAGTGAATATAGATATTTAAAGTTTATTAAGTTAAAATTAATTTTTTCTCATACGCACAATAAGCTTTTCAAAATAGATTTAAGCCTTATCAAAATGAATACTTACGTTCAAATCTAAGGAGGGAAAATCTTCTCGATAAGAGTACTTTTTTTCCTTTGAGCTAAAAAAAAGTAAAAACATCTTTGCTTAACATATTATTGAAAGTAACATCAAAGAGCAAAGATTGTTCGTCCAAATCGTTGCTTATCATTAAGAAAAATTGTCAAAATTGATTCAGGCCTTATCAAGATTATTATTACTTCTGAAATACGAACACTGAAATTATTTTCGATAACCTTTTCTTTGTACAAAAAAGTAAAATCATCTACCACATTATAATATTGAAGGTAACGTCAACGAGCAAAGATTGAAGTCTAGAGTGTTGCTTATCATTAAGGAAATATGTCAAAATTGATTCAGGCTTTATCAAAATGATTATTTCCGCTTAAATCCGAACACTGAAATTCTTCTCGATAACAATACTTCGTATACTTTGTACAAAAAAATAAATCCATCTTGCTTATCATAATATTGAAGTAATATGAAAGAGCAAATATTGCCGTCCGGAGCATTGCTTATCATTAAGGAAACTTGTAAAAATTGATTCAGGCCTTATCAAAATAGATATTTAAAGATATCTAAAGTAATATAAATATTTAAAGCTTATTAAGTTAAAATAATGTTTTCTTATACGCACAAGAAACTTTTCAAAATTGATTTAAGCCTTGTCAAAATGAATACTACCGTTGAAATCTAAACAATGAAAATCTTCACGATAACAGTACTATCTTTCCTTTGCTCTGAAAAAAGTAAAATCATCTTGCTTAATATAATATTGAAAGCAACATCAACGAGCAAAGATTGCTCGAACAAAGCTTTGCTTATCATTAAGGAAACTTGTCAAAACTGATTCAGGCCTTATCAAGATTATTATTTCCTCTGAAATACGAATACTTAAATTATTTTCGATAACCTTTTCTTTGTACAAAAAAAGTAAAATCATCTACTTTATCATAACATTGAAAGTAACGTTAACGAGCAAAGATTGCCGTCCAGAGCATTGCTTATCAGGAAAGAAACTTGTGAAAATTGATTCAGGCTTTATCAAAATGATTATTTAAGCTGAAATATGAACACTGAAGTTTTTTATCGATAACGATACTTCCTTTGCTTTGTAAAAAAAAAGTAAAATCATCAACCTTATAATACTGAAGTAACATCAAAGAGCAAAGATTGCCATCCAGAGCGTTGCTTATGATTAAGGAAACGTATCAAAATTTACTCAAGCCTTATCAAAACGATTATTTCCGTTGAAATAAAAACACTGAAATTTTTCTCGATAACAGTACTTCCTTTACTTTGTACGAAAAAGTAAAAGTCTCTGCTTATCACATCATTGAAGTAACATGAAAATGAAAAGATTGCCCTCCAGAACGTTGCTTATCATTAAGGAAACTTGTCAAAATTGACTCAGCCCTTATCAAAATAATTATTTCCTTTGAAATCCGATGCCTGAAATTTTTTTCTATAACAAAACTTCCTTTACTTTGTACAAAAAAGTAAAAAATCTTGATTATCATAACACTGAAGTAACATCAACGACCTACGTTTGTTTTCCAGGGCTTTGCTTATCATTTAAGAAACTTGTCAAAATTGACTCAGGCTTTATCAAAATAAATATTTCCGCTGAAATACGAACACTGAACTTTTTCTCGATAACAATACTTTCTTTACTCTGTTTAAAAAAGTAAAAACATCTTCCTTATTGTAATACTAAGGTAACATCAAAGAGCAAAGATTGCCATCCAGAGCGTTGCTTATCATTAAGGAAACGTATCAAAATTGACTGAAGCCTTATCAAAATGTTTATTTCCGTTGAAATACGAACACCGAAATTAATCTCGATAACAATACTTCCTCTGCTTTGTACAAAAAAAGTAAAATCATGTACCTTATCATAATATTGAAGCAACGTCATTGAGCAAGGATTGCAGTCTAGAGCTTTCCTTATCATTGAGGAAACTTTTTAAAATTGATTCAAACCTTATTAAAATGATTATTTCCGCTGAAATTCAACAATGAAATTTTTCTCGATAACAATACTTTCTTTACTTTGTTTAAAAAAGTAAAAGAATCTACCTTATCATAATACTGAAGTAACATCAAAGAGCAAAGATTGCCATCCAGAGCGTTGCTTATCATTAAGGAAACGTATCAAAATTGACTCAAGCCTTATCAAAATGATTATTTCCGTTGACATAAAAACACTGAAATTTTTCTCGATAACAATACTTCCATTACTTTGTACAAAAAAGTCAAAATATCTTGTTTATCATATTATTGAATTAACGTCAATGAACAAAGATTACGTCCAGAGGGTTGCTTACCCTTAAGGTCGAAATCACTTAATTAAACTTCCAAATTTTAGAACCCTCACCTGCATATTTTACCCAAATTTGCATTTTCAATTGCTTTTCTCGTTGTTCCAATTTGTAACCGAACTTATTTTGTTGTAAATGAACTTTGTTGGTAGCCATGGTTATAAAACTGCATCTCTCTTAATGGCATGGTATATTTTATTTACTTACTCAAGAGCGAAAACATTATGACGATCTGTCAATAACGAGTTGGTCCACCTTTGGCGAGCAACACAACTTCAACCCACCTTGGCATGGATGCCACAAGTCCTTAGTAGATCGCCAGAGACAGATTGTATGAGATGTTTAAGCAACGGTTACGCAAATCCAAGATATTGCTAATTGGTGGTCTTTGAACTCTGAGCTGCAGTCCCATGACATCCCATATGTGTTCTACTGGATTGAGATCCTGTGAGTAAGGTGGCCAGGAAATTAACTGGAATTCAACATCATGTTCCTGGAACCACTCCAACACAATTTTAGTCTTATGACATGGGGCGTTGTCCTAATGGAACATTCCATTTCCAGCTGGAAAAACAGAGGACATGTAAGGGTGCAACTGGTCCGCAATGATGTTCAGATACCTGTAGTATTCATCGTCTGCTCTATCACAACCACGGGTCCCACAGACGCCCAAGAGAACGTTCCCCCAAATCATAATGCCACCTTACCAGCCTGTGTGACCTACTGTACGTTGAGGGAGCAACTGTTCACCTGGAAGACGGCTTATCCTGACACGGTAATGAATGACAAACCGTGGTTCATCTGACCAGGTAACTCTCTTCCACTGATTCATGGACCAGTCTTGATGTTCCCGGGCCCAGCGTAGGCGCAGTTGGCGATGACACTTGGTCAGCAAAGGTACACGAGTGGGACGTTTGCTGCGTAGCCCCATTTCCAACAGTGTCAACAGAACAGTGTGTTCCGATACTATTCTACTTGGCCCTGCATTGTATTGCGTTGTCAGGTGTGCACTGTCTGTCTCCGGTTTTACTCCACCATGCAAGACAGTCTCTGACGACCTTTCTCTTTGATAGCTTGTGGACGTCCTACACCATGTCGTCTACTGCTGGTTTCACCGTCATTCATTCACATTGCATATGTACAAACAACTGTAGATCGCGAACAACCCACGAGTCGTGCAGTTTCGGAAATACTTGTTCCGATCCTTCAAGCCATTACAATCAGACTTCTATCAAAATCGCTTAGATCAGCAGCCTTTCTCATCACACATAGAAGTAAGTGAAAGAATGATTCTTCAGACTCTCCAGCAGCAGTTAAATACCACTTCCACCTGATCACGTGCCTCCCACGTCATTCAGGCGAGTTCATTGCAAAATGTAGGGGTGGCCATAATGTTTTTTCTCTTGAGTGAATATCAGATATATATAAATTGAGTCATAAAAAGAGACAGTCATGTGAACACAAGCTTGTTATAACACGAATTAACATTATCAGACATATCATTCCTTTAGAATCAACAGATTATCTTTCTGTGTCACGCCATTTTATGGACAAGTCTCTTGAGTTAGATTTAGTTTATATAGCTGAATACGGAATTTTTTGAAATCGTTAATAATACATAAAAAAAATATGAGATGTGAAATGATTTTTTCTTTTACAGGACCTCGAATACCTACTAATTTCGTAACAGCTCGCTTAGATGCCAATTCCATTTACGGAAGCACAGAGTCCGATGCCCTTAATTTGAGACTGGGAAGCAAAGGTAAGAAAATTAAGTGATTACTATGAATACACGTCAAAGAAATAACCAAGCATTTTTACCATTGATTATTAAAAAGACAAAAACTAAGCATAAACTCAATTTTTTTTCCTTTTGTATTCATTTCTTCCAAGAGTGTGAGACATCGACGTTTTATTATTATACTACCTAATTTTATGGAAAAATCTAGTTTATAAGCTCCCTGTAAAACCTAGTTGTTCAAGAGCTATTATATATTTAAGACCGTCGCGTTTTACATTTATTGTGTGGTCTATATGGTCTGAAAAACTATGGCCTATGACTAGATGTGTAGGAGATTTGGTATTGAGAGCTACGGTCTATAGCAGGGATGGGCCAACTCCGGCACGCCGGAAGGTTTTATCCGGCCCGCGGATAGAATTTTAAGTTGCCAGTCCGAGACAAATTAAAATAAATATATATTTATACATTATATATCCATCTTTTTTCTTACTTTGCTTAAATATTATATTCCAAATTTATTATCTCACGCCCAGAAGATCGACTGTATATTTGCTTCTTATATGTGAACAAGTGTTTTCAACTTTGACCCTTAGAAAGAATAATTTCAGAAGTAGACTGACAGATGAGCATTTAGCATCGTTTCTTAAAATCATTACATCTCAATTCGAACCTCAGTATAAGGAACTTTTAATCGCAATTTCATTCATTCATTAAAAGGAAATCGCAATTTCATTCATTTCATTAACGTATTTAAACCGTTAGGTACTTTTAGATTGTTTTTAAAATTTCAGAAAAATTTATTTTGGCCCGCCAAACTTATTTTCTTTCGACTTTCGGCCCACGGCCGAAAATGTTTTGTCCATCCCTGGTCTACAGCTTTGGAGAATCATGATTTACATTATTGCGTGATCGATACGACATGGATTCCTACGATATATAGGATTTGGAAAACCATGGTCTATATTTTTGAGTGATCGATACCATTTGGATTTCCTACGGTTTACGAGTGTGGGAAATTTAACAGAGGCAACACTGCGGTAAAAACACTAAGCAACAAAACCAAAGAGTGTCGCATATACCACACGTGAGTTTCATACTTACCTTACATCTCAGCAAAAAGACTCGTCCTTCCTAATTCACGCGCATGCGGTGTGACACGAAGAACTGATCCTTGTATTAACTTGCTGTCTAAAGTAAGTGTTGTCAGGATGTTTTCAAAACAAGGATTGTGAAGTTGAATAAAATTTGAATGTATCAGAGGTTGTACAGCCCTACAATGTCATCAAGAGCTTCAACCCAGATAGCATGCATACTTGCAGCAAGTTTGAATGTTACTGGATAATATCTTGGCATAACAAATTTGAAGAGGCAAACTTGCAGCAAAACTCCTGCAAGTAAGACGGAACATAAAGCGACCACTGCTTTGCAACGATATTTTGCTGCAAAACTGTTGCCACCTTGTCATGACAACCTTAAAGCAAGCGAAAATTCTTAGGCTTGCTGCAGTCTTGTTTCAAACTTGCAGACTTGTCAAGCTGAACTTGTTGCAAGTTTTCAGGCTTCCAAAGAAAGACTGCAGCAAGTTTGCTGCAAACTAAATTTGCTATCTGGGAAGAGGCTTGCGGGAAATCTGCATTGCCTTACAGAACTGTAGCAAGATGGTTAAAATATTCAATGACGGACTCCAAAATATGGCAGACATGCATCGGGCGGGTCGTCCTAATATCAGACAAAGCAGAAATGCATGCTGTTGCCACACTAATGGAGAGTAATCGAAGCCAAACGATTCATGAGCTATCTCGACACACAGGATTTACACATACGACAGTGATTCACATTTTGAAGGAACACCTGGGCATGAGATAAATTGCTTCACGATGTGTTCCACATCATTTGACGGAAATGCAGAAATGGCTACGATACGATGCTGCTCGAATCCACGTGGAGTATTATGTTCCCAAAGGAGAAGCTTTTTTACGCCGGATCATTACACCGAACAAGACTTGGGCCAGATCGTACCAGCCAGAACTGAGAAGTCAATCAATCAAACGAATGACATCATTACGAATCATCACGACTTTCACAATTTCATCAGAACCACAGCAATGTGAAAGTTATGGGGATTCTCGTGTACGACTGTGATAGTGTCATCCTAACGCACACCGTTCTCCCACAGCAGACTTTGTGTTGTGTATTTGACGCTAGTTGTCACTAGTACCAAGAGATGGCGCCAAGTGTTACAAAAAAAGAGGAACAGAGAATTGTCTAAAGAATGTTGTTTTTTGATATTTGGTTAGTTGTTAGTTAGGTAAGTTGTTGTGAGTTCTGTTTTTGTGTTGTATATATGAGTGCTTTGTCTAACGGGGTAAAAGTTCTAAGTCCCCTGTAAATATGTCGTGATGTGTGTGGAATAAAATATATAATGTCCTAGTTTGCGTTATATATATAGGTTTATAGGTATAATTTATATGTCTCATGACTGTCATTTTATAGTGGATCTTCTAACTCAGAATTACTAACCAGGTAAGCACGCCTACACTATTATTCTTTTTCTGGTACTCATCCGTTTCATATGAGCGAAATGAGAAGCTTATATATTATGAGATGTTTTTTATTATTTTAGATTTTTTAGAAATGAACCTCCTTTGAAATAGTTTCACAGTTCAAATATCTTGGAACAACCATCACCACTAATAATCACTTGAACGTAGAGATAAACAACAGAATCGCCATGTCAAATAAATGCTATCATGGCCTCAAAAACTAATTAAAATCTCGATTTATAAGTTTAAAAACGAAAATTAACATCTATAAAAGTCTACGTCGACCTATTCTGCTCTATGGCGCCGAACGATGGCCGAAAGGGTTAGGGCACTCACCTTCGGATCCGGAATTCGTGGGTTCGAGTCCCACTGTGGCATGGATGTTCGTAGCCGTTCGGAATCGGCTTTAAGCAGTAGGTCCCGGTCTCATTAGCCCTCGTGTTGCAAAAAGGTAGATCGTAGTGCTCCCAACTAACCAACCAACCAACTAACCAACCATCTGCTCTATGGAAGTAAATGCTGGGCAATAACCAAATTGCATGAAAATAAATTGCTGGCTTTTGAAAGAAAAATCTTAAGAAAACTATTTGGTGCAGTTCAAGAGAATAACTTTTGGAGATCTGTATTCAATTTTGAAATTTATAAAAAATATAAGCAACCTCAAGTTGTTAAAGTCATAAAAATCAATAGACTGCGATGGCTTGGACACCCATTCCGACTCGATGACATAAACCCAGTAAAACAGCTCACTTTCACTAATCCCATGGGGCAGAGGAAGACCACCAATTAGGTGGCTTGACTCAGTACAGAGGGACTTAACTACTGTCAAAAAGGGAAACTGGAGAAGCAGATAGGAACGGCTGGAAAAAAACTGTTTGGGACAGGCTTGGCCTGTAACAGGCTGTAGTGCTTTAGAAGAATAAGAAGAAGAAATGAAACTTCAAATAATGTCTGGTAGACATTCCTTAGTTATTTCCTTAGTGTTGGAACGTAGTTTTTCTACTAGAGATTTTTATTACAAAAGAGTTTTGTTCCAACACTGTGAATACGCAGTATTACAACTCATTTTTGGAGCACTATCTCAGACCAATCTTGAGAAAAAAACGGCGACACTTTCTGCAGAAAATTCATATATCTTTTTGCATGACATTGCTCCGCCGCATACAACGCAATCTATGACTAATTTGTTCTATCTATGGGACTGGGAAGTACTTTACCATCCACCGTACTCCTCAGATCTAAGACCATGGGGCGGAGCGCTGGCCGATTGGTTAGGGCGCTGATCGTCGGTACCGGAGTTCGTGGGGTCGAATCCCACTATGGAGTGGATGTTCGTAGCATTTTGAAATCGGCTTTAATTATATCGGCTGAATTGAAATCGGCTTTTTTATATTTTTTTAGCATATTTCCTTGTCTTTTGTTCTATATTTGAATATTGTAATATAAGTGGCATTTTACTATAATTAAAGACGATATAAAGCAAACTGGGGTTTTTAATGGCTTTGAAATAACAACAGCAATGTACTACACCACAGCAGATTCGACTTGGAAAATCCAATTTAATAGGCATTACATGGCATGTAAAGCTTGTTGAAATTACATTCTACCCACATACAGTAAGTCTTTACATCTTGAGTCCATGGGATACCATTCTTCATCGTATTTAGCTTGACACCAGCTTTGGCTTGATTTTCCATACTGTTTGAGTGTACTCTTCTTGCTTGGAGACTAGAAGAACGGCCTTTCCATTTTTACGAGAAACATACATCTATTATCTGAAGAGATAATATTATACGAAACGTTATCAAGTTTATAGTATGTTTTCCGATTTCTGCATGTGTATTTCGTAATATCACTTAGGTGAAATGTAATCTTCCCAAAGTTCAAGTAAAGGTTGAACTCGGAAGTCAAAGAGGTTTCTCCAGCGTACCTCAGTACATTGAATTACAGTATATGGTCATTTCATTATGATATAATAACTTTTGCAAACCCTGTACCTCCTTCAGGTCAATTCAGATGTGGCCCAAGTACGAGGATTTGGGATTGAAAGACCTGCTGCCTCCCATGACAGAAAGGCCTGAGAAAGACTGCTTAGCAAGACCAAAGGAAAAATACTGCTTTTTAACTGGTAAGATTACACACATTTTACAAACGTTTATGTACAAACCCAGTGATTTGTTGATTTACTGTTCTCTCCTCCTCAAGGGGATTCAAATTCCAACTTGCAGCCACAAATGATCGCATTGCACCATGTGTACAAGAGGGAGCACAACCGTATTGCTACATACCTAAGCCACCTGAATCCTCATTGGGACGACGAGAGGCTCTACCAGGAGGCAAGGAACATCATTATCGCCATTGTTCAGCACATCACTTTCAACGAATTCCTGCCGGCTTTGCTCGGTCCCCAGCTGATGCACGTCTACAACCTGACGCTGCTCAAAGAGGTAAGCTTCCTCCATTTTCTTCGGTTTTAACCCTGAACAACCATCACCACTAATAATCACTTGAACGTAGAGATAAACAACAGAATCGCCATGTCAAATAAATGCTATCATGGCCTCAAAAACTAATTAAAATCTCGATTTATAAGTTTAAAAACGAAAATTAACATCTATAAAAGTCTACGTCGACCTATTCTGCTCTATGGCGCCGAACGATGGCCGAAAGGGTTAGGGCACTCACCTTCGGATCCGGAATTCGTGGGTTCGAGTCCCACTGTGGCATGGATGTTCGTAGCCGTTCGGAATCGGCTTTAAGCAGTAGGTCCCGGTCTCATTAGCCCTCGTGTTGCAAAAATGTAGACCGTAGTGCTCCCAACAAACCAACCAACCAACTAACCAACCATCTGCTCTATGGAAGTAAATGCTGGGCAATAACCAAATTGCATGAAAATAAATTGCTGGCTTTTGAAAGAAAAATCTTAAGAAAACTATTTGGTGCAGTTCAAGAGAATAACTTTTGGAGATCTGTATTCAATTTTGAAATTTATAAAAAATATAAGCAACCTCAAGTTGTTAAAGTCATAAAAATCAATAGACTGCGATGGCTTGGACACCCATTCCGACTCGATGACATAAACCCAGTAAAACAGCTCACTTTCACTAATCCCATGGGGCAGAGGAAGACCACCAATTAGGTGGCTTGACTCAGTACAGAGGGACTTAACTACTGTCAAAAAGGGAAACTGGAGAAGCAGATAGGAACGGCTGGAAAAAAACTGTTTGGGACAGGCTTGGCCTGTAACAGGCTGTAGTGCTTTAGAAGAATAAGAAGAAGAAATGAAACTTCAAATAATGTCTGGTAGACATTCCTTAGTTATTTCCTTAGTGTTGGAACGTTAGAGATTTTTATTGTAAAAGAGTTTTGTTCCAACACTGTGAATACGCAGTATTACAACTCATTTTTGGAGCACTATCTCAGACCAATCTTGAGAAAAAAACGGCGACACTTTCTGCAGAAAATTCATATATCTTTTTGCATGACATTGCTCCGCCGCATACAACGCAATCTATGACTAATTTGTTCTATCTATGGGACTGGGAAGTACTTTACCATCCACCGTACTCCTCAGATCTAAGACCATGGGGCGGAGCGCTGGCCGATTGGTTAGGGCGCTGATCGTCGGTACCGGAGTTCGTGGGGTCGAATCCCACTATGGAGTGGATGTTCGTAGCATTTTGAAATCGGCTTTAATTATATCGGCTGAATTGAAATCGGCTTTTTTATATTTTTTTAGCATATTTCCTTGTCTTTTGTTCTATATTTGAATATTGTAATATAAGTGGCATTTTACTATAATTAAAGACGATATAAAGCAAACTGGGGTTTTTAATGGCTTTGAAATAACAACAGCAATGTACTACACCACAGCAGATTCGACTTGGAAAATCCAATTTAATAGGCATTACATGGCATGTAAAGCTTGTTGAAATTACATTCTACCCACATACAGTAAGTCTTTACATCTTGAGTCCATGGGATACCATTCTTCATCGTATTTAGCTTGACACCAGCTTTGGCTTGATTTTCCATACTGTTTGAGTGTACTCTTCTTGCTTGGAGACTAGAAGAACGGCCTTTCCATTTTTACGAGAAACATACATCTATTATCTGAAGAGATAATATTATACGAAACGTTATCAAGTTTATAGTATGTTTTCCGATTTCTGCATGTGTATTTCGTAATATCACTTAGGTGAAATGTAATCTTCCCAAAGTTCAAGTAAAGGTTGAACTCGGAAGTCAAAGAGGTTTCTCCAGCGTACCTCAGTACATTGAATTACAGTATATGGTCATTTCATATAATAACTTTTGCAAACCCTGTACCTCCTTCAGGTCAATTCAGGATGTGGCCCAAGTACGAGGATTTGGGATTGAAAGACCTGCTGCCTCCCATGACAGAAAGGCCTGAGAAAGACTGCTTAGCAAGACCAAAGGAAAAATACTGCTTTTTAACTGGTAAGATTACACACATTTTACAAACGTTTATGTACAAACCCAGTGATTTGTTGATTTACTGTTCTCTCCTCCTCAAGGGGATTCAAATTCCAACTTGCAGCCACAAATGATCGCATTGCACCATGTGTACAAGAGGGAGCACAACCGTATTGCTACATACCTAAGCCACCTGAATCCTCATTGGGACGACGAGAGGCTCTACCAGGAGGCAAGGAACATCATTATCGCCATTGTTCAGCACATCACTTTCAACGAATTCCTGCCGGCTTTGCTCGGTCCCCAGCTGATGCACGTCTACAACCTGACGCTGCTCAAAGAGGTAAGCTTCCTCCATTTTCTTCGGTTTTAACCCTTTGACAATTTCATTTTTTTTTCCAGAAATCGGTCAAAAAATGTCCCATTTTTTACTGCATTTTTTTGTTCATTTTACATTTTTAAGTAAAGATATGTTATTAAAATTAACATTTCTAATATTTTTAAGCATTTATTACAACTTTTTTTTCTATGAGAGCGTCATAGAACTGAAGTTTACCTTTAGTCTCATCGATATCCAGGTTAATTTTTGGAAAAGTCCAGTGAAAGCAAATCTAGGAGGCGGATCCGAAGGATTATCACAATTAATTTAAAAAAATTGTCTTGCTTGACTTATTCCATCTGTACTACTAACAGAGTCACTACTATCTAGGTCATCTAATAAACTTTCGCTACTATCATTTACGATAATTCAGTTTCTGATTCCGAGTCACAGTTCGAATCACAAGAAATTAGGTCCATACGCTCTGAATTATCCATTATTTAAAAGTAAAAATATATTATTCAACTCTTACATCAATAAAATTATCAGGCGGTTAGTAAAATGTAACCAGAAAGCTATACACTGAAAGATAACAATTCGTCTTCTGGCTCAAAACATGAGAAAAAAACCCGTGCTTTTGAACCAATCAGAGTAGAAAATACAATAGACTGCAAACTTCATTTACTGGACAACTATCGCCAACTATATGAATAATTTGTTACTAAAATTGGAAAAAATACGGCCGAAATAGTTTTTCTATCCATATTTCCACTTTTATTCTACTGTTGAGCTACGTACGCAAAACCATCACGCATTTTGCGTACTATCACGTCGCCTCTGATTTTTCGTTCCTGATATTTGCATACCCATGACGTTTGTACTGATTTACGTGTTTTTTATACTTAACTCCAGACCTCCTTTTCTGCAATTTTAAACCCAAACTCGTCAGACTGGAATTATTCAAAATTGATCCTTGAATAACCTTACTAGTTACTTCTGTTAAAATCTAATAAACAACATTTTCCGCACTTTTATTGTACAAACCAGTAAAATTAATGAAACTAAATAAGTGAAAGGAAACATTAAGTCCCCAAAATAATTGCATGGTATTTTCCATTTTAGGGTTACTGGCATGGATACGACAGTAAGGTGGTTTTGGGAACTGATCTCACTCTGCAGTCGGCCGCTTTCAGATGGGGACACACCGTCCTGAGTGACAAAATAAGTCTGTACAACAAACATCACGAGTTTCTTGGTCAGTACAATTTTGCAATGACTTAATATTATTTTGAACACAACCGGAATATATATATATATATATATATATATATATATATATATTATATATATATATGTATATATATGTATATATATATATATATGTATATATATATATATATATATATGTATATATATATATATATGTATGTATATATATGTGTATATATATATATATATATATATATATATGTATATATATATATATATATGTATATATATGTATATATATATGTATATGTAAGGTTCTCTTTTATCTATCAATGAAAGAATCGTAATTGTTTATTTATTTTTATTTATCTTGTGAAAACAAATGTTGG
>CM063507.1:54789073-54797880 GCA_032207245.1 Pardosa pseudoannulata | reverse complement strand
CTGCATGGGACTCCGTCTGCCTTATATAGGCTCACAGAAACTGCCAGAACACTCCAGAAGCCGGAACCGGAAGTGGCCACGTGACGCCACACTTGGCGACATTTGGCGACACTTGGCGATACTTGGCGACGAACTTGGCGATGAAATTGGCGACAAAAATAGGTTGCCAAATCCGTCGCCAACGAGCCGATATCTCGCCAATTTGGCGAGATATCCATAGAGTCCCATGCTAAACTCAAGCAATTTTCGCAAATTCGTAACATTGCCCCCTCCTCAAAGACTGCACGTCTCGGGCAGTGCACTTGAGCAGAAAGCAACTTACGATACTCACAAATACAATACTTACAAAACATAAATGGAATAATAAATTTAAATTACAATAAATCAATAACAGAATAAATAACAGAAAGAAAACAACTATTTACAGAACTATTTACAAATAAATAAATAAAAGTTGAAGGTTACGAAACCATAGTGCCAATTATTAAATAAACTAAGTAATGTTACCATAGTATGGTGCTAGACGATCATAATGAACAATCCTAGGCTTAGCATTCGTTGATTTACGGATTCGAACCACGACATCATTCAGTCTTTTTAAAACTGTATAAGGTCCTTCCCACGAAGTTTGAAGCTTTGGAGAAAGTCCTTTACGTCTGTGTGGGTTCCAAAACCAAACCTTGTCACCTTCGTTGAATTCATGTCTTGTAGCTCTTTGGTCGTATCTGGTCTTCATTTTGTCCGTCGCGATGTTGATCCGACCTCGGGCAAACTGATGAACGTCTTCTAACCGCGCCTGCAGATTTTCAACATAAGCTTCAGGCGAAGAAGGCGCATCCGGTGGACGTCCGAATACAAGATCACAGGGGAGACGGAGCTCACGACCGAAGAGCATCTGTGAGGGTGTAAAGCCGGTGGTTTCATGGACGGCACTCCTGTAGGCCAGCAAAAATAACGGTAGTTTCTGATCCCAGTCTTGTTGATTCTTCGAAACGAGGTGAGAAAGACTATTTAGGATTGTTCGATTGAATCTCTCCACCATGCCATCCGATTGCGGATGTAGAGGGGTTGTTCGTGTTTTATCGATTCCCAGGATTTTACAAAGTTCTTGGCAGACAGCAGAAATGAAATTCCTCCCTTGATCTGAATGAAGTTGAAGGGGAGACCCGAACCTTGAAATCCAATTTGCCACTAAAACTTCTGCAACAGTTGTCGCTTCCTGATCGGGAATCGGGTATGCCTCAGGCCACTTCGTGAAATAATCCATGACAGACAAAATGTATCGGTTATTGTCCGCTGTCCGTGGAAGAGGTCCCAAGATGTCGAATGCTATTCTTTCGAATGGTGCCCCTACATTATACAGATGTAACTTTCCTCGACTGCGTCTAGTGGGTCCTTTACGCGCTCCACAGGCATCGCAGGATTTGCACCATTTTTCGACATCAGTTTTTATGTTGTTCCAATAAAACCTCTCTCGAACTCTCTGGATGGTTTTCATAACTCCGAAATGTCCACTTGTTGAACTATTGTGTAACTCCTTTAGCACGTCTGGTATTCGCGATCGTGGGAGTACTAGCTGCGACCTCGATGTTTTGCCGTCGTCGGATTCCCATTTTCTATACAGGACGCCGTTTCGAAATTGAAGAGAATCCCAGAGAGCCCAATAACGTTTGACACCAGGACTTAAACTAGAGATATCTTGCCAATTGGGTCTTGTACTAGACAACTCCATGAATTCAATAATGGGTTTTATTTCAGGGTCCTTCATTTGTGCTTCACGAATTTCTTCATCACTCCAAGAGTCTAATCGTGATGTAGATGACGCTGTGAGGTGGCGCACAACCGGCTCTATTGTCCCATATTTTATCTCAGCTGCAGAACAAAAGCGACAATTACCTGTACAAGGTCTCCTGGACAAGGCGTCTGCATTTCCATGTGAGGATCCTCTGCGATGTTGGATATCGAAGTCGTACTCTTGCAGCTTCTGTATCCACCTAGCTATCTGTCCCTCTGGGTTCTTGAAATTCAAAAGCCATGTGAGAGATGCATGGTCTGTTCGCAGCAGGAATTTTCGTCCGTAAACATAACTGTGAAAATTCTCTATAGCTTTAACAATGGCGAGCAATTCTTTTCTGGTGACACAGTAATTTCGCTCGGTCTTCGACAGGCACTTACTCCAATAAGCGATTACACGTTCATGACCATCGATTTCTTGAGATAGCACTGCTCCCAGACTGGTATGGCTGGCATCTGTATCTAAGATAAACTGTTTGTCAGGATCCGGATAAGACAATATAGGTGCGGATGTTAAAGCCTCTTTTAAGCTGTCAAATGCTACCTGGCATTCCTCAGACCATTTAAATGGTTGTTTGTTCTCGGTCAACCTATGAAGTGGTCTTGCGATTAACGAAAAGCCTTTTACAAACCTTCTATAATAAGTGCAGAGACCTAAGAAGCTTCTCAACTCGTGCACATTCTGAGGTTGCCTCCATTCTTTAACTGCTGCCACTTTTCGGGGGTCAGTTCTTACTCCCTCGGCGGAAATTATATGACCAAGGTAGCTTACTTCGCTGCGAAACAAATAACATTTGGCTGGATTTAACTTCAAATTGGCTTCTTTCAATTTTTCTAGCACCCTTCTCAGGTTTTTAAGATGTTCTTCAAAACTTCGCCCCACGATTATTATGTCATCTAAGTAAACAAGACAGGCTTCGGGAGAAAGTCCTCTCAACACCGTCTCCATTAGGCGCTCGAAAGTAGCAGGTGCGTTGCATAGGCCAAAAGGCATAACTTTAAATTGCCAAAGTCCTTGGCCACCAGTCGTGAATGCTGTCTTTTCACGATCTACGGGATCCATCTCTACTTGCCAATAGCCACTCTTTAAATCAAGTGTAGAGAACCACACATTTCCCGATAATGTGTCCAAGGTGTCGTCGATTCGGGGAAGAGGGTAACTGTCTTTCTTGGTGATGTTATTTAGGCGACGGTAGTCCACGCAGAATCTCGTTGAACCGTCCTTTTTCTTGACCAAGACGATAGGAGAGGCCCAAGGACTGGTAGAAGGTTCGATGACGCCCTTCTCCTGCATATCATTTAAAAGATCTTTCACTTCTTCTACTTTGGAGAATGGTAATCTTCGAGGATGTTGTTTAATAGGAGCATGATTTCCTGTGTCGATTCGGTGTTTTGTTAACTTTGTTCTTCCCAAATCGTCGGATGACTTCGAAAATAGTTCACTAAATTCACCAAGCATTTTCTCTACAGCGCTTTTCTGTTTCTTACTTAATTCTGTTTTTGTTAGCAAGTCCTTCGTTAAATCTTCAGAGGACACGTTTGATGTTTGGAAAGAACTTCGCTCCACACAAGTCACTGGGGTACATGTGGCTAACACCTCACCTTTCTTAATAATCTTCGGTTTATCACTTATGTTGGCAATTCTCACCGGTATGGCTTCTTTTGAGAAATCTATGAGTGTTGAAGCTACTAAAACCCCTTTTGGAAAATTCCCGAAGTCAGGAAATTCGAGGAGTCCAAGTCGAAAATTCTTCTCTTCGTCAGAATAGCCCTCCAATATTAATTCTTTCCTGGCTGGTATGATGAAATCCAATGGAGCAATTATTCGATAGCAGGATTTGATTTCACTAACTTCTTTCCGGAACAGTGTTACATCTTCTGACGTAGAGTGTAGAGAATTATCTTTAAAGTCTAATATAAAATTGTATTTCTTTAGAAAGTCGCAGTCCGAGGATAAAACTGTCCGTAATTTTTGCCACATACACAGTATGAAGGTACGAGTTGTTTCCAAATGTTATTTTAATATTCATCTTGCCAATAATCGGAATTTTGTCACCGGTAACAGTCTGGAGAGTAACGCATGGCGGCGTCCAGATAATCTTCTCATTAAGTTGTTGAGCAACATCTTCATTCATGATGGTAACATTGGCCCCTGTGTCGATGATCATCCGGCAGGATAAATTATTTACATAGGCTTCAATAAAGAATCCATTTCCGTCACCACTTTCTGAAGAAATTTGGAAAACCTCAAAATGGGGCTCTCTATTAACTGGCAATCTCCGCCCCACGAGACAGCCATGTTCTAGTTTTCCTGTTTCTTGGTTCTAGTTACATTATCAGCTCGTTGATCTTGGCGAGCTTGGCAGCTTCTTTGTATATGTCCTTCGGCTCCGCATCTCCAGCACATTACATTCTTCTTTTGTGTGTTTCGATTGGATTTAGCATTCAGGGATAACACAATATCACGCAATTCCTTCAGAATTTCCGCCATATCAACATCGCTTACTGCTGCTCCTCTCACCTGATGTCTGTCCCTTCTCGAAGCTTGTTGGGCAGCTTCGTATTTCAAACCGTACACTAGGGCCGATTTCAAATCTTTTAACTCCGCTAGTCTGAGGGCTTTCTGAATTTCGGGATCTTTCACACCATCAATAAAATATTGCAGGGCCAAGGTATCCCGTATGTCAGCTGGGTAGTCGTTAAATGCAAGATGGGAGAGCCGTTCTACATCTGTCGCCAAATCTTGGAGAGTCTCATTTTGTCTTTGTTGGCGGGATTTTAATTGCAGACGATTAAAGTCCTTTAAATATTTTTCGCCGAAACGTAGCTCTAAGGCCTCTATAAGTGTTTCAAAATTTACTTGCTGTTCTTCCGGGATTGTTCTTAAGACATCTGCAGCCTCCGCTCGTAATGATGCAGCCAATTGGCGAGCTTTGGTAACCGGATCCCAGCCATTTCCATCGGCCACAATTGCGAACTGGGTTTTATATACCTGCCAAGATGTTTTCCCATCATATGTGGAGAGCTTGATATTCGGCTTGGCGAGAATGGGTTGATCTTGGCTGATTTCTGTTCCACGAATATTTTCTACTGCAAATTTGGATTTTTCCGAAGATAACCCAACATTCATTGCTTCTTTTAATTTATCAATTTCTCGCTTCATTTTCTTTTCAATTTCGCCAAATCTACCTTCATTCTTCTCGATTATTTTTTTCCATTTCGCCAAGTCTTTCCTCATTTTTTTCCACTTTTTCTGAAATAATGTCTACTTTAGGGTTTAACACGCTTACGATGTTAGCCTTCATTTCTTCTAATCTTTCTTCTTGAATTCTCTGACCTGCCTTTATTTCTTCCTGTCCATTTTTTATACTTTGCATAAGTTCAAAAAATTGTTTCATCTCCATCTCAGCCATCGCTCTTGTCTTCACCATTCAATCCCACACTCTGACACCAAATTGTTACGAACTTCCAAAACTAAAACTGCTGGGTTCAGGGATTGAATGGACTTTAAGCAAGCAAGCAAGACTGCAGCACGAAGACAAATACTTTATTAGCCTTCAGTAAATACACACCGTCAAAATCTCTGCGGAACAATTTCGAGCCCAATGCCGTCGGCTCACGCAAGACTTTCCGCATCAAGCACAACACACCGTGCGTACTCCGTAGGCCAAGAGATTCTCTTAATTACTCTCTTCTGCATGGGACTCCGTCTGCCTTATATAGGCTCACAGAAACTGCCAGAACACTCCAGAAGCCGGAACCGGAAGTGGCCACGTGACGCCACACTTGGCGACATTTGGCGACACTTGGCGATACTTGGCGACGAACTTGGCGATGAAATTGGCGACAAAAATAGGTTGCCAAATCCGTCGCCAACGAGCCGATATCTCGCCAATTTGGCGAGATATCCATAGAGTCCCATGCTAAACTCAAGCAATTTTCGCAAATTCGTAACATTATAATAATTTATTATATGTTTATATCAAATATCGTTAGTTTTATATATACAAAAATATTTATAAACGTTATAACTGTAATATATAAATATATATACTAAGTATTAATATATAATAGCAATAAATCTTTGGAACAATTCGGAAGCTAAAACACATGTGGTTATTTCAATTTAGGAATTAAGTCAAAGTCACAAGGGCCTAGATCTGGACCAAATCTCATCCACTGAATAAACGGCTTAATAACAAAGCCTCTCCTTCGCGCTTACACATTCTATTATTCAGAGCACAGCACTTCTAGCCATTTTTAATGCCATTTTCGAAAATTTGTGAACCATTTGAAGTCTTCTTTCTTATGCTCGTCATTCAAACAGTCGATACTGCACAGTCGTATGAAATCATGTCTGCCCGTCTCAAGCTCAGGAAATCGTTTAATGTCCAATATAAGACCCTAAGTGCGCAACACGCATTTCTGCTTTGTGACCGGCGACCTAGACCTTTGTATGTCTGCCTCATTCTGGCGGTCTTTGTAGAAGGCTTTTACCCATCTGCCAGTTTCGGCCATGATCCATGTTGTGTTTGTAAGATCTGGCACATCCAGTTTTTTTCGAATTCGTTGTTTTTGTTTTGAAAACATCCTGACAATACTTACTTCAGACCGCAAGGACTAAGGATCCCAGGTATTTTTCGCGTAACTTCATCAAGTGCATGATTTCGAAGGACGAGTCTTTTTGCTCAGAGGCAAACAGGTATGTAGATCACGTGTGGTATAGACTCTTTTGTCTAGCTCATGAATGGTTTGGCTTCGATTACTGTCCATTATTGCGGCAACAGCATGCACTTCTGCTTCGTCTGACATTAGGAAGACCTGTCCGATGCATGTCTGTCATATTTTGGCGTCCGTCACTGAATCTTTTAACCAACTTGTTACAGTTCTGTAAGGTAATGCAAATTCTCCGCAAGCTTCTTGAAGCCCTAGATGACAATGTCGTTCTTACGAACTCTGACACATTCATTTTTTATTCAACTTCGCTATACTTGTTTTGAAAACATATTGACAACACTTACTTTAGACCGCAAGATAATACAAGGATCAGTTCTTCGCGTGACTCCGCATGCGCGTGAAGTAGGAAGGATGAGTCTTTTTGCTGAGAGGTAAGGTAGATATGTAGCTCACGTGTGGTATACGAGACATTCTTTGGTTTTATTGCATAGCGCTTTTACAGCAGTGTTGCCACTATTAAAGTTCCAACCTCGTATATATTTTATTAGAATGCATAATTATTTTATATCTCTAATTATAGTACAGTATGGTATATTCATTTTATACGGTAATGAGGCATGGGCAATTAACAAAACAGAGGAAAGCAGGTTACTCATTTTTGAAAGCAGGATTCTTCGGTCAATTTTTCGGGTAGTAAAGGAAAGTAATACACGGAGAAGTTTATATAACCATGAAATATATACTATAGTACAGAGAGCCTAACATCTTGAGAATTATTAAATATAAGGAAATTCGATTTCTGGGGCACGTTTTTCGACGTTCACATTTGATCCCAGTTAAAAAAACTGACATTTTGGAAGATTGAAGGTACAAGGAGAAGAGTGAGACCAGCAACGAGATCGTTAGACAATGTAGAGAGAGATTTGGAGATCTTGGAAATAAATAGAAACTTGGCTAAAAGTCGTGTCATCTGGAGGAAGCAGACAGTGAAAGATTCGTCCTGCACCAGGCTATAGTGCTGTTGAAGTAGAAGAATTATAGTGTTGAATAAGGTAACCGGATAATGTAATTGTTGGGAATGGTGTCAGAATATCCATGCATGTTGATGGAGAACTGGAACTCTGCACACTTACATCAAAGTTAAAAAGTAGATAAAGTAGAATAAAAAGTTGCAAAAAGATAAAATAAACTATAATTTTATGTTATATTTTGTAATACTAAATCTTCATATGAATCTTATATTTATAATTCTTCTTTCTAAGCACTACAGCCGGTTACCAGACAAATCAGTCTCATTTAGCTTATACCATCGTGATCTACTCAACGCTATATTTTCCATCTCTTTACACCCCTTAACCAGTTCCTGGTTTTTCTCGAGCTGAACTCGGGCAGGTGAAATGTACTATCTTGGCTCATCCCGAGTGTAGATCGGGCACTGTGCAATCAGTCTTTCCCGAATTATTTTACATGTGCTTTATATGATTTCGAAGGCTTTTGCTTACTTTTCTGGCTACTAGATTATTTGCTGCTCAAAGAGAGACAGTAGAGAGAAGAAGGTAAGGAGAGAAACAAGGTTCTACTGTCCAGATGGCGATGTTGGATTCTGTGCAGTACCGTATTTTCGATTGTGCCATACACGACCAAATTTTGATTAGCAATTTCATAATCATTTATGTAAATGCATAGGATATAAATATAATTTAATTTAAGATAAAAGCTAGGTATTTTATGCTTTATGTTTATAGTTAATGTAAATTAACTCCAAAGTCTAATGATTTCTGCCGTACAGAAAGCCAGCTATACATGTAAATTACTCATTTTAATTAAACTGAGTTTGTTTACATTAATTTTTAGGAAATTTTGCATGCAAATGATGCTATCATGTTTAAAAAGCTATGTATGTATAAAAATAAGCATAAAAAATTGACATTTTTTGACCCATAATCCCAAAATAAAATGAACTTGGAAACTGTTAACTGCCGCAAGCGTATATATACGTCTTGTACAGTTAATATTTTAATTGTTTTGGCTTTTATATAAGTCTTCCTGTAATATGTTTCTTTGTGCTTACCTGACCGCCATTCAGTACATTAACTTATACAACATTTAACCTATACGAGGAATACACATACGGGACACTTAATAAATCCAAGCGTAAAGATTATATGTATACTAGCATATAGTCCGTCATATGACGGGATCAATAAAATTTTTAATTTTTCGGAATTGCAAGTTACCCTATGAGGCAGGTAAAAAATGTTTAGTTTTTTTAGCTGAGAATTATCTTGTAAAACTATCAGTATCGGAAATGTAAACTATCAGTCTTCTCTTCGTTA
>CM063507.1:54754073-54774073 GCA_032207245.1 Pardosa pseudoannulata | reverse complement strand
CGAACGTTACCTTGGCCAGCAAGGTCGCCAGATATATCTCTTATTGAGCACATTTGGAGCATTACGGGCAAAGCCCTCTAACCAGCTCCGGAGTTGCGTGATCTAACGGTCAGAATTTGGCACGCTGTCCCTCAGGAAGACAGGTGTCTATGTCAATCTGAATAATTGCTTGCATAAAGGCCAGAGGCGGACAAATCGCGTTTTTTGAGTTTTCAGTTTGTGAACCTCTATCACTTCAATAAATCATCTCACTTTCCTCAAGTTGTAATCATTTGTTTTTCTGCAGATGTACATCACATCTACCGATTTTCATCTCATTCAGAGAACTCCTTCTTTTTGCGTCGTTTTTCCCCTTTTTTTGTCTATTAGTGTATATTAAAGACATGTTTATCCTTTTAGATTACAAGCAATTCAACGTTAATCTTGCGTTTAAAGATGACGACCTACTAGACAATCTTGCTAATGTCTTCCTTGAAACGACTAGGATTCTGGCTCAGAAGTAAGTAGTGCACACACATATATATAGGTATATATCAGAGGCATATATATAAAATGTCTACCAATAAGTATTTGGACACCCATGCAAATGGCGATATCTGCGGTCCTGAGGTACATCACTGCCTCCGCCGGTATATATCGTGTAGTAAACAGCATCGGCATTAGTCGCATGCAAGATGTTGCGCAATTCGGAGCTCTCTGATTTCGAGAAAGGTATAATTATTGGGTATCCCAAATGTGGCCGATCCTTAAATGACATATCTAGCGATCTGAAGTACCCAAAATCGACAGTGGCCTACGTGATTAAGAAGTGGAAGATGAGCAGTGATTTCCGGAATATGCCCCGAGTCGGCAGACGAACAAAACTGGGAGATAGAGACCGACGAATGCTGTTCAGAGAAATTCGGAATAACCCCACCCAACCGATGGCTCTCATCGAGGAGTTTCAACAGGCATCTGGGAGTATTGTTTCAATGAATACCATCCGAAAGGAAGCACATCTGCTTGGTTTTCGTAATCGTGCTGCTGCCGATAAGCCTTTGATCACGAAGTCCAACCACGGTGCTCTGTTAATGTGGTGCAAAGCACATCGAAATTGGACCGTAGATCAATGGAAACGGGTTCTTTGGAGCGACAAATCAAGGTTCACCCTTTACCGTTCGGATGGCAGAGTCTGAGTCTGGCATCTGCCTGGAGAACGTCTCCTGCCAGAATGCATTGTAAGAACAATCAAATTCGGGAGAGGTGGAATTATGGTCTGGGGGTGTTTCTCCTGGTATGGACTGGGACCCTTCGTTCTCCTTCATGGTAAGATCAACCCCAATGCCTATTGCACTATTTTGGATGACAATGTTCTTCCTAAGTTGTGGCAGTTTTACGGGTTGGATCCCTGTTACTTTCAGGACGACAATGCCAGTTGTCATGTTTCGAGGTTAATCAAGGCTTGGTATGGTGCCAATGGAGTTCATCGAATGGACTGGCCTGCCGAGAGCCCAGACATGAACCCTACGAATACCTCTGAGACGAGTTGGCTAGCAAAATTAATGAGTACACTACAAGTCCTAAATCTTTGAAGGAACTTGTATGTCTACTCGAAGCCGAGAGGAAGACAATACCACTAATTGTAATACAAAGACTTGTGGAGAGTATGCCCCGGTGGGTTAAGGCTGTAATTGCCTGTCGTGGAGACTCTACCAACTATTGATTTTGAATAAAGTTAGTTTTTCTTTTCTATCACAGGTGTCCAAATACTTATTGGTAGACAGTGTAGGTATATATCACAGGAAGCAGTGGAGTCCATCGAATATATGTTGCATAAAATGTAGGGGTGTAACATCTTAACAACATAGAACTCAATCATTCCAGTTAGATAATAACAAAATATCCGAAGTGAACTTAGGCACATGTCTTTTATGTTTTAACAGTATGTGCTGAAAGTGGCAAAAATCTTGTGTGTTCTATAACAAAGATGCATTAGTCGGAGGAGAGTATTGAGGCCAGCATACCACAGATAGCAAATTTATTTTGCAGCAAGTTCAGCATGACAAGTCTGCAAGTTTGAAACAAGACTACGCAAACTTCGAAGTCACCATACCTCCAATTTGCAGAAAACTTGTTCACGTACGCTTGTTTACGTTGTTCATATACACTTTTACAGTACACTTGTCGTTTCGTTCAAGTTTGCCGCACACTTGTCATATCAAACTTGCAGCAAGTTCATTGCAAACCACGGTTGAGAAAAGTTGAAAAAAAATTCACTTAAAAGTTAAAATTTTCAACATAGGTTTAACATGACCCAATAATGAAAACGTAAACGTGCATGAAAACGAAGCATTGCTTAGTGAATTAATAGAATTAACGTATCTATTTAATTTATTAGAAATTTTAGATAGTTGCAAATTATAGAGAAATGCTACTTTAAAAAATAACCACACTTGAATAATTAAAATAATAAATGCCTCTTAAAAGATTCATAGCAGCTTGCCGAATGGCGCGTCTGCCATGTTGTCATTCTTGTCTTTGGCCGTGAAACGTTTGCATATGCGCTCGTTATCTTAACTCTCATGCAATGATGGGAATTTTCGCTTGCTCCAAGTTTGTCATAACAAGATTGCCACAGTTTTGCAGCAAAATTGCGTTTGCAAAGGAGTTTTCGCTTTATGCTTGCAGGAGTTTTTCTGCAAGTTTGTCAGGTCAAATTTGTTATAACAAGATATTATTCAGAAAAAAAATTAAGCTTTCTGCAAGTATGCATGTTATCTGGGACATTATTGTACGTGAACTTATTTTAAATGCCCTAGCCGCCATTAATGATCATCCGATTTTTGATCGACTCGAGTCTTGAGTCCATAAACATATTGCTGTGAGTACTCCAAAAATGGTCTGAAAATAAATGTAATGTGTATTCTGCCAGTGCTTTTACGGTAGGAGGGTCAGGTCTATTGTTTAGGAACTGCAGCCCTCTTTGACTGAGATTTATTCAGGGATGCCCCCCCTACCACTTGAGGCACAAACACGCTAATGGCGTTATAAATCTCTAATTCGAAGTATTTCCTTTGCAGTAACAGATGTATCTCTAACTGCAAAACTTAAATATCTTGGATGTTTTTCGTAAAAAAATATAAACAAGTCTCTCAAAGAATATTTTTATTTGTACTTTTAGAATCAATTATATCTTATGGGATGATCTTCGAGACTTGACGAGCTTTATGTGTATTAAAAATTAACAATCTATAATATCTATTTATATATCTATTTATAACCGGAAGAAAAGGGACAATAACGAGGGTGGGTTTCCCGTATTCCATTCTAATAGACAAAGGGTGAAGGAAAAACCATGGAACGCTTTGGCTACTGACACAGTTAACTTTTAGCGTAAATTTTGGAGACTTTTTTCCTCGATGTGTCTACTGGGAGGGTTAAAACAATAAAAGAAACGTGTCCTCGGAACTGTAATACAAAAAGTTCCACTTATCTGGGACAAAAATCGATCAAGATATTTCTATTCAAAATTTGCGAAAATTTAAATGTCATTTTTACTTCTTTGGGATCGATTAAAAGATTAACTACAGTAATTCGAGGTTAAAATTAGATTGCGTTGTCTTTTTTACAACAAATGGGGATATGGGTTTAAGAGTTTATTTTTCTAGAAAATACAGTGTATATCCTCTTTATTCTGTGCCGTGGTGTAGTACATTGCTGTTGCTACTTCAAATCCATTAATAACCCAAGTTTGCTTTATATCGTCTTTAATATTAATTATAGTAAATTGCCACTGATCTACATTACAATATTCAATTATAGAAGACAAAATAAGAAAAAATGCTTTAAAAATATAAAAAAGTAAAAAAGTAAAAAAGCACTCCACGTACTACACCTGAAAGAAAAATTGCCAAAGTCCAAGAGCACGCTGCATTCTTTTCCTTCCTTCTTTCTCAGCTACTGCAGCAACCCTATACATTTTCCATTATCCTGTGCTGATGCGTCCGTTGTTCCACTATCCTGTGCACAATGCGCCCTTTCTCGGGTCTCTCCAGATTGACCGGGGTCGAACGATTCCCGAATGGTAAGGGTGCTAGCCTTTGGAACCGGAGTTCGTAGGTTTGAATCTCATTATGGCATGTATGATCGTAGCCGTTCGGAATCGGCTTTAAGCAGTAAGTACCGATCTCATTAGCCCTCGTGTTGCAAAAAGTAGACCGTAGCGCTCCAAACCAAATTAGAGTGACCGGGATTCCAACCATGGTTCTGAATCGCCTCTTGGTGACCAATCACAATTCTCCAAAACTTGGTGATGTTTATGTGCTGTCGATTTCACTGGCCACACCACATGCTTCCTGGAGTAGCAAAACAATACTTGGACATGGAACCCACAACGTGTGAGTGCTGCTAGCAAATCAGTTTCGCAAAACTTATGTAAAACATAGCTGCACTCTAACACTCTGGATATACTCCTTTTTGTTTAATCAAGTAACGCTTCCTCTTTCGTTGTAATGGTTGAGACGGAAATGGCAAGTCGTAGACTACTATTTACCCTGTATAAGCAAACAAAGCATTATAAAATCTTCTGCTTGTAAGTCTAATTCTTATTTGTTTGTAAAAATATTTTCTTTTTACATCTGGAGGTATTTCTTCTACATTTTCTAACTGGAACATTTTTTACGCGGTTCCTATAAACCAAATAAATAATTTTTTAAACTCTTGCAAAAAAAGTATTTTTACAACTAATGATGAAATTTCAGGATAATTTTTATGCGTTTTTATTTATGAGGTCCTTAACTTCCTTTCACTAACAGACTTGAATGTATTATAAAGTGTACATCTGGTGACCTTACATTTCAGGTACCAACTGACCTTTGATGAAATTAACTACGGCCTGCCCACCATCGATACTTCCAAAACTGACATCTGGGACATCTGTCCGGACATATTAAAGCCTAGCCCTTGTACTATATCCAAGTTCCGAACTTACGACGGACAGTGCAACTCTTTGAAGAACAGCATGATAGGGATGGCCAGAACACCGTTCAAGAGGTTCCTTCCATCAGAATATAGCGATGGTGAGTGCCCCCCCCTCTAAAAAGCCTCCCCACTTGTAAGAGATTATTAAATCTCTTTTTTTTCTTTCGACTGTGATCGTCGTGAGGAAGTTATACCGCAACCATCCTTTGCAGTTCTACATGATTTGGGAATTAACATTCCTTTGTAAATAGCCGTAGTTAATCAAGAATTAAAGTAAATTTCCAATTTTATCTTTGACTGTGATCCATTATTCAAGTTACCTCTCATTTGAGAATATTGAAGGTATTACACCTGTTTTACATTTAGACAGTCTCATAAAATGATACGTACTCTTACAGGTATAAGTGCACCTAAAGTGTCTCCAGTCGATGGTAAGCCACTACCACCCGTCAGAAAGCTCAGTGTGAAGGTACATCCGGACATAACCCAGTTGACTAACAAGAAATCGTATGCATTCGCCACTTGGGGACAGCTGGTAGACAAAGATATGATAAAGTCTGATTTTTCTAGAAGTTTGTATTCCTTAGGATATCAGAATATACAATCTTTTATTTCTTTTTAGATATACACTATGCCCACATTCTTTTACCCGTATGTTAACATGTTAATGCTCAAATATTTCTTGCAGAATGCATAATCGGGATCACAAATTCCCGTTGAATCTCAGTACATGTTACAGATAAGCTATTTTCACGAAGATAGTAAACATTCAAGCCAGAAAAGGTGGGCTAATAGCTGAATGGTATAGTGGCTCTTCGGTACCAGAAGTTACGAGTTCGAATCCCGATAATGGTATAAATGTTCTTAGTCGTTTGGAATTGGTTTTAAGCAGTAGGTCCTGGTCTTATTAGGCCCTCTTGTGTAGCAAAACAGTAGACCTAGAGCTCCAAAGCAAACCAAACCAAAAGTGAGCTATATATGAGGCCCATCCAGAAAATAAGTTTCCCTGTTTAAAAGAAAAAAAGAACTCACACTTTCACGGACGTATTTGGCAACAAATACAGCAATGTTTCAGCTATTTTTCAACATAGCTACCACCAGATTTGAGACACTTGTCGTATTGTGGAATTAACATTTGTATACCTCTGTCGTAGAACTCTGCCGCCTGAAAAGGAACCAGCCTTCCTGTCCCAGAACACCGGGCACATCCGTTCCCGTACCGACAGCGTCTGTTTGAATTTGGTCCTGACCGAAGATCCACTATGATGCCAATGCATTGACTGCTGCCTACGATGCACTACGATTCACTGCTGCATGGTTTCCCGGATAAAGTGCGAAATCCAAGTCTCATTGACGATCCTGTCGAGGAACTCGTCGCCGTCATCGTAATACCGTAGCAGAAATGTCAGTGCTGCTCCTAAGCGTTGAATTTTGTATTCAGGTATCAGTTTCGGATCATACACTTGACAGAGCTGAGGGTGAATTTCAATTGGCACAGTACTTTGTTCATTCAAGATCACCTACCTAACCTTGCGGGAGAAGGAATTAAGAGTATCCATTTCGGACCACTGCTACCCCGCTACTAGCACGAATCGGCACTTGCCCAGCTGACATATGAGTAATACGTCATAGATATGTAACGCATGCGCAATTGACATGACTAATTACGTTTACTTTAAAAGGGAAAGCATCGGAAATCTTACTTTCTGGATGAGCCTCGTACATACGGAAACAGAATCCCATCACAGAATACAGCTGATGGCGACTACACGACGATGTTGCTTGAAGCTGCACACTTCTTTCTTTCTCTCTCCATTTCTAACAGCCTCAGACTTGGGAATTCTGTCCAAACTGTGATCCAAACCAGGGGACGGACGCTACCTGTCCATCTCAAAAGATTAGGGACGGTCACACCCAGCCACCTGCTAGCGGATTTCAAAACACTCATTGTGGGAACGTTGTTGGAAGTTATTCCTTAAAAGTGGGTATGAAAATTTGCTTTCCCTAAAGAACACCTCGACAATCTATTTCCATGTGCATGTCGTTTGGACGTGATTCCTTAAAAACGGGTATGAAAATTTGCTTTGCCTGCAGAAAACTTCGACAGTCTATACTTACGTGCATGTCGTGGGGAAGTGGTTCCTAAAAAACGGGTATAAAAATTTGCTTTTCTGAAGCACACTTCGACAGTCTATTTTCACGTGCATGTCGGGGGGAAGTGATTCCTTAAAAACGGGTATGAAAATTTGTTTTGCCTGAAGAAAACTTCGACACAGTATATTTTCACTTGCATGTTGTGGGGAAGTGATTCCTTAAAACCGGGTATGAAAATTTGTTTTGCCTAAAGAACACTTTGACAATGTATTTTCACGTGCATGTCGTGGGGAAGTGATTCTTTTAAAACGGGTATGAAAATTTACTTTTTCTGAAGAACACTTCGACAATCTATTTTCACGTGCATGTTGTGGGGAAGTGATTCTTTAAAAACGGTTATGAAAATTTCCTTTGCCTGAAGAACACTTCGACAATTTATTTTCACGTGCATGTCGTGGGAAGTGATTCCTTAAAAACGGGTATGAAAATTTCCTTTGCCTGAAGAACACTTCAACAATCTATTTTCACGTGCATGTCGTGGGGAAGTGATTCCTTTAAAACGGGTATGAAAATCTGCTTTTCTGAAGAACACATTGACAATCTATTTTCACGTGCATGTCGTGGGAAAGGGATTCCTTAAAAACGGGGATGAAAATTTGTTTTGCCTAAAGAACACTTTGACAATGTATTTTCACGTGCATGTCGTTTGGAAGTGATTCCTTAAAAACGGGTTTGAAAATCTGCTTTTCTGAAGAACACTTCGACAATCTATTTTCACGTGCATGTTGTGGGGAAGTGATTCTTTAAAAACGGTTATGAAAATTTCCTTTGCCTGAAGAACACTTCAACAATCTATTTTCACGTGCATGTCGTGGGGAAGTGATTCCTTTAAAACGGGTATGAAAATTTACTTTTTCTGAAGAACACTTCGACAATCTATTTTCACGTGCATGTTGTGGGGAAGTGATTCTTTAAAAACGGTTATGAAAATTTCCTTTGCCTGAAGAACACTTCAACAATCTATTTTCACGTGCATGTCGTGGGGAAGTGATTCCTTTAAAACGGGTATGAAAATTTACTTTTTCTGAAGAACACTTCGACAGTCTATTTGCGGACTTCAGAGGTGTTATAGCTAACTTTACAATACCAAGATGGACACTACTCTGCCGTGAGGGGTGAAAACCACATTTACAGCTGTACTTGCTACAATTTTACTTCCTGCTTGGAAATAAAAGAAGAGTATTTCTATAAATTAATTTGCAATTTTTTTTAAATTTGTAAAACAGAAAACTTTTTGTGGAAATTCAATAAGTTACCTTGCTGATTTATTAACTTTTCTTTTCAACCTTAGAACGCAACGGAGCAGAAATAATGTGCTGTCCATTTGAAACTTCAAACACCCCTCTTAACTGCAGTCCCATTCGTATATCCAGCAAAGATCCGTATTACTCGAGATTCAACTCTACCTGCATGCAGTTTAATCGTAATTTAGCTGGTATCAGGCCAGGATGTGCCTTAGGTAAGACATCTTAATGCCTCAGAATAAGGTTTTTATAAAATAAATACTTATTGTATTAAGCGTTTAAGTTGGATTTTAACTTTTAATAATTCTAAAACACAAAAATCTAAAAAAAATTATTTTATTTTTTAATGATAAAAAATACTACAAAATTTTTTAAATCAAATTAAATAAACCACACGCTTTTACGATAATTACATAGATGCTTTGTATTTCCTTTATAAAATGAATGTACATAACTGTCTTAATAAAATGGAGTTAAGGAATAGTGAATATAGATATTTAAAGTTTATTAAGTTAAAATTAATTTTTTCTCATACGCACAATAAGCTTTTCAAAATAGATTTAAGCCTTATCAAAATGAATACTTACGTTCAAATCTAAGGAGGGAAAATCTTCTCGATAAGAGTACTTTTTTTCCTTTGAGCTAAAAAAAGTAAAAACATCTTTGCTTAACATATTATTGAAAGTAACATCAAAGAGCAAAGATTGTTTGTCCAAATCGTTGCTTATCATTAAGAAAAATTGTCAAAATTGATTCAGGCCTTATCAAGATTATTATTACTTCTGAAATACGAACACTGAAATTATTTTCGATAACCTTTTCTTTGTACAAAAAAAGTAAAATCATCTACCACATTATAATATTGAAGGTAACGTCAACGAGCAAAGATTGAAGTCTAGAGCGTTGCTTATCATTAAGGAAATATGTCAAAATTGATTCAGGCTTTATCAAAATGATTATTTCCGCTTAAATCCGAACACTGAAATTCTTCTCGATAACAATACTTCGTTTACTTTGTACAAAAAAAGTAAATCCATCTTGCTTATCATAATATTGAAGTAATATGAAAGAGCAAATATTGCCGTCCGGAGCATTGCTTATCATTAAGGAAACTTGTAAAAATTGATTCAGGCCTTATCAAAATAGATATTTAAAGATATCTAAAGTAATATAAATATTTAAAGCTTATTAAGTTAAAATAATGTTTTCTTATACGCACAAGAAACTTTTCAAAATTGATTTAAGCCTTGTCAAAATGAATACTTCCGTTGATATCTAAACAGTGAAAATCTTCACGATAACAGTACTATCTTTCCTTTGATCTAAAAAAGGTAAAAGAATCTTGCTCAATATAATATTGAAAGTAACATCAACGAGCATAGATTGCACATCCAAAGCGTTGCTTACCATTAAGGAAACTTGTCAAAATTGATTCAGGCCTTATCAAGATTATTGTTTCCGCTGAAATCCAAACACTGAAATTATTTTTGATAATCTTTTCTTTGTACAAAAAAAGTAAAATCATCTACTTTATCATAACATTGAAAGTAACGTTAACGAGCAAATATTGCCTTCCAGAGCATTGCTTATCAGGAAGGAAACTTGTGAAAATTGATTCAGGCCTTATCAAAATGATTATTTCCACTGAAATCCTAAAGCTGAAATTCTTCCTGATAACAATACTTTCATTAGTTTACAAAAAAAAAAAAATATCTTGCTTATCATATTATTGAATTAACGTCAATGAACAAAGATTGCCGTACAGAGCGTTGCTTATCATTAAGGATACTTGTCAAAATTGACCCAGGCTTTATTAAAATGATTATTTGAGCTGAAATATGAACACTGAAGATTTTATCGATAACAATACTTTCTTTGCTTTGAAAAAAAAAAAGTAAAATCATCAACCTTATCATAATGTTGAAGTAATGTCAAAGAGCAAAAATTGCCATCCAGAGCGTTGCTTATGACTAAGGAAACGTATCAAAATTGACTCAAGCCTTATCAAAACGATTATTTCCGTTGAAATAAAAACACTGAAATTTTTCTCGATAACAGTACTTCCTGTATTTTGTACAAAAAAGTAAAAGCATCTGCTTATCACATCATTGAAGTAACAATAAAATGAAAAGATTGTCGTCCAGAACGTTGTTTATCATTAAGGAAACTTGTCAAAATTGACTCAGCCCTTATCAAAATGATTATTTCCTTTGAAATCCGATCCCTTAAATTTTTTGGATAAGAATACTTCCTTTACTTTGTACAAAAAAAGTAAAAAAACTTGATTATCATAATATTGAAGTAACATCAACGACCTAAGTTTGCCATCCAGAGCGTTGCTTATCATTAAAGAAACTTGTCAAAATAGACTCAAGCTTTATCAAAATGATTATTTCCGCTGAAATACGAACACTGAAATTTTTGTCGATAACAATACTTTATTTACTTTGTTTAAAAAAGTATAAAGATCTTCCTTGTCATAATACTGAAGTAACATCAAAGAACAAAGATTGCCATCCAGAGTGTTGCTTATCATTAAGGAAACGTATCAAAATTTACTCAAGTCTTATCAAAATGATTATTTCCGTTGAAATACGAACACCGAAATTATTCTCGATAACAATACTTCGTGTATTTTGTACAAAAAAGTAAAAGCATCCGCTTGTCACAACATTGAAGTAACATGAAAAAGAAAAGATTGCCGTCCAGAGCGTTTCTTAGCATTAAGGAAACGTGTCAAAATTGTCTCAGGCTTTATCAAAATGATAATTTCCGCTGAAATACGAACACTGAAATTTTCCTTGATAACAATACTTTCTTTACTTTGTTTAAAAAAGTGAAAAGTTGTAAAAAGTTTTGTTTAAAGAGTGCTATCTTCCTTATCATAATATTGAAGTAACATCAAAGAGCAAAGATTGCCATCCAGAACGTTGCTTATCATTAAGGAAACGTATCAAAATTGACTGAAACCTTATCAAAATGATTATTTCCTTTGAAAAACAAACACTGAAATTTTTCTCGATAACAATACTTCCTTTACTTTGTACAAAAAAGTAAAAATTTCTTGCTTATCATATCATTGAATTAACGTTAATGAACAAAGATTGCCGTCCAGAGAGTTGATTATCCTTAAGGTCGAAATCACTTAATTAAACTTCCAAATTTGAAAACACTCACCTGCACTTTACTTAAATCTGCATTTCCAATCGCTTTTCTCCTTGTTGAAACTTGTAACTGAACTTATTTTGTTGTAAATGAACTTTGTTGGTAGCCATGGTTATACAACCGCATCTTTCTTAATGGCATGATATATTTTATTTACTTATATCAGATATACCATGAATCCCGCTTAAGAAGTTTTCCAAGAGCCTAACTGATTAAAACTTCTTAAACGGGAAATCAGGCAATAAGCATTATTTATACTTATGTATGTGTATATATACGTACACATAAATATATATATATATATATATATATATAAATATATATATATATGTATATGTATATATATATATTATATGTATGTATATATAGTATGTATATATATATATGTATAAGAATATATATATAAAAAATATATATATATATATATATATATATATATGTGTGTGTGTAATATATATATGTATAAATATATGTATATATATATATATTTATTATATATATATATATATATATATATATATATATGTAAATATATATGTATATTATATATATATATAACATATATATACATATATATATATAAACATATACATATATATATATATATATGTATATATATATTATAATATATATAATTATAATATTTTATATATATATATATTATATATATATATATATATAAATATATATATATAAATATATTTATTTTATATATATATATATCTTATATATGGATCCACTAAAGTTTTCTAACGGAATAGAAAGAGAAAAGTTCTTAAACGAAATTGATTTTTTTAAAAACAAAATAATCACATATATAATGAGGAGAAATTTTGCTTTAAACACCACTCTAATTGATTTTACAGGAAAAATCGGTTACAGTTTTTTTTTAATTTTTTTAATTGGAAATTTGTAATTGATAACAGTCCAGCTGTGTTAAGCCTTTAAACATTTCTTCAGGTACATGTTAGCTAAAAATAACAATTGTTTTCAGCCATAAACATTGACCTTTACAAACAGAGAGAGAAAAGAAAAAACAGTAATCTAAAGGCAGCTATAAACGAATTCTGTGAGTAAACTTAAAAATGAAAGAAAAATTTTTAAGCGGGAAAGTGTTTGGAACGAAATTTTATTAAAGAGTTATTTTAACATTGTATGAATAGAGGGAAAAATGGGGACCGAAAATATAAACTTCTTAAGTGAGAACTTCTTAAACGGGTTTTACTGTACATAAATTGAGTGATAAAAAGAGACAGTCATATGAACACAAGCTTGTTTTAACACGAAGTAACGTTATCAGACATATCATCCCTGTAGAATCAACAGATTATCTTTCTGTGTTCACTCTATCTTATGAATAAGTCTCTTGAATTAGATTTAGTTTATATAGCTGAATACGGAAAAAAATATGAGTTGAGATATGATTTTTCCTTTTACAGGACCTCGAATCCCTACTAATTTCGCAACAGCTCGCTTAGATGCTAATTCCATTTACGGAAGCACAGAGTCCGATGCCCTTAATTTGAGACTGGGAAGCAAAGGTAAGAAAATTAAGTGATTACTATAAATACAGGTCCAAGAAATATCCAAACATTTTTATAATTTCTCTTGATTATTGTGTCGTGCGGTGTGGTCTGTGGAAAAGATTACACTTAAACTTCACCAAGTTTCGACAATTGTGATTGGTCTTTAGGAGACGATTCAGGACCATGCCTGGAGTTCCGGTCAATCTGGACAGAACCGGAAATGGACGCATTCTGCACAGGACAGTGGAACAACGTACGCATCAGCACAGGATAATGTATAAAATATAGGGCTGCTGGAGTAGTTCAGAAGGAAGAAAAAGAATGCAGCGTGCTCTTAGATTTTGGCAATTTTTCTTTCAGGTGTTGCACGTGGAGTGTTTTTTTTACTTTTTAATTTTTTTATATTTTTTAGCATATTTCCTTGTCTTTTGTTCTATATTTGAATACTGTAATATAGATCAATGGCATTTTACTATAATTAAAGACGATATAAAGCAAACTTGGGTTATTAATGGCTTTGAAATAACAACAGCAATGTACTACACCACAGCAGATTCGACTAATCCAATTTAATAGGCATTACATGCCGTGGAAAGCTTGCTGCAAATTACATTCTACCCACATACAGTAAGTCTTTATGTCTTGAGTCCATAGGATACCATTCTTCAACGTATTTAGCTTGAAACCAGCTTTGGCGTGATTTTCCATACTGCTTGAGTGTACACTTCTTGCTTGGAGACTAGAAGAACGGCCTTCCCATTTTCATGAGGAACATACATCTATATCTGACGAGCTGATGGTATAAGAAACGTTATCAAGTTTATAGTAGGTTTTCCGATTTCCGCATGCGTATTTCGTATTATCACTTAGGTGAAATGAGATCTTCCCAAAGTTCAAGTAAAGGTCGAACTCAAAAGTCAAAGAGGTTTCTCCAGCGTACCTCAGTATATTAAATTACAGTATATGGTCACTTTTTCATTATGATATAATAACTTTTGCAAACCCTGTACCTCATTCAGGTCAATTCAGGATGTGGCCCAAGTACGAGGATTTGGGATTGAAAGACCTGCTGCCTCCCATGACAGAAAGGCCTGAGAAAGACTGCTTAGCAAGACCAAAGGAAAAATACTGCTTCTTAACTGGTAAGATTACACACATTTTACGAACGTTATGTACAAACCCAGTGGGTTGTCGATTTACTGTTCTCTCCTCCTCAAGGGGACTCGAATTCCAACTTGCAGCCACAAATGATCGCATTGCACCATGTGTACAAGAGGGAGCACAACCGCATTGCTGCATACCTAAGCCACCTGAATCCTCATTGGGACGACGAAAGGCTCTACCAGGAGGCAAGGAACATCATTATCGCCATTGTTCAGCACATCACTTTCAATGAATTCCTGCCGGCTTTGCTCGGTCCCCAGCTGATGCATGTCTACAACCTGACGCTGCTCAAAGAGGTAAGCTTCCTCCATTTTCTTCGGTTTAAACCTTTGACAGTTTCATTTTTTTTTTTCAGAAATCGGTCAAAAAATGGCACATTTTTTATAGCATTTTTTTTTTTGGTTATTTTACATTTTTAAGTAAAGATATGTTATTAAAATTAACATTTCTAATATTTTTAAGCATTTATTACAATTTTTTTTCTTTCTATGAAAGCGTCATAGAACTGAAGTTTACCTTTAGTCTCATCGATATCCAAGTTAATTTTTGGAATACCAGTGAAAGCAAATCTAGGAGGCGGATCCGAAAGATTATCACAATTAATTTAAAAATTTTTTCTTGCTTGACTGATTCCATCTGTGCTACTATCCAGGTCATCTAGTAAACTTTCGCTACTATCATTTACAGATAATTCAGTTTCTGATTCCGAGTCACAGTTCGAATCACAAAAAAATAGCTCCATACGCTCTGAAGTATCCATTATTTAAAAGTAAAAATATATTATTCAACTCTTACATCAATAAAATTATCAGGCGGTTAGTGAAATGTAACCAGAATGCTATACACTGAAAGATAACAATTCGTCTTCTGGCTGAAAACATGAGAAAAAAACCCGCGCTTTTGAACCAATCAGAGTAGAAAATACAATAAACTGCAAACTTAATTTACTGGACAACTATCGCCAACTATATGAATAATTTGTTACTAAAATTGGAAAAAAATACGGCCGAAACAGTTTTTCTATCCATATTTCACGAACTGACTCACTGGCACTTGCAACGAATATGTTTAAATTTCGTCTTCGTCCTTACTTTTATTCTACTGTTGAGCAACGTACGCAAAACCATCACGCATTTTGCGTACTATCACGTCGCCTCTGATGTTTCATTCCTGATATTTGCACACCCATGACGTTTGTACTGACTTACGTGTTTTTTATACTTAACTCCAGACCTCCTTTTCTGCAATTTTAAACCTAAACTCGTCAGGCAGGAATTAGTCAAAATTTATCCTTGAATAACCTTACTAGTTACTTCTATTAAAATCTAATAAACAACATTTTCCGCACTTTTATTGTACAAAGCAGTAAAATTAAGGAAACTAAATAAGTGAAAGGGAACATTAAGTCTCCAAAATAATTGCAAGGTATTTACCATTTCAGGTTACTGGCATGGATACGACCGTAAGGTGGTTTTGGGAACTGATCTCACTCTACAGTCAGCCGCTTTCAGATGGGGACACACCGTCCTGAGTGACAAAATAAGTCTGTACAACAAACATCACGAGTTTTCTCGGTCAGTACAAATTTTGCAATGACTTAATAATATTTTGAACACAACCGGAATATATATATATTATATATATATATATATATATATATGTATATATATATGTATATATATAATATATATGTATATATGTATATATATGTATATATGTATATATATGTATATATATGTATATATATATGTGTATATATGTGTATATATATATATAATATAATATTTATATATATGTATATATAATGTATATATATATGTATATGTAAGGTTCTCTTTTATCTAACAATGAAAAGAATCGTAATTGTTTATTTATTTTTATTCCAATTTCCGCATGTGTATTTCGTAATATCACTTAGGTGAATGTAATCTTCCCAAAGTTCAAGTAAAGGTCGAACTCGGAAGTCAAAGAGGTTTCTCCAGCGTACCTCAGTATATTGAATTACAGTATATGGTCACTTTTTCATTATGATATAATAACTTTTGCAAACCCTGTACCTCCTTCAGGTCAATTCAGGATGTGGCCCAAGTACGAGGATTTGGGATTGAAAGACCTGCTGCCTCCCATGACAGAAAGGCCTGAGAAAGACTGCTTAGCAAGACCAAAGGAAAAATACTGCTTTTTAACTGGTAAGATTGCACACATTTTACGAACGTTTATGTACAAACCCAGTGGGTTGTCGATTTACTGTTCTCTCCTCCGCCAGGGGACTCGAATTCCAACTTGCAGCCACAAATGATCGCATTGCACCATGTGTACAAGAGGGAGCACAACCGCATTGCTGCATACCTAAGCCACCTGAATCCTCATTGGGACGACGAAAGGCTCTACCAGGAGGCAAGGAACATCATTATCGCCATTGTTCAGCACATCACTTTCAATGAATTCCTGCCGGCGTTGCTAGGACCCCCAGTTGATGCACATCTACAACCTGACGCTGCTCAAAGAGGTAAGCTTCCTCCATTTTTTTCGGTTTTAAGCCTTTGACAATTTCATTTTTTTTCAGAAATCGGTCATCGGTCAAAAAATGTCCCATTTTTTATTGCATTTTTTTTGTTTATTTTACATTTTTAAGTAAAGATATGTTATTAAAATTAACATTTCTAATATTTTTAAGCATTTATTACAACTTTTTTTTTCTATGAAAGCATCATAGAACTGAAGTTTACCTTTAGTCTCATCGATATCCAAGTTAATTTTTGGAATTCCAGTGAAAGCAAATCTAGGAGGCGGATCCGACGGATTATCACAATTAATTTTAAAATATTGTCTTGCTTGACTCATTTCATCTGTACTATTATCAGAGTCACTACTATCCAGGTGATTTACTAAACTTTCGCTGCTGTCATTTACAGATAATTCAGTTTCTGATTCCGAGTCAAAGTTCGAATCACAAGAAATTAAATCCATACGCTCTGAATTATCCATTATTTAAAAGTAAAAATATTATTCAACTCTTACATCAATAAAATTATCAGGCGGTTAGTGAAATGTAACCAGAATGCTATACACTGAAAGATAACAATTCGTCTTCTGGCTGAAAACATGAGAAAAAAAACCCGCGCTTTTGAACCAATCAGAGTAGAAAATACAATAAACTGCAAACTTAATTTACTGGACAACTATCGCCAACTATATGAATAATTTGTTACTAAAATTGGAAAAAATACGGCCGAAACAGTTTTTCTATCCATATTTCACGAACTGACTCACTGGCACTTGCAACGAATATGTTAAATTTCGTCTTCGTCCTTACTTTTATTCTACTGTTGAGCAACGTACGCAAAACCATCACGCATTTTGCGTACTATCACGTCGCCTCTGATGTTTCATTCCTGATATTTGCACACCCATGACGTTTGTACTGACTTACGTGTTTTTTATACTTAACTCCAGACCTCCTTTTCTGCAATTTTAAACCTAAACTCGTCAGGCAGGAATTAGTCAAAATTTATCCTTGAATAACCTTACTAGTTACTTCTATTAAAATCTAATAAACAACATTTTCCGCACTTTTATTGTACAAAGCAGTAAAATTAAGGAAACTAAATAAGTGAAAGGGAACATTAAGTCCCCAAAATAATTGCATGGTATTTACCATTTCAGGGTTACTGGCATGGATACGACCGTAAGGTGGTTTTGGGAACTGATCTCACTCTACAGTCAGCCGCTTTCAGATGGGGACACACCGTCCTGAGTGACAAAATAAGTCTGTACAACAAACATCACGAGTTTCTCGGTCAGTACAATTTTGCAATGACTTAATAATATTTTGAACACAACCGGAATATATATATATATATATATATATATATATATATATATATATATATATATATATATATATATATATATATAAATATATATATATATATATATATATATATATATATATATATATATATGTGTATACATGTATATATATATGTATATATATATATATGTATATATGTATATGTATATATATGTATATATATATATATATATATATATATATATATGTATATATATGTATATATATATATGTATATGTAAGGTTCTCTTTTATCTATCAATGAAAGAATCGTAATTGTTTATTTATTTTTATTTATCTTGTGAAAACAAATGTTGGCTACAGATGTATATTGTCGATGTCCGCCATAGTTGTAACGTAGTCGCAGTTGCTTTAAGAATAACAATAAATCTTTGTGTCCGTGATTATGAACAATGGCGCTTGCTAACTTGTGTCGACCTCTTTTCGCCTACAGAATTATATATCGGTCGCTCCCTGCAATTGTCGTCCTCGAGCGACCACCACTAACCTTTCTAACTGCTGTACCTGTGATTTGGAACGTTTACAAAGCCAGCGAAACGACACTTTTGTTGATTCCGAACTCTGCAGCTGCACTGGTGACAGTACGCCTATCCCCCAGCCTTAAGATTATTATTCCTCGTGTGAAGTCGTTCAGGTGATTTCTTCTAACCATATTTCAAGAACTGACTCACTGGCACTTGCAGAGAATTTGTTAAATTGCGTCTCCGTTCTTCCTTTTATTCTACTATTGACCTGCACAAGCCAACATCACGCGTTTTGCGCATGCTCACGTCGTCTCTGAAGTTTTGTTCCTGATATTTGAAGACGCATGACTTTTGTACTGACTTACGTGTTCATTGTACTGATCCCCAGACCTCCTTTTCTGTAATTTTATAACTATATACTAAATTTTAGAACTGATGCGATAATCTACGTGCTTCCTAACGCTATGTTTTTTTTCTTGCCGATCTTGGCAAAAAAAAAACCCATTTTTGAAAGTCGCCAAACAAAAATAGCGGCAGAAAATGGCACTTTCTGAAAGATCACCAAGAAAAAACATGGACGCCACCACATGACTTTTCAGAAACCATGTATAAAAATGGCGGCAAAAATGGCATTTTCTGAAAGATTAAAATATTAAAATTTTTTATTTTTGAGGTGAGGGACTCCCCCCTCCCAGTATTGTTAGAATAAATATAAAAAAAAACATTTTGAACATTTAAAAAAACATTTAAAAAAACATTTTGAAAAACATTAAAAAAAGAAATTATGAAACATTAAAAAATTATTTAAAACATATATAATTTTTTTAATTTTGAAGGGGTAAACCCCCCTCTATATTGTTACCACAGATATTAAAAAACCATACACATTTTAAAAAACATTAAAAGAAAAAAGAAATTAGTTACCAAATATATTAAATTTGTTTATTTTTAAGGGTGTAAACCCCCTCCTCAATCAACCCATAATGTTACAACAATTATAAAAAAAACATACGCACATTTTAAAACACACAAGAAATTATGAAAAATTGAAAAATTATGAAACAATTCCCTTTTTTCTAACCCATAATGCACAAAATACCTAAAAAGATTTTTGAAAAAATGGTACACCCTGACCACGCGGGCATTCCAACCAGACCAGCACGTCAGTAACGCGAAAGAACTCTCTAGAGGAGAAATAATTCCAAAAAGACGACAGTTGGTCACGTGCACCAATGGGGATTAAAGAACTAACCAGGTTGCCACTACAAAGGTCCAATGTCAGGGAAGTAAAAGATAAACAGTCATTGCCCGGCAAAACGCCCGAAAAAAAAATCGCCAAATTTGGCGACAAAAAATCCGGAGCGTAGATATTGAATCTGTACCCTAAATTTTTACATTGTTGCTTAAGTTTTGCACACCAGTGTAAGCCTGAACTCGTCAGGCAGGAGTT
>CM063507.1:54734073-54746573 GCA_032207245.1 Pardosa pseudoannulata | reverse complement strand
TCTCATGCCTGTTTCAGCTGACCAAACATCTCTTCCAAACTCCAACTGAAGCTTACGGAAGGGACCTGGCATCGCTGGACATCCACAGGGGTCGAGATAACGCCCTTCCGGGATACAATGATCATAGGGAGTGGTGCGGCATGACCAGGGCTAAGACGTTTGAAGAAATGAATTATTACCTCGGAAACCAGACCGCTCTGGAGTACTCAAAGATCTATAGGTACGTTTTCAAACGTTCTGAAAATTCGTTTGAAATGTCTGAATTTTACAAAAATTACTTGTTTTATTTGTGTTTTCTATTTGGGGATATCAGAGATGGATCTATAGCTTAAAAAAATCAGTTCAAGCAGAGAAAAGATCAAGCAGAGAAAATTCGAAAGTGGGTGTTTCGTCATATAAGAAAGCTAACAACCTTCGGAACTTCTTTTACGCATTTTTAACTTTTAAAATTAATTCTCATTGAGTATTAATTCAGTTTATTAATTTGGTATTAATTATTAGTTATATTAATTGTTAGTAATAATTATTATTAAGTATTAATTCAACATTAATTATTAGTAAGTGTTATTAGTAAGTATTTATTTAGTATTAATTATTACTAACTATTAATATTTAGTATTAATTATCATTCAGTAGTAATTTAGTATTAATTATTATTAAGTAGTAATTTAGTATTAATTATTGTTAATTATTATTTAGTAGCATTCATTTAGTATTAATTCAGTTTTATAATTAAGTCTCGTTGTGAGAAACAAGCAAAATTTAACATTAATTGTTAGTAAGTATTAAGTAATTATTAGTAAGTGTTATTAGTAAGTATTTATTTAGTATTAATTATTATTAACTATTAATTAAGTAATTATTAGTAATTGTTATTAGTGAGTATTTATTTAGTATTAATTATTATTAACTATTAATTTAGTATTAATTATTATTAAGTAGTAATTTAGTATTAATTATTATTAATTATTATTTAGTAGCATTCATTTAGTATTAATTCAATTTTATAATTAAGTCTCAATGTGAGAAACAAGCAAAATATAACATTAATTATTAGTAAGTATTAATTAAGTAATTATTAGTAAATGTTATTAGTAAGTATTAATTTAGTATTAATTATTATTAACTATTAATTAAGTATTAATTATTATTAAGTAGTAATTTAGTATTAATTATTATTAATTATTATTTAGTAGCATTCATTTAGTATTAATTCAGTTTTATAATAAAGTCTCGTTGTGAGAAACAAGCAAAATTTAACATTAATTATTAGTAAGTATTAATTAAGTAATTATTAGTAAGTGTTATTAGTAAGTATTAATTAAGTAAGTATTAGTAAGTGTAATTAGTAAGTATTTATTTAGTATTAATTATTATTAACTATTAATTTAGAATTAATTAGTATTAAGTAGTAATTTAGTATTAATTATTATTAATTATTAGTTAGAAGCATTCATTTATTATTAATTCAGTTTTATAATTAAGTCTCGTTGTGAGAAACAAGCAAAATTTAACATTAATTATTAGTAAGTATTAATTAAGTAATTATTAGTAAGTGTTATTAGTAAGTATTTATTTAGTATTAATTATTATTAACTATTAATTTAAAATTAGTTATTATTAAGTAGTAATTTAGTATAAATTATTATTAATTATTATTTAGTAGCATTCATTTAGTATTAATTATTATTAATTACTATTTAGTAGCATTCATTTAGTATTAATTCTATTTTTTAATTAAGTCTCATTGTGAGAAATAATCAAAATTTAACATTAATTATCAGTAAGTATTAATTAAGTAATTATTAGTAAGTATTTATTTAGTATTAATTATTGTTAAATATTAATTTAGAATTAATTATTATTCAGTAGTAATTTAGTATTAATTATTATTAATTATTATTAATTATTATTTAGTACCATTCATTTAGTATTAATTCAGTTTTATAATTAAGCCTCGTTGTGAGAAACAAGCAAAATTTAGCATTAATTATTAGTAAGTATTAATTAAGTATTTATTTAGTATTAATTATTATTAACTATTAATTAAGTATTAATTATTTTAAGTAGTAATTTAGTATTAATTATTATTAATTATTATTTAGTAGCATTCATTTAGTATTAATTCAGTTTTATAATTAAGTCTCGTTGTGAGAAAGAAGCAAAATTTAACATTAATTATTAGTAAGTAATAATTAAGTAATTATTAGTAAGTGTTATTAGTAAGTATTTATTTAGTATTAATTATTATTAACTATTAATTTATAATTAATTATTATTAAGTAGTAATTTAGTATTAATTATTATTAATTATTATTTAGTAGCATTCATAATTAAGTTTCGCTGTGAGAAACAAGCAAGATTTAATATTAATTATTAGTAAGTATTAATTAAGTAATTATTAGTAAGTGTTATTAGTAAGTATTTATTTAGTATTAATTATTATTAACTATTAATTTAGAATTAATTATTATTAAGTAGTAATGTAGTATTAATTATTATTAATTATTATTTAGTAGCATTCATAATTAAGTCTCGTTGTGAGAAACAAGCAAAATTTAACATTAATTATTAGTAAGTATTAATTAAGTAATTATTAGTAAGTGTTTTTAGTACGTATTTATTTAGTAATGATTATTATTAACTATTAATTTAGAATTAATTGTTATTAAGTAGTAATTTAGTATTAATTATTATTAATTAATATTTAGTAGCATTCATTTAGTATTAATTCAGTTTTATAAATAAGTCTCATTGTGAGAAACAAGCAAAATTTAACATTAATTATTAGTAAGTATTAATTAATTATTAGTAAGTGATATTAGTAAGTATCTATTTAGTATTAATTATTATTAACTATTAATTTAGTATTAATTATTATTAACTATTAATTTAGTATTAATTATTATTAAGTAGTAATTTAGTATTAATTATTATTTAGTAGCATTTATTTAGTATTAATTCAGTTTTATATTAAAGTCTCGTTGTGAGAAACAAGCAAAATGTAACATTAATTATTAGTAAGTATTAATTAAGTAATTATTAGTAAGTGTTATTAGTAAGTATTTATTTAGTATTAATTATTATTAACTATTAATTTAGTATTAATTATTACTAATTATTATTTAGTAGCATTCATTTAGTATTAATTCAGTTTTATAATCAAGTCTCATTGTGAGAAACAAGCAACACAAGTATAATCATGTGCACTTTGCATTTATTTAATAATCTGAGCGCAACATCAGTCCCTGGGGACTAACTGTGAGCTTTCCATTCAAACGGCGTCTGTAATTGGAGGATTGATAATGGACTTTTGAATGAAATGTTTACTGTCAATCTGCAAGGAATGACACTGCTCATTCAAAAAGTCCACCATCAGTACCAAGGAATTGATTATCCCTCGGCATGATATACAGAACCATAACATATTTTCTATAGAGAAAGTGCATGTTTGTAAACAAATACGAGTGCTGAATACAACTCAACTTTTCGTTGGCAAAACATTGCTTGTTTTCATTGTATCTTACGAGCTTCGATATGGATCTCGTACACAATAAATCTCAATTTTATTTAAAAGAATGAGAAGGAAACATCAGAAACTGGCCAAGTCATTCAAAATAAAAATTTTTAACGCTTACAAAATTATATATATTTTAAAAAAAATTAAACACTTTACACGGTACTATTAAGTATCATAATCAAAGTATAACTACTTTGATTCTGTTAACAGTCACTATAAACTATTACATAAATAAGAATCTAATGAAAATGTACAAAACCTGATCATTTTAAGGACAAAAAATAATTACATTTATAGGTACAGTACTTCTCACAAAAGCATAGAAATTACATTAGAAACATGGAAAAAACTTAGTAATAATAAAAAAATTCTTAGAGCATAATTTTATATAATCTGTTACATTACAGTAAAGTTATCCTTTTTACTATCATTTGGAAAATGTTTGCCGCAAATTCTCGAAGAACTTGAGAAGAGTCCAATCTTGCATTTTCAAAGCTTTTATCCAAAGCATTCGCAATGTAGGTTCTTTAGGAAAGCTACAAAATCCAATATTTTCACCTTTTTTGAAAAGCTTAGTACAGCCATACGTACAAAAGCTTGTTACCATTTCCAGATAATTGACAAAATTAAAACCCCTATAATAAGCGCAATCCGTAGGGAATTCAAATGTTTTGCCAACGAGGAAGTTGAGCTGTAATTTTTGCTGCACCTGACGTCATGCGCACATTCTCTATACAGTTTTATGTTTTACACCCTGCAGGCATCCTGATGACGTGGACTTGTGGTCTGCCGGTACAGCAGAGTTCCCCGTCGAAGGCGGTCTTGTGGGACCGACCTTTGGTTGCATCATCGCCCGGCAGATGAACCGAAACCGAAGGGGTGACCGCTTTTGGTACGAGAATCCTGGATTCCCCTCCTCCTTCACGCCAGGTAATATTTAAAGGTTCTCTTGCTATGTCTCACTGCCTGTAGTGAAACTGTTAGTTCACCAACTTCAAAATAAACTTATCTCAGGTTATGTGATTGTTTCTGATACCACTTGGACAAGCCAATCACTACCAAGTCATACGCTACTCGAATTAAGTCAAAAAGAATGACTTTGCTCAAGTAGGTCCTCGCAATTTTGAGGCAGGGACCAAGCAGTAGTCCCACAGACTTGGCCTGCCAAACCCAGAGGTATTGAATGAGAACTTGGAGCACATTCTGACCACGAACCTATTTTACGTGCTCCAGTAACCTTTAACGTATTTTTACCGTCCGCAACTTTAACGTCACGCACAACGTACGCACCTTTAACGTCAGTATTTTTACTAATCAGAAAATTGGCAATTAGAAAGTTTTGAAGAAAGAAAGTGTGGGGAATTTTAAACATGTATTTTAATGTTTTAATAATTAAATTTGCTTTCATAAACTCCAATGCGTTTTTCTCAGAACGGTATTTTTAATAACTTGTTGAAACTTGAAATGGAATTTCTCAAAAAGTTCTTAAAATATTTTGTTGAAAATTATTATGAAGGCTTTTGATAGTATTTACTAGTAAAGACCTAAAACCTTTAAAATTGGATAATTTTTTATGATGTTATACAAAAATTCGTTAAAAATTCAATATGTATGATTTTGAAGGACCAAAATTTTTCATTAAATGTAAATTAAGCAAAGATTTTAGGTGATTCACTAGTCCAGTGTATAAGAAATGTGTTGCATCAAAAAATATTGAAATAATTTAATTTATTAAAAAATTAGACCTTTTGAAAAAAACCCGATTTTTTTTTTTTGCTAAATTTTCTTTATATATTAGAAGATTTATAAAAACTTCTCTAGGAATAAATTTTTTAAGTGCAATTCTCTGTGTAATATAAAAAATAAATCTAAAAATGTAAAAACATGAACTAGTTTCTACGTTTAAAGAAAAAAGTTCTCCGAACATAGACGGATACCTTAAGGAAATTATGTTTTTGCCAAGCATCTGAATTTCAAAATACTAATGTTCCAATTTTCTAGGTCAACTCCAAGAAATCCGAAAAATAACTAACGCCAAAATTATCTGCGAAAACGCCGATGATTTCCCGACCATACAGAAGTGGACCATGTACTTGCCTCATCCTGATAAGTAAGTATTAAATTTATAATTATTATAATTATTAATTTATTTATAATTATATATATATATTAAATAAAAAAGACTAAAATACACCTATCCACTTTTTATTCTATTACGAGAAGCATCCAGGAAGTAAGTTTCCCTGTTTAAAAGAAAAAAGAACTCCCACTTTCACGGACATATTTATTGGCAACAAGTACAGCAATGTTTCAGCTATTTTTCAACATAGCCACCACAAGAATTGAGACGCTTGTCGTATTGTGGAATCAACTTTTGTACGCCTCTGTCGTAGAACTCTACTGCCTGTGAATGGAAATAGCCTTCCTGTCCCAGAACACCGTGCACATCGATTTCAGTACCGACAGCGTGTGTTTGAATTTGGACCTGACCAAAGATCCAATATGATGTCAATGCATTGACTGCTGCTTGGGTTCCAGAGTAAAGTGCGAAATCCAAGTCTCATTGCCCGTGACGATCCTGTCGGGGAACTCGACGCCATCATCGTGATACCGTATCAGAAATGTCAGTGCTGCTCTTAAACGTTGGATTTTGTGTTCGTGAGTCAGTTTCGGTTCATAGACCTGACAGAGTTGACGTTGAATTTCAATTGGCGCAATGCTTTGTGCATTCAAGATCACCGATCGAACCTTGCAGGCGGCGGGAGAAAGAATTACAGTTTCCATTTCGGACCACTCTACCCCGCTACTGGCACGAATCGGGACTTGTCTAGCTGGCATATGATTAATACGTCATAGATCTATTACGCACGCGCAATTAACACTGCTAATTACGTTTACTTTGCATCGAGAAACTTACTTTCTGGATGCGCCTAGTATATCTTATACCGTATATTCCGGTGCATAGCTCGGATATATATATATTAAACTGCATTTTATATATTTTAGGTAATTTTGTAAAAAATTATGTTTATGTATATCTACCATATGTATTTCTTATAAACGCCATTGTTTGATTTTATGCATTTTAATTAAAGCTGTTACGTGTGTTCTCCGAACAAAACTAATAATATTGTACGCTTGAAAGCGATAAGATAAATTTTTAAATATAACATAGAGTAAAAGTATAATGGCTTTATAACATGTTAAAATATGTGCGTTAATAATGCAACGTGTACAGTTTTCGATCCTTTTAAACAATGCGAGAATTTATCATGTAAAAGAAAAATTTTCAACCGGTTAAAGGCCTTATTACACGTCAACCTGAAGCAAAATAAATCGATTGATTTATTTTGCTTCATGTTTATTAATTTTTCGCTACAACATAAGATATGAATGCATTCTTCATTGCGAAAAGGAAAGCTATACTGAATCCGTTGCTTTTTCAACGTTGACGTGTCAAAAGACATTTAACTACCATATCGGGAATTGTAAAATATTCCTCGTGCATTATTTCCCAATCTGATGCTTTCTCAACACGTACAGGTGGATGTTTGAAGTGTCTTAAAGCTTTAACATGCCAAGTTGTATACGTTAAAAAAGCAAAGTATTCGGTTTACGAGTACTCCGCGGTAGCGCAGTCGGCAAAGACAGCGATCTAGTAACTGAAAGTCTGGGGGTTATAGGCAGGGCTTCGAACCGTAATTTTTTTTGTTCCGGTTTTCGTTCCGGTTCAACTAAAAAAATTAATATCGGTTCAGTTCCGGTTTTCTCTCCGCCAAAAATAACGGTTTTCGTTTCAGTTCCAAATGAATAATTTCATTTTATGTATATTCTTATTTGTACTAAAAATATAATTCTATCATAAACAAAAAATGTAATTCTATCAAAATTTAGAAGATTTTATTCTTTTTTTAATTGGTACACTATGTGAATTGATACAAACAGCAGGTACGATAAGAGCGGCGAGCATTGGCATTGTTATCCATTATCAAAATCGCATTTGACAACTAGGTTCATGATTACCCACATTCGTCGTTTGACTCTCACATCGTGCACTTGGCCTTGCAATAATTATGTAAAAAATATATTATTTATTTAACATATGAAAATTGCCTCTAATTATTAATATATCTTCTAACGTGGTTTCACTGAGATTACTTCTGTTGTCTCGGAGAATAAATTTCAAACCTGAAAACGCTCTTTCAACACTAACTTGTGTAGCTGGAGCTGCCAAAACCACCATTGCAATCTTATACAAGTGCGGATATGTAATTATAAAGTTGACGTTAAATTAGAAAATATTGATAAGTTGGTAACAGTAACAAAATGACTGAAAGATATATCGAACCGAAATAAACCGATATTTTTTTCGGTTCAGTTCCGGTTTTCGTTCCGACCAAAATAACGGTTTTTCCCGGTTTTCGGTTTTCGGTTCAGTTCCGGTTCGAAGCCCTGGTTATAGTCGAGAGCCGGCCTAGGATAGGGCGTGTTCTTTAAAGGTGACTGGGGCACGTCAAACATGTTCGTGGTTGAAATGTCCTCAAATCAATACCTCAGGGAATGGCAGGCCAAGCCTGAGGTTTTTCTGCTTGGTCCCTGCTCCTAAATTAAGAGGACCAAGCGGGGGTCATATCACTCACGTCCGTAGCATACGTACTATTTGGGTGACGCTAAGTGGGTAACACCTTCGTAGCCTTGTATTGACATAAAATCGTATAGTACTTGTATTGCTAGCTGCGATAAGAACAAAAATAATTGGGTTTAAGAATCATTTTACTGATGAACAATGTGCAAATTCTAGTGCTATGGCAAAGTATTTTTTGACTAATTAAAGGCCTAGATTCGGTTTATGAATCATTTTACTGATGAAGAATGTGCAGATTCTCGTGATATGGCAAAGTATTTTTAACTAACTAAAGGCCTAAATTCGGTTTATGAATCATTTTACTGATGAACAATGCGCAGATTCTCGTGCGATGACAAAGTATTTTTGAATAATTAAAGGACTAGATTCGGTTTATGAATCATTTTACCGGCGAAGAATCCACAGATTCTCGTGCGATGGCAAAGTATTTTTGAATAATTAAAGGACTAGATTCAGTTTATGAATCATTTTACCGGCGAAGAATCCACAGATTCTCGTGCGATGGCAAAGTATTTTTGAGTAATTAAAAGCCTATATTCAGTTTATGAATCATTTTACTCATGAAGAATGTGCAGATTCTCGTGCTATGGCAAAGTATTTTGAATAATTAAAGGACTAGATTCGGTTTATCAATCATTTTACCGGCGAAGAATCCACAGATTCTCGTGCGATGGCAAAGTATTTTTGAATAATTAAAGGACTAGATTCAGTTTATGAATCATTTTACCGACAAAGAATACACATATTCTCGTGCGATGGCAAAGTATTTTTGATTAGTTAAAGGCCTAGATTCGGTTTATGAATCATTTTACTGATGAACAATGCGCAGATTCTCGTGCAATGACAAAGTAGTTTTGACTAATTAAAGGCCTATATTTAGTTTATGAATCATTTTACTGATGAACAATGCACAAAATCTCGTGCTTTGACAAAGTATTTTTGACTAATTAAAGGCCTAGATTCGGTTTATGAAACATTTCACTGATGAACAATGCGCAGATTCTCGTGCTATGGCAAATTCTTTTTGACTGATTAAAGGCCTAGATTAGGTTTATGAATCATTTTACTGACGAAGAAGGCACAGATTCTCGTGCTATGGCAAATTCATTTTGACTGATTAAAGGCCTATATTTGGTTTATGAAACATTTCACTGATGAACAATGCGCAGATTCTCGTGCTATGGCAATTTTTTTTGACTGATTAAAGGCCTATATTTGGTTTATGAATCATTTTACTGATGAACAATGCGCAGAATTTCGTGCAATGGCAAAGTATTTTTGAATAATTAAAGGACTAGATTCGGTTTATGAATAATTTTACCGGCGAAGAATCTACAGATTCTCGTGCAATGACAAAGTAGTTTTGACTAATTAAAGGCCTAGATTCGGTTTATGAATCATTATGAATAAGATCGTGCGATGGCAAAGTATTTTTGAATAATTAAAGGACTAGATTCGGTTTATCAATCATTTTACCGTCGAAGAATCCACAGATTCTCGTGCTATGGCAAAATATTTTTTGACTAATTAAAGGACTAGATTCGGTTAATGAATCATTTTACTGATGAAGAATGCACAGATTTCCTTGCAAAATGTTTTTGACAGATTAAATGGTTAATAGGACATCAACTTGAAATAAAATAAATAAGTTAATTTTTTTTTCATTGTTACACAAGATGAGCTTTATTCACCACTTAAATGACTCAAACCAAATGGTTTACTTTTTTTTACTCATTTAGAAATGTAAAAAGTCAGTTTTAAAATTCCTCGCTCACTAAAAAACCGCAATTTTTCTCTTTACAGGAATCCAAGATACCGTTGCAAAGATTTACCTAACATAGACCTAAAATTCTGGATTGAAGATACTGATACTACGAAATTTCAATACAAGGATTAGATCCTGACTTCTCTCAATTGTTTAGGTTGGACGACAAGATTTTTTTGAAATTGAGAATGAGAAAAAAAAAATTTTTATTTAACATTTTCGAGTAAAATGTTTGTTGTGTCTGTAAAATAAAATATTTTTCAGTTACTTTTCATGCTGATTTTTATGTTATTGTTTGAAGATGTTAAAGCAAAAGTATTCAGTGTCACACAATTGTGGACATCCTAGGAAAATATTATACTTCTAGAATAGGTTCAAGAACTTTCTAGAACTTTCTTTTTTTTAACGTATCCGTCTAAATTCGGAGAATTATTTTCTTTAAACGTAGAAACTAGTTCATGTTTTTACATTTTTAGATTTATTTTTTATATTATCATAGATAATTACACTTAAAAAATTTATTCCTGGAGAAGTTTTTATAAAATTTCTAATAAATAAAGAAAATTTAGTAAAAAAAACGAATTTTTTCAAAAGGTCTAATTTTTTAAAAAATTAAATTATTTCAATATTTTTTCATGCAACACATTTCTTATACACTGGAATAGTGAATCACCTAAAATCTTTGCTTAATTTACATTTGGTAAAAAAATTTGGGTCCTTCAAAATTATATACATTGAATTTTTAACGAATTTTCATTACCTTTATACATAACTATGAGTGTAACATCATTTAAAATTATCCAAATTTAAAGCTTTTAGGTCATTTACTAGTAAATACTTTTAAAAGCATTCATAATAATTTTCAACAAAATATTTTAAGAACTTTTTGAGAAATCCCATTTCAAGTTTCAACATTTTATTAAAAATACCGTTCTGAGAAAAACGCATTTGAAGTTTATGAAAGCAACTTTAACTGTTAAAAAATTAAAATACATGTTTAAAATTCCCCACACTTTCTTGCTTCAAAACTTTCTAATTGCCAAGTTGCTAATTATTAAAAATACTAGAAAAACGTTCAAACTAATCGTCATGAAAAATTTAAAAGTTTTGTCCAAAAAATGCTGTTTAAAAGGCTTTAAATTTACAACTTCCTGTTCCGAAGTCGTTACTTCCGTTTTGTTTTGATAGCTGTCACTGATGTTTAAACACTGTAAATTTTCTTTAAAGTGCCGTAGAGACAAAACAAAAACAGATTTAGAAGCCTAAAAGTTAAAATTTTGTAATAGAAAAATTAAAAAAAAATATGAATAATGGCAAAAAATGACGCTTTCAATGTAGACGGATACGTTAAACAAAATTATTCAGTGCCTAAAAAAATATTCAGAGTTGAAAATTTATCTAGTCAAATTTTCCGTTTAGCTAAATATATTGAACATAGATGGCAGCACCTCTATATTTAAAAAATAATAACCAATGGCAGTTTGTATGGATACAGGAAGACAATGGAATTACTAAATTTGTTTGTGCTCTTTACATCTATTACTCTTTTGTCACAAGAATAAAAATCATACTGAGTACTGAACAATCAGAATAAAAGAAATATTCTTATCTAAAAAACTCTTTTAATATTTTAGATAATATATGAATATAAATTTGTCAAACATGTATCTATACTGACAAATACATGTATGCATATATATGTTACTATAGAGATGAGCGAGATTTTAAAAGGTCAGCAAATATAAAATAAATTTGGGATATGGAACTCCAAATTTGTAAGAAGATGTAAAATATGTGTCAAAAATCAATTTGAAATGTCTGACATAATTACAATATGTTCACAAATGTAAAATTCATATCAGTACTTCATGTGCCATGTCTTGAGATATCACGTGATGTGTATCACATAACAAATCAATATTACAAAAAATACTATAAGATTCAATTTTGATTTGTCGCACTTTAAACAAGCCGTGATATTTACCAAAAACGTTTTGCACATAAATACTTCTCAATTCTTTCATATGCCACAATTTCATCTTTTTATTTGTCAAGCTTACCCTAAAAGTCGATGATTTATAATAAATGTCGTGCATAAACACTTCAATTCTTTCATATTCACAATTTTGCCTTTTATTTGTATAAGCGTACCCTATAAAAGGTCGATGATTTATATTATAAATGGTCTTGCATAAACACTTCTCAATTCTTTCATATACACAATTTTGTCTTTTATTTCTTCAAGCGCACCCTATAAAAGGTCGATGATTTATATTATAAATGGTCGTCCATAAACACCTCTCAATGCTCCATATAAAATTTTGCAAATTTATTTGTGTGGAAGCACCCTATATATAATCAATAAATTCTGTGGTCAAGCAAACAAAATACAAGAATTTAGGTAATATTTTCTCCTATAGATGGCAGCACCAAAATAATCTGTAGAAGTTATCTATCGCGATAATGAATTTTCTCATTAAGGAGTGACATTTATAAGATATTTATGTATATATATATATATATATATATATATATATATATATATATATATATATATATATATATATATA
>CM063507.1:54721573-54731573 GCA_032207245.1 Pardosa pseudoannulata | reverse complement strand
AGCGCATGTATACTTTTATATTCTTTAATAAATTTTGGGAAATTTAATGTTTTTATCCTTTAATTGCAATCGTTACAGTAGTAGTTGTAGTACAGTAGTTAGTTTAAGTTTTCTATTAAAACTTTTCATTCCATTGTGTAAAAAACCCTACATATTAAACACAAAATCTAATAGAAATAATGATTTCTTCAAATAATGATTGCAGATAAATAATTTTGAATGATTTTACCATTTTTTTTTTAATTTTTGGAGACTATAATGTATATCCCTTTCATTTTCTAGAACGAGATCAGAGTCTATTATGATTCTAACTGACTGTCTAACCCTCCAATCACAGCTGTCTTTATACACCCCATGTACCTCATAACCCCCTAATTGCACACCAGTGAAGCGGTTGGACCTGGAATAGATAGGGACATCCATACTGGATTCTTGATGCCATTATTTCAAGCCCTATTTTCACTGGTTAAGAGCTGGCGATTAAATTTATCATATTATCACAATAGGTAAAAACAACATTTTTTCTAGAATTGTGACGTCATTCCTTTAACCATCTCCTTTAATCCTTTTTCATTTTAAATTATTTAAATATCGTCTTCATTATTTTCATACGTTCCATCACTGATCTTAGATATTCCGTAAATAATTTTCTTTTATATTAGGCTTAACTAATAGATTAGGTACATATGTGATATTTTTTAATAATCGATTATTTTTTGTTACAATTAAACTTTTATCACCAGTATTAACAACAAATTCTTTTTATAAAAGTCTAGGAGTCTATTTCGCGTTCTAATTATCTAACGTTCAAATTATATACACTCATGTCCATAAATTAAGGATAATGAAGTTCAGGCAATGAAAGAGACAAAAGCAAAACAAATTTGACTTATTTGTAAAGTCTATTTATTAAACAAAAGGCAAAGAGCAAAAAAGATGCTATATGTTTGACATAATTAATAAAAATTGCGATTTTTACTCCCTGGAGCAAATTTCAAAAAAGAACCTATTTACAGAAAACAGTATAACATGGTTAGTATGATGGTTAATATGGAGTATGTCTCTCGGATGATGCAATACAAGCGTTACAACGCCTACGCATGCTGAGTATTAGATTATCAATCTGATCTTGGGGAAAATTACACCACTCATCAAGCAATGCCCTCCGAAGTTAAGATAGACAGTTGGGAGGGAGTTGACGGGCTGCAATTCGTCGGCCAAGCATGTCCCACACATGCTCTATTGGATTCAAGTCCGGTGAGTATGCTGGCCAATCCATACGGGTGATATCCTCCGATTGAAGGCATTCGTTTACAATGTTTGCACGGTGAGGTAGGCCTACGAGCATATAGACCAATGTTCCCTAAGCGTCTGTACACGGTCTGCCTTGAAACTGTCGTACCGGTAGCTGAAGAGAGCTGACGAGACAGGTCTGATGCTGTGCTCCGTCTGTTTCTTTTGGCAGTAACTACCAAATACCGGTCATCATTCGGCGTAGTAACTCGGGGGCGACCTGTGCTGTAACATCTACTCACATTACCATCATGTTTGAATCGTTGCCAAAGCCTGGAGATGACACTCTGGGCGATTCCAAGTTCCTCGGATACTTCCAGCTGGGTACGTCCACATTCCAGTCGTCCGATAATTCTACCACGTAAAAAATCATCCAAATGCTTCCATTGTGCCATAACTAGGCGGTTATTGCACTGAAAGGCTTTTAAAGCGCTTGTGAACAATTTTACTTCTTTGCTACCATTCATTATGTACCCCTTTCATACACTCTCGTCATTGTGACGTACTATCCGCGCCATCTGGTCGTTTCCTGCAATTTGCATAGTCTTCTTCAAGATGTGTATGATAATTTTACAGGTGAAATTTTCATTTTAGAGCTCAATTTCTGTGTGATTCTGAATTATCCTTAATTTATGGACATGAGTGTACCTTTGAAAATTAAGAAGCTTGTTCGTTGATGTGTTTGTTTTTTAAGCATAACCACATGGTTTGGCTAAAAGAATTCAACGTGATTCTAAAGTGCATTCACAGTATCCGGAGACTTTTGAGAAGTATAAAGATAAACAAATTGTCAAGCGTGTACCAGATAATTCTCATCCAAAAAACAAACCATTTTTTACCTACCTCATAGGATACTTTAGAATTCTGAAAAATTAAAAATTTTATTAATCCCGTCATATGACGGGCTATATTCTAGTTTTAAATGGTAATGATAAGAATTTCGTTACTTCCTTTCAGAATGTGAATTAGTTAGAAAAGGACTGAATTATTAATAGTTTGACTGTAAAGCTTCTGAACCGTTGAAAACCGTCAAAAGTAGTCCAACCCCAAACCGGAAAAGTCTAGACACTTGTTGTTTACAATAAAATAAAGTTATGCTAAATAACAAACTTCAGGTCCTTGACAATTCGGGCAATTTTATGGTTGAAGTAATAAAAATGTTACTAAATATACTAACAGAATGAGATTAAAATAATTCACGGTTGAAAGAATAGATTATTTACTGTTTCATTCAAGACAGTAGTTTTATTTGTTAGAATAATTAATAGAGAATAATTCATTAATAAAATACCTATAAAAGTTTTGAATCATTGTAAAATTTTAAGAGAAGTCAAAACCGAAACTGTAACATACGAGACCTTTTAACTCACAGTATGACAAACTTACGCTAAATTACAAACTATAAGTGCTTCTGTTAACTTTATGGTTGAAATGATAATAATGTTACTTAATATACTAACAGAATGCGATAGAATCATTCATGCTTGAGAGGAGAGATCGTTGACTGTTTCATGCAAGTTGTTTTTGTTCGTTAAACCAATCTAATCTGAATAATCCTTTAATGAAATATTATAAATAAAAGCTCGAGTATGCAGTTTTCGAAATGTTTATCAGTATTTCAAAAATATAATTCTTTTCTCTCGTAACAAATAGTTACATCAGTAAATGCATTCACTGCTATCATTGGGCTACCAATGGAAAAGTGTTTCCAACATCCTATCTTTCTTCGAATTACAGTCAAGAAGTTCTATCATCTAGAAGTTCAAGTGTTTTTCTCAGAAACTCCTTATTGTTCATTTTTGCCGATGATCATGTGACTTTCTTTATGGCGTCATAAGCGTAACAAGCTATGTCTATTTTATAGTAAAAAGATTGAAACCTCAAACCTGGCAACAGTTAAAAACTTCTTAACTGCCTTTATAAAGCATGGGCTGCTACTCAAAGGGACTCTAAACGATCGGAATAGTCGATTTTTTTGGACTGTCTACGTCATTATGACGAAAATTCCCTCCAGAGTAGTGTCGTGTAGTCCTCATTATATATTTAAGTATCAACCTGTGATCAAATGTATAGTGGGATTTATTTTAAATTGCATTGTGTTAAATATTTGTTTTACTAAAATTTAACCACAGGTTCTGAGGAACTACAGACATAAATATGAAGCTTAAATGATGGCAACTGGGACAAGCTTAATATAAAAAAAAATGTAAATTTATTATAAAATATTTTTACATCTATTTACAAAAAACAGTAATAAGTAATAAGTAAAAAGGTAAGTTTAGTCAATCTATTCAAATTACTTCTGACAAATTTTTTATACACTTAGGAAAATTTTGTAAGTAGAGAGAGGACCTAATCTCGATTTCAAAATGTAATGCAAAAAAATGGGTACCTTTGTGGGTCTAAAGTGTTGGGCCCGGAACACTTCTGGTTGAAGGGTATGAGAGGGAATCTTTACATCATCCGTTGATCTGTTACAGATATCTTCAGGGGCTTTCTCCTGAGTCTTTGGGGTGCGGCCGTGCTACTTTGTACAAGAAAATTTCTCGCGGACTTGGCTGGAGTATCGAGCAATTTCCTTTTGGGACCTCCGAACCGAACTTCTCTTCTGGGACCTTCGAACCAAACTCTCTGGGGCCTTCTCATCCATCACCCCCTTTTTTTAGATTCTTCATATTTTATTGTCTCAAACTTAGTCCCCTCCTTCTTCTTGTCTTCCAATCGGGATAGTTGCCAGAAAGTCATTGGTCTCAGCAAACCCCGCCCTGAGACCACCAACGTGAACAACCTTATCCCCTCTAATTGGGCCCTGTCCCTTAGGGACTCATAAATACTAGACAAAGGTACATTCTTATTTAATGTCAAGTACGGAGACGGGATTCTAATCTGGGACTGGAATCAGAACCCCGCCCGAGACAACCGTAACTTGACTACAAATATCCGTTTTATCGAAATTTATGGCCCTTGGTCTACCTACAAAGATGTGATGAGGTCAGATTTAGATCCCGAACATTTTACTTCTTTTATGAATGAAACAATTATATATCAGATCTAAATCGCCTCATCACAAGTAGCTAAAGCTCCTATCTTCGACATAACCCAGCGTGCCGAAATCCACTTCTAGTGACGTCATTAGATAATCTAGTGGTGTAGTTGATCGCCGTGAGTAGAAGCCCAAATTTGAACTTGCAATTGCTTCATTTATTAGAATATTTCGTACTTAAAGGATTTTGATTCTTCTTGTGGATCACTTTATGATATAATAAGACGTATAGTTGAAATTAAATGAATGAAAATGTTATATATTTTGCTTTTTATAACCACGATTAACCACAATAAAACTACACAAGAAGAATGTAGATATATATAAATTACAACATTAAAATGATAGATATAATTAGATAGATATTCATGCGTGCGTGTGAAATGAAGGTTTAAACTTGTGTAGACTTAAAATGAAATTTACCTCTATGAAAGTCATAAGCACATAACACTAAATTAAATTCAGATTGACAGTCTTATTGAATAAATATTTCATTATAATATCTAACGTAAATGCTGTTATCATTATGCCTGTATCATTTCACAGTTTTTTAAAATTATACCTATAATCTAAAATCATAACAACGTCAATACATATACAGGTGGTGGACAAAATAATGGAAACACTTTAAAAAATTAAGAAATTATAATTTAATATGGTGTAGGTCCGCCTTTTGAGGCAATTACAGCTTCAATTCTCCTAGGTACTGATTCATACAACTTGTGAATTGTTTCCAAAGGAATTGCAAGCCATTCTTCAGTTAGAATACCCTCCAATTCTTTAAGAGATGATAGGAGTGGAAATCGATGTCTTACTTGAATCTCAAAAACTGACCATAAATGCTCAATGATGTTGAGGTCTGGAGATTGTGCTGGCCATGCAAGATGGCCAACTTCATTACAATGTTCCTCATGCCATTCTTTAACAATTCTAGCTGTATGGATTGGGGCATTATCATCTTGAAAAATGGCATTTTCATCTGGCAACAGTGCTTGAACCATATGGTGAACTTGATTGCTCAAAATTTGTAAATAGTCTCTGCTGTTAATTTTTAAATGAAGGGAAATCATTGGCCCTGTGGATTTCCAAGAAATAGCGCCCAGATCATCACAGAACCCCCGCCATGTTTCACTGTTGGTTGAAGGCAGTCTGAATCAAACGCTTCTTTCGGTTGTCTCCAAACGTACACTCTGCCAGTTGTCGGAAATAAGGAAAATGACGATTCGTCAGAGAAAATCACACTTTTTTACTGTTCAAGGGACCAATTCCGGAGGGCCATACACCACTCTAAACGCTTTGAAACATTTGTCTTTGAAAGCAGAGGTTTTCGAATTGCAACTCTTCCATGGAATGCCCCCTTGTGTAGCTCTCGACGGACAGTTTTTGTGGAGACTGGGTTCTGAAGGTGTTCATTAAGCTCAGCAGTAATTTTAAGAGCCGTGGTCCTACGGTCCTTTCTAACAATTCGATATAAAAACCGACGGTCTCTCTCAGACAACTTCGACTTTCGGCCAGACTTGTGCTTTGCTGTGGACGTTTTCCCTTCTTTTGCCCTGGAAGGCAGTCATTACTTTTGAGATAGTACCTCTTGAAACAACAAACATTTGGGCAATCTTAGTTACCATACGAGAACCAACAATTTGGCCTCTTTTAAAAGATAAGAGGTCTGCCATTATAAGGTATAATTAATATTTTAAATATCTGAAAACAGAAAAATAACATACATTTTACATCAATATACCAAATAACAAAATTATTATACAGAAAATAGGAATATAGGCCAAGTTTTGATTGTTTAAATTATGTTCTAAGATTATGGTGGTAAAATATTAGGTTTTTCCATTATTTTGTCCACCACCTGTACATGCATTAAAAGAAATTTATCATACCCTGGTGAATATTCTTTTATATGTTAACGAAATAACTAGTTCTCCATACAGGAAACTCTAGAAAGTAAATGAAGATTTGACGACTCAATCAGAATATTAAGAGTATAGATTCTACTGCTTACAATCAGATGTGTTCTCTAAGTACGAACTGAATAACGTCATGTGAGGTAAAAGGGATTCTTCTTTATGTTGGTATGAGTATGTAACGAAAAAATTAATTCCAATATTTTGTAATTTACTTGGTTGAATGGAATATAAGAAGTCAATGTTTTGATACTAAAGTTTTAATTAGAGGAGAAGCTATTGCATAAAGTATATGGGAATCGGAGCCACGTGCTCGGGAAAGGCAACGATCTCATAACTGAAAGGTTGCAGGTTCGAGGCTGGAGCCGGCATAAGATCCACCGTGTTCGTTAAAAGTGACTGGGGCACGTATAATAGGTTCGTGGTCACAATGTCCTCCAAGTTCTCAATCAATACCTCTGGGGGTGACATGCAAAATCTATGGGTCATCTGCTCGGTTCCTGCTTCAAAGTTAGGAGAACCCACTTGAGCAAAGTCCTTCTTTCATCTTAACGGTGGTCACTAAAACGAAAGACTTACCCGTTTGCCTTAATTTGAGTAGAGTATGGCTCAGTAATGTTAGGTTTGTCCAAGTGGCATCAGAAACGAAACAACAACAACAACATAACCTAGGATAAGATTATTTTCCAGTTGATGAACTTACAGTTTCACCACAGGCAATGTAACAGAGCAACAGAAATATCCATTCTTACCTGGCGTAAAGGAGGATGGGAATACAGGATTCTCGTACCAAAAGTGGTACTTATTCGGTTCCGGTTCATCTGTGGGACGAGGATGCAACCAAAGGTCGGTTCCAAAAGAACGCCTTCCACGGGGAACACCACTGTACAGGCAGGCCACAAGTCTACGTCATCAGGATGTCTGTAGGGTGTAAAACATGAAACTGTATAGACACGATGTTATAGTTGTGTACATCAGGCTGAGGGTAAGTTAGTTCCTTAGACCTGATAATGAACTTTTTGAATGAGTGGTGTCATTTCCTGCAGGTTGACAGTAACCATTCCATTAAAAAAATCTATTGAAATGAAAGGCGCATCTCTTTGCCTTAATTCGAGTAGAGTATGGCTCAGTAGCACTTGGTTTGTCCAAGAGGCATCAGAAACAACAACATAACCTGGGATAAGTTTATTTTCCAGTTGGTGAACTTACGGTTTCACCGCAGGCAGCGTAACAGAGCAACAGAAACATTCATTCTTACCTGGCGTGAAGGAGGATGGGAATCCAGTATTCTCGTACCAAAAGTGGTATTTTTTCGGTTCCGGTTCATCTGTCGGGCGATGATGCAACCAAAGGTCGGTTCCAAAAGAACGCCTCTGTACCGGCAGACAACAAGTCTACGTCATCAGGATGTATGTAGGGTGTAGAACATAAAACTGTATAGACAAGATATTATAGTTCTGTACATCAAGCCGCGGGCAAGTTAGTTCCTTAGAACTGATAAGGAACTTTTTGATTGAGTGTTGTCATTCCCTGCATATTGACAGTAAACATTCCATTCAAAAATCTATTGAATTGAAAGGCGAACTCCTTTGCCTCAATTCGAATAACTTATTTCTCTGTCGAGCTTGGTTTGTCCAAGTGGCACCACCAACAACTATGATTAACCCTCGAGGACGAGCTCTACCAACAATTACACGAAAAAGATCTAGAGCGCGAAGGATCTGGAAAGCGAGGTGCAATTTTTTTGCAGCCAAATCCCAGCAAAATGGGTTTTGATTACGAACAGAAAATTTGTATTGCCAAAAATACTTTATTAAAAGTCTAAAATGCATTTCGTATTATTTGAAATATTAATTTTTAAAAGTATTTTGGACTGTAGATTTTTTTTATTAGCTTCCCGAAAGTACAAACATAAAACACACAGAAGTTAAAAACTTCAGGAACATTTTTATATTTCATCCTCATATTTATTTCGTCATTTTAATCAAATAATGATGTATTTTTGACAGCATCTCTCCACCGACCACAAACACTAAAAATGCAAAAATATATCCTCGTGCATTAGTTCTATGCAGCCCGAATAAATCAAAAGTATCTCTTTCCGAGAAAAATATTCAGAGAAAATCGCGGGAATGGTGGTTATTGGGATCTAGAAGACCTATAAGACAGCTACTGAAATTTTGGGATGTTTATTTCTGTTAGGTGATTTTGTGCGAAATGTTTTTATAACGTTAGGAGCCTCAAAGACCTGACACGTGTCCTCGCGGGTTAAAAAGATGATCAAAATTGTATTTCTGTAAATTGTATTTTTAAGTTATCAAAATTTGTATCAAAATTGATCAAAATTGTATTTTTAAGTTATTTTCGTAAAAACCAAGGTTTATTTTTCAGAATTTTTAGGCTTCGGTTGTTTTAACAAAACAGGAAATTAAAATCTCAGGTTTCGTTTGATTTTTATATTACGGTTCCTTTTATCGCACTGGAACTAGTTTTATTATCAATCATAAGCCGATTTCATTCTTGTTACTATAAAATAAACTCTGCGTTTCATGCCTGTGGTGACAGTAAGAAGGTTTCATGATCAGTGGAGAAAATAATCTAAAAGCAAATGATGAGTTTTATTTTATTTATGTATTTATTTGATCTCGATTTATTGGCGCAAAATCCCTTGGGGATATACTGAGCCAAACAAGTTTTACAAATTACAGCACATATTCAACCAAAAAGAACTTCAAGCAAAAATAATTTGGATATCAAACATCACAAATGATACAAAACGACACTCAAAATTAAGGTATAAATACAAGATTAAGATAAAAAAATGTTCGTTGAGAAATCATCAATAATAATACAGGTAGAAGACAACTCGTCTATAAGTTGTTTAGCAAGTGTTGATCAATATCTTCATTCGGTGGGAAGTAGATGGTACACACAGAAATTAACTTTTTAAATACACCCTGATAGCCACGGTTTGGATGAAAGTGTGTAATGCCACAATTGAAGAAGGATAATAGTGGAGGGCAACTCTACCTACAGATGTTCCATGGAGAACATTGTCCTCCAGGCGACAACTGTACAGAGGGATTTTAGCCATGTTAGCAGGTTTCAGGAAAGCTCCTAGACCGTAATAACCAGTGGTCAATCAATGGTGTTCAGCAATGAGGGACTTCATGTGAGCTAGTTAGCCACGAGAGTTCAACGCTGTTGAAAGCAAATGCTCTTGAAATTCTAAACGCTTGTCATTGACCCTGGTTGAATAAGACGGTTTGCCATTTACCCCAATCCCCTGTTTTTGTCCCTTCGGCGCAATTAGCATTAGACATGGTCTCCACCTCCATGTCCTTCGTATGATGGCCAGTTATTTCATGAACTAATACATGATTTAAAGTTCTCGTTAAAGGTAAACAGACCATAGTTGTCCATTGACAGTTAAAGGCCTGCGTATATTCTACAACAGGACATTCAACTGGTTCCTAAGGAAGATAAATCTAAAGCGCCCGACAGCGACGCTTCCAAGAAAACGACTACTCGATCTGGACGTAAGAGCAAACCTCCTGCAAGATTCCTATTTCTTTAGAACTGGCAGGGGGAAACGCCGCAGTACCCCCTATACATTCTCGTATGCAAACCGAAGAAGACTCGCCAGATGCTAATTTGTTTCAATGACGTCGTAGTTGATTTTCGTATAAAAGCGAAAAACTCGTCATTTGCAACACTCCTATATTCTACCTTAGCATTTCGCATTCCAACA
>CM063507.1:54691573-54701573 GCA_032207245.1 Pardosa pseudoannulata | reverse complement strand
GTTAAACACATCAAAGATTATGGATATTTTACTAGAAATCAGTGTAAAACGACGGAAATTTTGTAGATATCCGTGTGAAACAACGGAAGTTTGGTTGGGTAATGAAAGGTTGTTAATCAATATATCAAACAAGCATAAACCAACGCAGGTGTTAAAAGAACTATAAAAGGTTAAGCGTAATTCATTAGAAAGAAATTTGAAGCTATAAAAGTGTTGTGAAATTATAAGTTTTTTAAATTATATCATACAAGAATAATCCAACATATGTGTAAGAAATATTAACAAAGGTTAAACGTATCAAAGATTAAGGATACATTACTAGAAATCAGTGTAAAACGACGGAAATTTTGTAGATATCAGTGTGAAGTAACGAAAGTCTGGTTGAGTGATAAAAGGTTGTAAATCAATATATCATAAAGCATAAACCAACAAAGGCATATAAAATACTATAAAAGGTAAAGCATAATACAATAGAAACAAGTTTGAAGGAATAGAAGCGTTGTGAGTATCCTCAGCTAGTTAAACATTATGTCATGAAATAATAAACCATCACAGGTGTAAGAAATACTAACAAAGGTTAGACGTATCAAAGATCAATTATATTTTACTAGAAATCAATGTAAAACGACGGAAATTTTGTAGATATCATTGTAAAACAATGGAAGTATGGTTGAGTAATGGAAGGTTGTTGATCAACATATCATACAAGTATAAACCAGGTGTCAAAAGAACTTTAAAATGTTAAGCGTAATTTATTAGAAACATGTTTGAAGCAAGAGAAGTGTTCTGAGTATTATACGTTTGTTAAACATTGTGTCATACAAGAATAAACCAATACAGGTGTAAGAAATACTAACAAAGGTTAAACGTATCAAAGATTAAGCATACTTAACTAGAAATAAGTGTTAAAAAGACGGAAGTTTTGTAGATATCAGTGTGAAACAATGGAAGTTTGGTTGAGTAATGAAAGGTTGTTAATCAATATATCATACAAGCATAAACAAACGCAGGTGCTAAAAGTACTTTGAAAGTTTAAGGACCGATCTCACCATAGTCGTTTAACGGCTAACCTCGATTAATCTCTGCTTAAACGGAGAACTATGTCCCACCATTGGTTGACGTCATGGGTTAATCGTGACTAGCCGTTAAACGATTTTGGTGAGACTGGCCCTAAGCGTAATTCATTAGAAACACGTTTGAAGCAATAGAAGTGTTATGAGTATTATAAGTTTGTCAACATTATGTCATACAAGAATAAACCAATACAGGTGTAAGAAATACTAACAAAGGTTAAACGTATCAAAGATTAAGCATACTTAACTAGAAATAAGTGTTAAAAAGACGAAAAGTTTTGTAGATATCAGTATGAAACAACGGAAGTCTGGTTGAGGAATGAAAGGTTGTTAACACATTACCGACCGGTTCGAACTTACTATGTGCTTTCACCGCCCGCTCACCCCCAGATTATCCGAGACACCGTCTCTTTTTGGTAATTTTTGCCAGATTATATGTTTTGATTGACAGTCTACCTCTCCACGGAATTAAACATTCATCTAGAGACAATTGTTTATCTGGTTTATATACGTTGTTAAATTTGTCCTTGAAATAATCAATGACAGGCTGGACCTTCACCAGTCTATGCGAATTGGGAGAAATATCGTTATTATTACAAAAATGCCAGCTTGCCATTGTTTGTAAAAATCTGTTCCTGCTCATAACCTTCGAGAAGAACGGCGTTTCTATAGATGGGTCTGTAGACCAATAATCCTAGAGAACGTCCTTCTTTTATTGTCCCATGAGAATGATCAGGTCCAAAAATTTCTTCATTTCAGCTCCATTTTGTTGTCGTTTATGATGTAATTCTATATTTTTCCACAATTTGATAATGATATCTAATAGACTCCCTCACGAAGTGCTCAATCAGGTCACTTCCAATGAATAAATTCGCAATATCCATTACGCTTTCGGAAGAACTTGGCATAATTTTTACACCAGAGCTGCCTTCGAAAGGTTCCAGAATTATACTCTTGTCGTTCGTTGACCATGTATCATTGTTGTCTTCAACATTATTATTCATGTCCTCGTCGTCGGAATCACTGTATATTGTCGTGTAGTCCTCGTTATATATTTAACTATCAACCTGTGATCAAATGTATAGTGGGATTTATTTTAAATTGCGTTGTGTTAAATATTTTTTTTACTACAATTTAACCACAGGTTCTGAGAAACTACAGACATAAATATGAAGAATAAACTAACCGCTAAAATGATAGCAACTGAGACTAGCTTAATATAAAAAAAGTAAATTTATTATAAAATATTTATACATCTATTTACAAAACCAGTAATAAGTAATAAGTAAATAAGTAAGCTTAGTCAATCTATTCAAAATTACTTCTGACAATTTTTTTTATACACTTAAACAAATATTGTAAGCAGAGAGAGGACCTAATCTCGATTTCAAAATGTAATGCAAAATGGGTACCTTTGTGGGTCTAAAATGTTGGGCCCGGAACACTTCTGGTTGAAGGGTATCAATAGCTGATCAGGAGAGGAAATCTTTACATCATCCGTTGATATGTTACAGACATCGTCAGGGGCTTTCTCCTGAGTCTTTGGGGTGCGACCGTACTACTTTGTTCAGGAAACCTTCTGGCGGACTTGACTGGACTATCGAGCACCTTCTTTTTGGGACCTCCGAACCAATCTCTTCTGGGACCTCCGAACCAAACTCCTCTGGAACCTCCTAATCCTTCTCCTCATTTTTCAGATTTTTCATATTTTATTATCTTAAACTTTGTCGAGTCCTCCTTCTTGTCTTCCAATCGGGATAGTTGCCAGAATTTCATTAGTCTGACCAAACCTCGCCCTGAGACCACCAACGGGAACAACCTTATCCCTTCTAATTGGGCACTGTCCCTTAGGGACTCATAAATACTCCACAAAGGAACATTCTTATCTAATGTCAAGTACGGAGACGGGATTCTTATCTGGGACTGGAATCAGAACCCCGCTCGAGACAACCGTACAAGACTACATAATCCGTTAAATCGAAATTTATGGTCTTGGTCCTCTATCTACAACGATGTGATGAGGTCAGATTTAGATCCCGAACATTTTACTTGTTGAATGAATGAAACAATTATATATCAGATCTAAATCGCCTCATCACACTTGGTCCTCTATCTACAACGATGTGATGAGGTCAGATTTAGATCCCGAACATTTTACTTGTTGAATGAATGAAACAATTATATATCAAATCTAAATCGCCTCATCACATATATTAGCGGTGCAGGACTTCGCTTTCGAATGGCTATACTACTGCTATCACTTTCATCTTCAGTACTACTTGCTGAACGGCAGTCAAGACAATCTGACAAGTCGTCGAGATAAAACTCGCCAAGACTATCCTTTCCATTCATTTCTAAGGGCTAAAGCTTAGAAAAAAGCACCGATTATCTGAATAAAGAATGCGAAATGCTTGCTGCTTGCTATTTGTCAATCTAACCTAACCAAATCTAACAGAAAGATCAAAAATCGATTAATCGACGGCCGGTCGGTATGCACTGAGAACAAAACGTCGATTAATCGACGACCGATGGGTAAAGTGTTAATATACCATACAAGCATAAACCAACGGAGGTGTTAAAAGAACTATACAAGGTTAAGTAAAGTAAGTACAAGGTTAAGCAAGGTTAATTCATTAGAAACAAGTTTAAAGGAATACATGTGTTGTGAGTATTATAAGTTTGTAAACATTATGTCATACCAGAACAAAGCAACAGAGGTGTATGAAATAACAAAGGTTAAACGTATCAAAGATTAAGCATATTTTACTAGAAATTAGTGTAAAATGACGGAAATTTTGTAGATAATAGTGTGACACAACGGAAGTTTGGTTTAGACTTCGATATCTACGAAAGATATTTTGATTCCAGTTGTATTCCTTAAGCATTTACTTAATTGTATAAAATCATTTAATCAAGACATATTTGCCCATGTGTTTCTTAATGAGTTTTAATTTCTTCTTTCCCAAACACTAGACCAGCGTAACATTATTTTTACACAAACTTATTCCTGATGATAAATAAAAAATCAATTATTATTCCTATATAGACACAAATTAATTCGTCTTGCATTAGAGGTGAAACAACTACAAAATAATGTAAATTTCTGTCAAATGATTTTGGGAAGATTATTTGAAGTATTCGATATTAACTGCTCAGAAAACAGCAGAAATACACCCATAAAAAAACTAACTTTCCAGTCATTATCTCTTTTATTAGCAAAAAAAAAATATCAGATTGTTTGTAGGGGAATTTCTGGATAGGAAATTTTCCTAAAAAATGAACAAACAAGCATTCTTTTTGTCTTCAGCACTACAGCCTGTTACTGTCCTAGGCCATCTCCATGATCTTCCTGTACCTGACTCTATCAAATACAATAGATAGACAATAATGGACTTCCAGTTCTCTTAACTTCCTCTCTACAGAATCTATCCACCTGGTGGGGGGTCTTCATCTCTTTCGCTTACCTTCAATTTTTGAAAAGGTCACTAGTTTAGTTGGGTTAGAATCTTCATATCTAAATAGGTGCCCCAGCCATCTAATGCGGCTGGCCTCAGTAACTTTAACAATATCTAGTTCTTTAAATCTATTATATATTTCACAATTATATTGAATTCTATAGACATCATTCGTTTAACTGCTCTAAAGATTTTTCAAGTGATTTCAAATCATTTCGTTAAGTGGCTTCCATAGAATACACTTCATAATTTCAATTAAGGTTTAAAGTCACTCATTATTATTCAATTAACCCCTTCCGGTAAAATGACGAGTCTAGCTCGTCATTAGTTTTTCATTCCATACCGCACAATGACGAGCTACACTCGTCATGCGATTAAAGTTACTGTTAAATATGATAATTAATTTAGTTTAAAATTTCTAGTGTACTGAATTTGGCAACACTTTTATCACTTGTGAAAATCACAAGTCACTATTGCATATTGTTTACTTAGAATTTCTTGGTACAAGTCATTGCCAAATTAATGAGTCAGAATAAAAGAAAACCTACTAAGAAATGTCGTGTGTGTTACAAGAATCAAATTAAAAGTGAGACTACTTGGCGGTGTAAACAATTAAGAATTCCTTTGCACTTTGTTTTGAAAAGTACCACTAGCTTGAAGACTATTATCTGTATACCTTATTAATGTTTTGCTTTGATATTTTCTTAATTTTACTGTTTCTGATATTATTTAACACTATGTAAAAAGTGGATTTTAATTAAAAATATGTAAGAATTGTAAAATGAAACAAGTTTTTTAAATAAAAATTAAATGGTTATTTCAAGCACAGTTTTTCATTATTAAATCATACCGGAATGGGTTAAAGTCACACGAAAACTCTTAACATATCTAAATTCAGTTTTTTTTTGTTTTTATTAGATAGTTTTCATACCAAACATAGGTTACGTTTAAATTTTATATGCATGAATCAAGTTTGTTGGTTGTTAAAATTATTTTATATTATAATTCGCCAAGGAGAACCCCAAGTGACGCTCCTGGTATGTGTGATGTCATCTGATTGAATAAGCAATTTGTCGCAACGTCACGAACTATTGTAATGCCCTTTCCATTCATTTTCATGTTTACAACAGCCAATAGACATACAATAAACTGTCCTTCCGTTTGAAACTAAAGCCAGAATTGTCATAAGTTGAGATTTACCCTACTGCTTGAAATCGCCTTATATCCAGAGCTATGAGATAAAAAAAAAAAAAAATAGGTTATTCGACTCACCAACGTGATGATTGGGAGCATGGCAGGAAAGTTACAAACAGGGAATTTTAAGGAAAGCTTATAGAATTAAACTAAATTAAATGGAACAGAATTAAAATTAAGTGAATGGAACTTTATGGCACCTTCCAAATTTCAAAATCGGCTGTGTTTTTCTAAAGAACAGAGATGTTTGAAAGTGGAAAAAGAGTACACTCATACCGAGAATTGTGCTTGCGAGAAGAAATTCTAAAAAATGGAATTCCAAAATATTTATTTGCACTCGTAGTGTGGAATGGACGGCTTGCATACAAAAGGAATGTGGGAAAAAAGAAAACTTTAAAAATGCATGTTTGTAAAGAGAAAATTTTGGATGGGAGTAGAAAGTGAAGGAGAAACTGACTTCGATTAACGGAGAGTTTAGATTAATCGAGATTCTACTGTATTTCCATAAGTCGTTAAGTGGCTTCCATAGAATACATTTCATAATTTCTATTAAAGTTTAATAACACACTGTTTTTATCTGAAGCAACGAGTTATAAGTAAATCTGACTTGTATTAGTTCCATATATCTCATAAAGCCGTTTTCATTAAACGCATTTTCAAATTTCAGTTAATTCTGAGTTTTATATAGATGGGTTTCCATATAACGGGGTGTAAGTAAATCTATTGCCTTACTTCCATGCTTTTCATAAAGTGGTTTTCATTGAATGCATTTTCTGATTTCAATTAATTCTAAATTTTATATAACATTTCATATCATATTTCGTATATTTCGATTAATTCCGAGTTTCATATAATATGGTTTTTATATAATGCGGTAAAAATAAATCTCATTTGTCCTATTCTTGTGTGTCTCATAAAGCGGTTTCCGGGAGAAACGAACTTCCTGATTTCAACTGAGTTTTATATAACACAGTTTCCATTAAAGCAGTGTAAATAAATCTAATTTGTATTGTTTCCTTGAGTCTCATAAAGTGGTTTTCAGTGAATGCCTATCCTGATTTCAGTTAATTCTAAAGTGGTTTCCATTGAAGGATTTTCCTAAATTTTATTTAATTCTCAGTTTTATATAGCATGGTTTCCATATACAGCAAGATATATAAATCTAATTTGCATTGTTTCCATGCGTCACATAAAACGGTTTTCATTGAACACATTTCCCGATTTCAATTAATTCTGAGTTTCGTATAACTCGTTGGTCATGTATTGCGGTGTAAAAAATTCATGTGCTTTATAAGGCAGTTTTTATTGAACAAGCTTCAAAATATTTCTGAGTTTCATAAAACGTGGTTTCCACATAACACGGTTTAGATAAATATAATTTGTCATATTTCTATGTGACTCATAAAAAGGTTTTTATTGAACAAGTTTTGTAATTTCAATTAATTCTGAGTTTCATATCACACGGTTTCCGTATGACGTGTTTTAAATAAATCTGATTTGCTTTATTTCTATTTGATTCATGAAGTGGTTTCCATAAAATGTATTTTTCGTTTTCAGTTAATTCTTAGTTTCACACAGCATGGTTTTTAGATAATTTCAATTAATTCTGAGTTTCATAACACATGGTTTCCATATAAATTGTTTTAAATGAATCTGGTTTACTTTATTTCTAATTGATTCATGAAGCGGTTTCCATAAAACGTATATTTCATTTTCAGTTAATTCTTAGTTTAACACAGCATGGTTTCAAGATAATTTGAATTAATTCTGAGTTTCATATCAGACGGTTTCCATATAAAGTGTTTTAAATAAATCTGATTTGCATTATTTCTATTTGATTCATGAAGCGGTTTCCATAAAACGTATTTTTCAATTTCAGTTATATCTTAGTTCAGCATGGATTCTAGATAATTTTAATTAATTATTAGTTTCATATAACACGATTTCCTTATGGCGTTTGTTAAATAAATCTGATTTCCTTTATTTCTAGGTGATTCATGAAGCGGTCTCCATAAAATGTATTTTCAATTTCAGTTAATTCTTAGTTTCACACAACAGGGTTTCTAGATAATTTAAATTAATTCTGAGTTTCATATCACACGGTTTCCCTATAACGTGTTATAAATAAATCTGATCTGCATTATATCTAGGTGATTCATGAATCGGTTTCCATAAAACGTATATTTCAATTTCAGTTAATTCTTAGTTTCACACAGCATGGTTTCCAGATAATTTGAATTAATTCTGAGTTTCATATCACATTGTTTCCATATAACGAGTTTTAAGTAAATATGATTTACATTATTTCTATGTGATTCATGAAGCGATTTCCATGACACGATCTTATTAATTGCAGTTAATTCTTAGTTTCACACAGCATGGTTTCTAGATAATTTCAATTAATTTGAGTTTCATATCACACGGTTTCCATATCATGTGTTTTAAATAAATCTGATTTGTATTATTTCTAAGTGATTCATAAAGTGATTTCCATAAAACGTATTTTTCAATTTCAATTAATTCTGAGTTTCTTATCACACGATTTCCATATAACATGTTTTAAACAAATCTGATTCGCTTTATTTCTATTTGACTCATGAATGATTTTCATACATGTATTTTTCATTTCAGTTAATTCTTAGTTTCACACAGCATTGTTTCTAGATAATTTCAGTTAATTCTGAGTTTCATAACACATGGTTTCCATATAAATTGTTTTAAATAAAATCTAATTTGCATTTTTTAATGTGATTAATGAAGCAGTTTCTATGACATGATCTTTTTAATTTCAGTTAATTCTTAGTTTAACACAGCATGGTTTCAAGATAATTTGAATTAATTCTGAGTTTCATATCAGACGGTTTCCATATAAAGTGTTTTAAATGAATCTGATTTGCTTTATTTCTATTTGATTCATGAAGCGGTTTCCATAAAATGTATTTTTCATTTCAGTTAATTCTTAGTTTCACACAGCATTGTTTCAAGATAATTTCAGTTAATTCTGAGTTTCATATCACATGGTTTCCATATAAGGAGTTTAAAAAAAATCTGATTTGCATTATTTCTATGTGGTTCATGAAGAAGTTTCCATAAAAAGTATTTTCCAATTTCAGTTAATTTTTAGTTTTACACAACTTGGCTTCTAGATGATTTCAATTAATTCTGAGTTTTATATCACACGGTTTCCATATACAATGTTTTAAATGAATTTCATTTGCTTTATTTATATTTGATCCGTGAAGCGGTTTCCATAAAACGTATATTTCAATTTCAGTTAATTCTTAGTTTCGCAGCGTGGTTTTTAGATAATTTGAATTAATTATGAGTTTCATATCACACGGTTTCCATATCACGTGTTTTAAATAAATCTGATCTGCATTATTTCTAGGTGATTCATGAAGTTGTTTCCATAAAATGTATTTTCAATTTCAGTTAATTCTTAGTTTCGCAGTGGGGTTTCTAGATAATTTCAATTAGCCCTGAACTTTATATCAGACGGTTTCCATATAAAGTGTTTTAAATAAATCTGATTTGCTTTATTTCTATTTGATTCATATAGCGGTTTCCATGAAAGAATTTTTCAATTTCAGTTAATTCTTAGTTTCACACAGCATGTTTTCTAGATAATTTCAATTAATTCTGAGTTTCATATAACACGGTTTCCATATAAAGTGTTATAAATAAATCTGTTTTGCTTTACTTATATGATATTCATGAAGCGGATACCATGGCACGATGTTTTTAATTTCAGTTAATTCTTAGTTTCACACAGCATGGTTTCTAGATAATTTAAATTAGTTCTGAGTTTCATGTCATACGCTTTCCATGTAACGTGTGTTAAAAAAATCTGGTTTCCATTATTTTTATGTGATTCAAGAAACGGTTTTTATTGTACAGCTTTTCAAATTTCAATTAATTTTGAGTTTCATATCAGACGGTTTCCATATAAAATGTTTTAAATAAATCTAATTTACTTTATTTCTAAGTGATTCATAAAGCGGCTTCCATAAAACGTATTTTTAGTTTCAATTAATTCTGAGTTTCTTATCATACGGTTTCCATATAACATGTTTTAAATAAATCTGATTTGTTTTATTTCTAAATGACTCATGATCGGTTTTTATACATGTATTTTTCAATTTCAGTTAATTCTTAGTTTCACACAGCATGTTTTTAGATAATTTCAATTAATTCTGAGTTTCATATCACACGGTTTCCATATAACGTGTTTTAAATAAATCTGATTTGCTTTATTTCTATGTGATTCATGAAGCGGTT
>CM063507.1:54671573-54679073 GCA_032207245.1 Pardosa pseudoannulata | reverse complement strand
ATATTCTAACAACAAAAAGTACAAATTTCAGTGACTCTCATGGCCAAATAAAACCTATCATTTTATATAGTTATCTTCATATTCATATGGTTGTCGATATGAATGTGTGTTTCTGTTTCATACAAAACTATGTGGCTTGTCATAAATTTCCTTAATTTTGGACATTTATTAATACCACCAAAATTAGAACTGTTGCTGTCAAAACCCCTGCTTCCTATTCTACCACGTAATATGGCAAGATCTATTAACGTTGCTAATTAACGTACAGGAGTAATACAGTAATGTAATTTAGGGTTAAACTTATATTTTACCATAAAAAAAGTTTGAGGAAATTTAATACAAGACGCAAATTTGATTATAAAAACTGAATAATGTTATAATACGCGTATGATAGAAATATATAAATGTGCAAATGCCTCGAACTGAACTGTGGCTAATTTAGAGAGTTATTCACGAAAAATAAATATTTGTTTAATAGTAATACATTAAGTTCACCGTAGCGAAGCACGGGCAAACTTGCTAGTTTATTTATATATGTGGGAGTATGTTATAAGTTAATTGTTACTCTGACTCATCTCGAAGACATACAGCAGCATGTAAACTGAGGACCAGAGGTGACTCCAGGTACCACAATAGCTATTGATCTACTGCTGACCTACGACAGTTCCGTCATGGTCCGTGTTATTGTTGTCAATCCCGATAATGAGCAAACACAACAAATGCAAGCTCGTCTATCAGTAATAACTGAAGACCCAGATCACACAGGTGAAGCCCGGATACGTGAAACCCGTGTAGGCCTAAAGGAGGTATACCCCTGATGTTGTCTCTGATTTAGCACTACGCAGAGGACACGTACGGTTTGAGCTCGTGGCCACATATGCGACAGACTTTGTCCCCCCGAGACTGTGTTGTAAGAAAAGCGTAAACTAACCTGCAAACAAATGTAAAGAATTTTTATAAAAAAAAACTTGAAGACGGTTCCATAAGGAATATACGGTAGAAACTCATCAAGTAATCTCATATATGAAAAGTACCCAAATAAAATTATAGCCATCATTACAACCCAAGCAAATTCTTAGGGGTTATCAAATCTACGGCGAAAACCCAGCGTGTCTCTGCTTTTTCACCTCTTAACTTTTACTTTATACCTGGTTCTCAACGGGGGTGATACCACCCCCCGGGGGAAAGTGGGATGATACTGGTGAGCAGTGAACTTATTTCAGGCGGTAGTACGGTCATATAAGTAGGTTTAGGTTTTCAAACTTAACCCTCTAAGCGGTTCTCACGTAAAATTCCGCCAAACCGATGATGTTTTCAAAGCGGTTGTCACGTACAATTTTCGACCTCCAAAAAAGTTCCGAAAATGGATGTAATGTACATTTCTGCCAGTGTTTTCCCCTATGGAGTTTGAGGTAGGAGGGTCAGGTCGATTGTTTGGGAACTGCACACCTACTCCCTGAGGCACAAAGACGCTGATAGCTTTTCATGACTTTGTAAATCTCTATTTCGAAGTATTTCGTTTGCGGTAACAGATGTATCTCTAATTGCAAAACGTTAAAGAGATAGAAATCATTCTCTTAAAGAATATTTTTATTTGTACTTTTAGAACCCATTATTTCTTATGGGATTATCTTCAAGATTTGACGAGATTTATGTGTATTAAAAATTAACAATCTATAATGTCTATTTATATATCTATTTATAACCGGAAGAGACAGTAACGAGGGTGGGTTTCCCGTATTCCAATCTAGTCGACAAAGGGTGAAGTAAAAAATCATAGAACACTTTGGTCATTAACACAATGAAACTTTAGAGTATTTTTGGAGACTTTTTTTTTCTCGTTGTATTCCACTCAGAGGGTTAATTTTAAAACTACCAAATAAATTTATGACATTAGTTAATTAATTTACATGATTTTTACCAGTAATAAAACAAACTTACGCGGTGATACCAGAATTAGTCATTTTTATTCCCTATGTTCAAAGGGAAATCGGGCCGACATTCAGAAAAAATGTTTAATCAAGAGCATTCCTTTGGTTTGATTTGGAGCGCTACGATCTACTCTACGAGAGATACTGAGACCGAGACCTACTACTTAAAGCGGATGGCTACGAACATATATGCCTCAGGGGAATTCTAACCCATGAACTCCGGAACTGAAATTCAGCGCCCTAACCATTCGTCTATAGTATTCGTTTGAGTGTTCCTTCAGCGTGTTTCAGAAACAAAATTTTGGTATGTAACTCTATTGAAGAAAATTGCGTAAACATTTTGCATATTATATAATTAAGTACTTTTCCTGCCCTACAATTTAAATTATAGGATTTTTACAAAGGAGGCAGTTGGACACATTTCGTCTCTGTAAAGGGACGGTAGTTTAAAAAAGGCTGAAAATCACTGCTCTAAAACTGACCACTCAGGTCGTCAGACAACACATCTAACCAATTAAAATTTTATAGTTCCCTAACGGCTAATTTAGGAATGCTTAAACTCTGTGTCCTTATTAAACGTTATAATTTTTAATATGAATGCAATTATAATAGTTATTATAAAATGAGAAGGAAGAAGGGACAATAAAATTAGACTGTGATTTCGGCATAAAAGCATCTTTATCAGGTTCGGATTTTTAAAAAAGAATACTGGATGTTGGGTTTATTTTAAATTTCGTTTTTCGAGGCATCGTGATCTCTCTATAATTTTTTAGAAGAATGTTTATTTATTGTCCAGCTGTCAATTTTGATGGGTACCAGCTGTTTTGTTTTAAATATCTATGTGGATATTGTAGGCAAAAATCAATGAAATATCAATCAATTATTTCTCAAGATAAATACACAAACGAAATTATATCTAAAGTTTAATTCAGCTGTCAATTTTGATGGGTACCAGCTGTTTTGTTTTAAATATCTATGTGCATATTGTAGGCAAAAATCAATGAAATATCATTCAATTATTTCTCAATATAAAATAAAAAACAAAACACAAACGAAATTATATCTGAAAGTTTAATTCAGCTGTCAATTTTGATGAGTACCAGCTGTTTTGTTTTAAATATCTATGTGGATATTGTAGGCAAAAATCAATGAAATATCATTCAATTATTTCTCAAGATAAAATAAAAAACAAAACACAAACGAAATTATATCTGAAAGTTTAATTCAGCTGTCAATTTTGATGGGTACCAGCTGTTTTGTTTTAAATATCTATGTGGATATTGTAGGCAAAAATCAATGGAATATCATTTAATTATTTCTCAAGATAAAATAAAAAACAAAACACAAACGAAATTATATCTGAAAGTTTAATTCAGCTGTCAATTTTGATGGGTACCAGCTGTTTTGTTTTAAATATCTATGTGGATATTGTAGGCAAAAATCAATGAAATATCAATCAATTATTTCTCAAGATAAAATAAAAAACAAAACACAAACGAAATTATATCTGAAAGTTTAATTCAGCTGTCAATTTTGATGGGTACCAGCTGTTTTGTTTTAAATATCTATGTGGATATTGTAGGCAAAAATCAATGGAATATCATTTAATTATTTCTCAAGATAAAATAAAAAACAAAACACAAGCGAAATTATATCTCACTATTAATTAAAATGATCTAAAAGAGTAGTTCCATTTCCCCAGTTCTTTCTTTTGGTGTTACTACCGCAAGCAAATTATTTACCAGTATTTTTCTTTTACTTTATTTTTTATACTATCTAGCTGTCAGTTTTAAGGTACGTAATCTACTTTATTTTAAAAATCTTAATAGGCATTACAGGAAAAATTAAGCTTGGTATTTCTTAAATCTGTTAGTCAATCAAGGGTTGATTTGAATTAAAATATTTTTCTTACAAATGCAATTCACTTGCCTTTATTTACCATACAATCCGCTGAATTCTTGCCTTTTTCATTATGGGAATACCATATAGGTTGGGCAACATCACTCCCTATAAGGAGAGAACACACAAATACACCCAAGCTTCATTCATCCTGTATTATGAAATCCAAATACATTCGGTGGGATACAATACGCTAACTCCTATACATTCTGGGTGGTCAAGTAAAGTATTAATGAAATAATTACTGATGATTCATTTGCCACATAAAAAATTAAAATGAACGTATATAAAATATATTTATATTACTAGTGCAAATAACAATAGCCTCTCTATCTCACAATGCTTAACCAATTCCAGGTTCATTTTATTTCGGGATTATAGGTCAAAAAATGCCAATTTTTTATGATTATTTTTATACATACATAGACTTTAAACATAATAGCATCATACGCATACAAAATTTCCTAAAAATTAATGTGAAAAAATCAATTTAAACAAATGAGTAATTTACAAGTATAGTTGGCTTTCTGTAAGGCAGAAATCATTAGACTTTGGAGTCAATTCACACTAACTATAAATATAAAGCTTAGAATACCTAGCTTTTATCTTGAATTAAATTTTATTTATATTATTTTCATTTAATGATTATGAAATTATTAATTAAAATTTGGTAGTGTATGATACAATAGAAAACACGGTACTGCACAGAGTCCAACATCGCAATGTGGACAGTAGAACCTTGTTTCTCTCCTAACCTTCTTCCCTCTACTGCCTCTCTCTGAGAAGCAAATATTCCAGTAGCCAGAAAAGTAAACAAAAGCATTCGAAACCATAAAAAGCACATGTGAAATAATTCGGGAAAGACTGATTGCGCAGTGTAAAATTTCCCAGTGCCCGAGATATACTCGGGATGAGCCAAGATGGTACATTTCGCCTGCCCGAGTTCAGCTCGGGAAAAACTGGGAAGGGGTTAATTTTCTGCCAGTCCTGCTTACCTTCTTGGCGCCTCCTGGAGACAGCTGTGGAATGATCAGGATTTGATCTATGGGGATTTGGCGAATCGAGGTCTTTTGGACCTGGTGTAGGCTTTCTTTTTCCAGGGGGATAACTAATAACAACAACATGCTTAATTGTAATGCCATCTAACCAAATAAATCTCTCACGGAACTAATTTTTTTTCTATATTTTAGGGTACAAACCATTCAACGTTAACCTTGCATATACGGACAACAACTTGCTGAGCAGGATTGCTGACGTTATCCTTGAAACTTCAAAGATTCTGGCGCAGACGTAAGTCCAGCAATTACGCATACACATAATATATCTACACTTGGTCTTTCAAATTTACCTACTTTTTCACTTAATCACGATTTGGTGAAAGAAAATCTAATATGACTGATAAGTTATTTTTGTTGTAAAATTATCTTCCACCTTTTCATTATCTTTAAGTGTGTTCAAGGTGTTTGTAATGCTCTTCAGTATCTAATAGCATTAATCCAAATATCTGAACCATCAAGCGTTACTGATTCACATCACTTCCGGGAAATGAACCCATTCTTAGGCACTCCCTCCACTTTCCCAAGTATAATTGTCTGTTCTTAGCATAATTCCGGAATCCAATTAACATCATCAAATATAGGACATCGTTGTAGTTTTGGTTGCCTTTTAAAGTTTTTTTCCCCCAGCTTTAAACTTTCTTGCTTACTTTAATATTATAAATGGCTAGCATAACACTTCCTTCTTCCAGGAATTTAATTTATTTTAAACAATCGATATCATTCAGGAATGGCTCATGAATATTTTCTAATTATTTTTATTATTTTTTTGTTTCACCAAATATAGAGCATCGTTTTATTTTTGGTTAACTTTTAAAGCTTTTCCCCCCCAGCTTTAAACTTTTTTGCTTACTTTAATGCTATAAACAGCTATCATAACATTTCTTTGGTCCAGGAATTTAATTTAGTTTATTTTAAACAATCGACATTAATCAGGAATGCTCATGAATATTTCTAATTATTTTTATTATTTTTTTGTTTCACCAAATATAGAGCATCGTTTATTTTTGGTTAACTTTTAAAGCTTTTCCCCCAGCTTTAAACTTTTTTGCTTACTTTAATGCTATATACAGCTATCATAACATTTCCTTGGTCCAGGAATTTAATTTAGTTTATTTTAAACAATCGACATTAATCAGGAATGGCTCATGAATATTTTCTAATTATTTTTATTATTTTTTTGTTTCACCAAATATAGAGCATCGTTTTATTTTTGGTTAACTTTTAAAGCTTTTCCCCCCAGCTTTAAACTTTTTTGCTTACTTTAATGCTATATACAGCTATCATAACATTTCCTTGGTCCAGGAATTTAATTTAGTTTATTTTAAACAATCGACATTAATCAGGAATGGCTCATGAATATTTTCTAATTATTTTTATTATTTTTTTGTTTCACCAAATATAGAGCATCGTTTTATTTTTGGTTAACTTTTAAAGCTTTTCCCAGCTTTAAACTTTTTTGCTTACTTTAATGCTATATACAGCTATCATAACATTTCCTTGGTCCAGGAATTTAATTTAGTTTATTTTAAACAATCGACATTAATCAGGAATGGCTCATGAATATTTTCTAATTATTTTTATTATTTTTTTGTTTCACCAAATATAGAGCATCGTTTTATTTTTGGTTAACTTTTAAAGCTTTTCCCCCCCAGCTTTAAACTTTTTTGCTTACTTTAATGCTATATACAGCTATCATAACATTTCCTTGGTCCAGGAATTTAATTTAGTTTATTTTAAACAATCGACATTAATCAGGAATGGCTCATGAATATTTTCTAATTATTTTTATTATTTTTTTGTTTCACCAAATATAGAGCATCGTTTTATTTTTGGTTAACTTTTAAAGCTTTTCCCCCCAGCTTTAAACTTTTTTGCTTACTTTAATGCTATAAACAGCTATCATAACATTTCCTTGGTCCAGGAATTTAATTCAGTTTATTTTAAACAATCGACATTAATCAAGAATGGCTCATGAATATTTTATTTCATTTTTATTATTTTTTTGTTTTACTGTTACGATTTGAAGCTGTCAAAAAGGGGGTGTCTTATCAACCAAACCCCATTTAAAAATAACCTGTTCTTAATATCACTCCAGAATCTAATTAACATCACTAAATATAGGGCATCGTTTTATTTTCGGTTAGCTTTTAAAGTTTTTATCCCCTGCTTTAAACTTTCTTGCTTACTTTAATATTATAAACGGCTAGCATATCACTTTCCTTCTTCCAGGAATTTAATTTAATTTATTTTAAACAATTGACATCACTAAGGAATGGCGACGAATGATGGCCAAATGGTTAGTTTGCTGGCCTTCGGAACTGGAGTTCGTGGGTTCGAATCCCGCTATGGCATGGATGTTCGTAACTGTTTGGAATCGGCTTTAAGCGGTAGGTCCCAGTCTCATTAGCCCTCGTGTTTGCAAAAAGTAGACCGTAGAGCTCCAAAACCAAACCACTAAGGAATGGCTCATGAATATTTTCTTATCATTTTTATTATTATTTTTGTTTTACTGTTACGACTTGAAGCTGTCAAAAAGGAGTTGTCTTATCAACCACACCCCATTTAAAAGTAACCTGTTTTTAATATCACTCCGGAATCTAATTAACATCACC
>CM063507.1:54661573-54664073 GCA_032207245.1 Pardosa pseudoannulata | reverse complement strand
AAATGAGAAAAAAATCTCGTAAATCTTTCTTTAAAATATTTATGCCAATATGCGTCTTGGGTAAGATCCATTTGTTCCCTCTAGAACATAGAGATCTCTAAAAATATTAATAAAAATGAATTAAAATCTAAAAATATCAGCCAAGTTGTGCCTTTAGTAAGATTTATTTGTGTATCTCCTGTACATGGAGTCTGTATAAAATCTGAATACAAGTGCATAAATATTTCACTTAACTGTCTAATGTCTACGAGAAAATTTGTCTTGGATAAGGTCCAATTATATGATCCATTTATATCTATTATATTAGAACAAAAGTGCATAAATCGTTCACTAAGGCTAAAATAAGCCTTTGGTGTAATCTATTTGTGTGCGTTATGAACATATAGCAATCTCTAAAATGAGAATACAATCTCGTAAATCTTTTCTTTAAATATTTATACCAATATGAGTCTTGGGTAAGACTCATTTGTGACCTTCTAGAACACAGAGATCTCAAAAACTATTAATAGAAACTAGAATATGACCCGTCATGTGACGGGATCAGTAATTTTATTAATTTTCTTGAATTGTTAAGAACCCTATGAGGCAGATGTTTAAAAAATATAAAAGAATATAATATAAAAAAAATGTTTTAATTTTTTGGCTGAGGATTGTCTGGTATACGCTCAATAATTTGTTTATCTCCTACCATACAAATTAAAATACGAAATTGTTACAAGGAGGGCGTTAGACACATTTCAGATTCTTTGTGTGGGCGGTAGTTTAAAAAAGAGGATGAGAATCACTGATGTAGTCACACAGAAATCTTGTCATTCTAGATTTGGAAATTTAACCCTTTTTATCCTGACGGTACTTATAAATACCGCGTCAATCAAACACCTATATATTCCTACTAAAGCCGTTTTTCCTGACTGTACTTACAAGGACATAAACGATGCAGTTCCTACAGCAGAAAAGAAATAACAGCACCAATCAGGAATCATTTTTATTCTCGTAGTAGGGATTTTATAATTGGCTTTAAGTCCATTTCGGATTTATAAGTACCGCTTCAATCAAACACCTATATATTCCTAATAAAGCAGCTTTTTCATGACGGTACTTACAAGGACATGAACGATGCAGTTCCTACAGCAGAAAAGAAATGACAGCACCAATCAGGAATCATTTTTATTCACATAGTAAGGATTTTATAATTTGCGTACTGCATTCGAAGGTTATTTTGTAGGACAGTTGATACACATGTTGTTCAATTGAGTAAATTTAGTGGTTTATTAACAGTTAGTTGGTAGTATTATTTTTTAGAGTCTTCTATGCTTCGCAAGTAAGCATTTCATTTGTTTAACACTGGAATTACGGAAGGGGTCATTTTGACACTTAGCAAACTTTTATCTCTGACAGCTCTTCTTTTTTTTTGGCCAATATATTTTGCCTTATTTTTTGCCCTTAATCTTTCCTTGACTTTTCCTAAATCATTGTGACTTTCAAAATAGTAAAATTTTCATGAAAATTGTATTTTTATTTTAGCCCTAACAAATTATTATACCTCGAAAAACGGCAGGTGTCATTTTGACCCCTTGAGAGCAAAGAAATGTGAATACATTCCATTGTATTATCTGAACACTGTTACTTCTGTAAACAATTTTTATTTGCACCTGCTAAAGTAAATACAAACAAAGAAAAAGAATGTGGTGGATCTTAGTGCGGGGAAGTTAATAATAAATGAAATTTTTTTTTACGCATCATAAAGGAGTGTGCTGATGCTGAAGCCAAGCGTAAACTTCATAATGACTCTTTCACTATTTTATTAGCAGAACTGGAAGCAATCATAGCGTTTTGTACGTAAAGGGGGCATTACCCATCAAGGATTTACCAATTCTTAGTTTGTGGTCGAAGACTTGGGGATAAAAATTTTCATGAAACTATGAGAAGAGATAGGTTTCTGGAAATTATGAAATTTCTTCGTTTTGATAATAAACTAACAAGGCCTTTGCGTTTGCAGTGTGATAAATTTGCACTAATATCCGATGTATGGAATACTTTTATAGAAAACTGTTATTTTCTTTGTTTCTGAAATGTAAGCTCTCAAAAATGAAAAAAATTAAATTACATTTTTCGATCGAAATATTCAAATGCTTGGTCATTATGTGAATACTTACCTGCAAAATCTCTATATTCGTTAAAATAAACTGTAGTTGTCCTAATTTGCATTATTTTAATTTCTTTTCAGAATATTATATCATATAGAGAAATATGCAGAAATATGCAGATCAAGGGGTCGAAATAACACCCGCCGTAATTCTAGGTATACAAGACCACCGTAATTCTAGTGTTAACTTTTTAACTCCCTGGGTACGACTTCGTCTCATACCGGCCGAAGCACTTAAAGACGGGCTTGGCCGGAATGGGCCGGAAGGATGACAAATAGGGGTGATAGGTATGTCTAGCAGGGGTCTTCTTTTCATCTACCCAGCCTTTACGACCAGTTGACAGTTTCATTGAT
>CM063507.1:54654073-54656573 GCA_032207245.1 Pardosa pseudoannulata | reverse complement strand
CACAATGCGTTATTGTATATTTTTATATTAAATTTAGGAAATATTGTGCACACATTAACTGATGTAATAGAGTCATTGCATCTCTAACTGTTTTGTATTTCATGGTATTCAAAAATACATTTTATTCAGTGTCACAACAATAGTTTTTGTTTGGGGAGATAATTTTCAAACGCAGCTTGCACGATCTAAAGATTTTTGGAGACAACACCAGAAATAAAAATCAACTACTTCCAAAGACAAGGCTAGTAGCCAGTCTTTTATAATGGTAGAATCATTTTAACGAGATAATGAATAAAGTAAAAATGAAGTACTTCCAAGAACGAGGGTAGTGACCAATTTTTTATAATGGTAGAATCTTTTTAAAGAGATAATGAATAAAGTAAAAATGAAGTACTTCCAAGGACGATGCTAGTAACCAATTTCTTTATAATGGTAGAATCTTATTAAACAAATAATGAATACTACAAAACGTTATTGTATATTTTTATATTAAAATTAGGAAATATTGTGCATACATTAACTGCTATAATAAATTCATTGCCTTTCTAACTGTTTTGTATTTCTTGGTATTCATACATACATTTTATGCAGTGGCACTAGAATAATTTTTGCATGGGGAGATAGTTTTCAAACGCAGCTTGCGCGATCTAAAGATTTTTGGTGACAACACCAGAAATAAAAGTCAGCAACTTCCAAAGTCAATGCTAGTAGCCAGTTTTTTATAATGTTATAATCTTGTTAAGGAGATAATGAATACTACAAAATGTTTTCATAGATTGTTATATTAAAGAGGAAATATTGTCCACATATTAACTGGTGTGATCCTGTCATCATACTTCTAATGGTTTTGTATTTTTATGGTTTACATATATACATACATATTATGCAGAGATACAACCGTAAGTTTTTCCTGGAGAGGGTGATAGTTTTCAAATCATGCATTACTCTATCTAAAGAATTTTGGAGAACGTTCTCTGTATACATACATACATACATACATATTATGCAGTGATACAATATTAATGGTGTTGTCACACAGTAATTTTTATAGTTAAATTTTTATTGATAACAAAGAAAAATGAGGATTATCTACGTTAATAGAAGACAAAATGGCTATTCTCTTTACTAAGGAAAATTAATGATATTGGCACACAGTAATTTTTTGTAGTTAGATCCTTATTGATAATTCAGAAATATAATTATTCTAAACTGACCAAAATATTTTGTTTTATATTGAATCAAAAAAGGCTGTTTCAGGGAAGACTTTTTAAGCAAAATGATGCTAAGTTCCTTTCAATTCTCTAATACCACTTCCTTTTTTACTGATTTGCCTCCATTTTCATCTTTAGGAGACACCAGGGCTAGCTTCCAACCGCACACGCTCGCGTTGCACCACGCGTACAACCGAGAACACAACCGGATCGCCATGGATCTCAGCTACCTCAACCCACACTGGGACGACGAGAGACTCTTCCAAGAGACGAGGCACATCATTATAGCCGTGCTACAGCACATTTGCTACAACGAGTTTCTTCCTGCATTGTTGGGACCCGATTTCATGCACGCTTTCAACCTGACGCTGTTGAAGGAGGTAAGCCTTGATCCATTTTCATATTTCCCACTACGGCCAACAGCAAAGTTTTTGCTTTTTTAACACATTATTTGCGGACACATTTCGAAAAGGAATGAGAAATTTTCACGTTTTCTAATTTTAATTTTAAACAATAGAAGACAAAAAAGTAAGCAGGACAGTAGCTATTTTTCTATCATTTGGGGGCCTGATTAATGATTTATAATGGGTTTTATAGCGAACTCTTTAACGTCTCTCAAAAATGATACTTTTCCTCCGACGAATTTGTGACGTCATCGTTCACGGAAACACCGACCGCCTATGTTATTTACATGTTAAAAGGCGACTTTTAAATTTGTTTCTGTGTAAAGTATCGCATATAATAGAAATCTTTTTATTATGTCTGGCATTAAAAAATCATATTATAAATATTCTGTTGTACCACTCTGTAAAAATACAGCAACTAATTGCAATGAGAAGATATTTTTCAGAGTTCCCAAAGATCCACATACACGCAAAATTTGGACAAATGCGATGAAAAGGGATGAGAAATTAAACGCCAAATTATCATATAAATCATCTCTATAGGTTTGTGAAGACCATTTATCGATAAGTAAATGCTTGCTTTTGTTTAAATATTACTAGTTTAGAACAATAAAAGTATATAAAAATACATATATACCTTTAAAAGGACCGTTGATTAACCAGTGCTATTTAACTTTTAAAACTGCTAATTTTCGAGTATTATCACAGAGTTCAACTACAATAAATATTTGATAAAGCATATAACTATCGTAAAACATATAAAAGTCTAAACCATATAATTGTCTAATAAATAAATCGGGGGAGGGGAAGGTTATGTATTTTCAAGGTATTATGAATATTTTCTTCGGTGATGCGTACTTTTTTAAGTGTATCAATTCACAGTGA
>CM063507.1:54646573-54649073 GCA_032207245.1 Pardosa pseudoannulata | reverse complement strand
GTAAATTAGTATTTTGCCTTTTTGAAATTTGTAGACTTTTGAAAATTAACATCGTACTAGCTCAGGCTCTTCTGAAATGTGAAACGTGTTATTTCATATTTTAGATCAGTTCTAAAATAATTTTCAGTGTGATTCTGAAGAGTTATCAATCATAAGTCAGATTTTATGTTTATTATTGCAACATTGAAATCTGTATGCTGTTGTAAACTGAACTTCAACTTATTTAAGGTTCTTAGGAATAGAACTTCATCTCAATTCAGGCTATTGAAAATTGCATATCATGATAGTTAAAACTTGAGGTCAGTTCTAAAGATCATTTTCAGTGGGATTATAAGAGAGTTATTTAGATAAATATTTTTCAAGTTAATATTAATCTCTTTGTATTGCCTTTTTGACAGTTATAGATCTTCGGAGGTGCAAATCGTGTTAGATCAAGCTCTTGAGGACTGTATATCGTGTTAGTTTACGCTTAATATCAGTTTTTTCAGTATGATTATGAAAAGTTATCTTAAAATAAGTCAGATTTTTTTAATCTCTTATTGCTTCTCTGACATCTATAAGATCTTGGGAGCTGCACTTCTTGTTAGTTCAGTCTTTTGGGAACGGCATATCATGTTAGACGTTAGATTAGTTCTATAATCAATTTTAGAGTGATTGTCTAAGACGTCTTGGCGTTAATATTTTGAAAATTAATATTTTCCGTTATTATTTTTTTGACATTTGTAGGTTCTTAGGAACTGCAGATCGTGCTATCTCAGGCTTTTGTGGACTTCATATCATGTTATTTTGGGCTTTAGATCAGTTCTAAAATCAATTTCTGTGTCATTCTGGAAAGCTATTTTGCATAAATCAGTATTTCTCACTTCTTATTGTTTCTTTGGTATTTGTAGGCTTCTGGGAACTGCACCTGGTATTAGTCCAGACAATTGGGAACCTCATATCATGTTATTTCAGACATTAGATAAGTTCTATAATCGATTTCTAAGTGATTGTCTAAAACGCTTTGGCATAAATATTTTAAAAGTTAATATCTTCCTATTCTTATTGCTTTTTGACATTTACACATTCTAAGGAACTACATATCACTATTATTGCTCCTTTGGTATTTCTACGCTTCTGGGAACTGCACTACGTGTTAGTCTAGACCAGGGATGGACAAACCTTTTCAGCCGCGGGCCAAAAATCGAAAGAAAATAAGTCTGGCAGGCCAAGACAAATTTTTCTAAATTTTTTAAATTAATATACAAGTACCTAACGGTTTAAATACGTTAATGAAATGAATGAATTGCGATTTCATTTTTAAAAGTACCTTATACTGAGGTTCGAAGCGAGATGTACTGATTTTAAGGAACGATGCTAAATGTTCATCTGTCAGTCTACTTCTGAAATTATTCTTTCTAAGGTTCAAAGTTGAAAATACTTGTTCACATATAAGAAGCTAATATACCGCTGATCTTCTGGGCTTGAGATAACAAATTTGGGATATAATATTTAAGAAAAGTAGAAAAGGAGATGGATATATAATGTACAAATATATATTTCTTTTAATTTGCCTTGGATCGGCAACTTAAAATTCAATCCGAGGGCCGGAGTTGTCCCGTGGGTCGTAGTTTGCCCATCCGTGGTCTAGACTATTGGGAACTGCACTTATGTTACCTCAGACTCTTGGCAACTGCATATCATATTTCAGACTTTATATCAGGTGTAAAATAAATTCCATTGTGATTTTCAAAAAATTTCATATAAAAATTCTTCTGTGTCTTATTCACTCTTTGAGATTTGTAGACTCTTGGAAACTGAGCGTTATGTTAACCCATACTTTCAGTCAATTCTGAAAAAAGTGATTTTTTCAAAAGCTTTCTAGCATATCGTTAAAATGTTGTAAGTTATTATTCCCGTGTCTTACTCTCCTACTGACATTTCTAGGCTCAGTGGAACTGCACAGCGTACTTGGCCAGCCTTTTGACTTGTACCGACCAGGATTCATCGATCAGGTGATCGGAGGAATGTTGAACTCTCCACTGGAAAATTTTGACCGGTACTTGACATCCGAGGTGAGTACGAACTCGCTGAAGAATTCTTTATTCTAGTGGTGTTCATTCCCGAGGGTCTTGAGAGCCTCACTGAAGTTTTTCATGTACCGCATTTATTCGTGTATAACGCACACTTTTTTCAAAATCAAGGGGGAAATTATATACAGAATCATTTTAGTGCTTCCTGTAATTGCTAGAGATGTAAAAAACCCAGAATTTTGAAGAAGTGGGAATAAACCCGGGAATTTTGGGGAATAAACCCGGAATTTTGGTAACTTTGGGAAGAAATCATTTTAAGAATGTTTACATTTATTTTTTTAACAGAGGCTATTTAAGAACTAGCACATTATTTCTAACAGATTTTTTTTTTACTTTTGGCAATATATATATATATATATATATATATATATATATATATATATATATATATATATATATATATATATATATATATATATATATATATA
>CM063507.1:54636573-54644073 GCA_032207245.1 Pardosa pseudoannulata | reverse complement strand
TTTTTAATAATTTTTATTGACCAAATTAAAATATATTTATAACTTTTTGAAAATAATTGACATTTTAACTTATTCCTAAAAAAAAAAGAAATATCGATACATATGTTAAGTTTTTTAAATTTTAAATGCAAGTCATACAGTTTTAATGAGAACCTTATGCTTGAATACATTTTGAAAGATCTTCAAACCTCGGTTGAATGCTTGTCAAGGAGCACCTTATATCTATTTCAGGATTTAACTTGTTCTAGGAGGTGTTGGTATTACTTATTATTTGGTGTATTACTAACTTTTTTGGTTCGACTCAGCGCGACCCAAGAAATATGCTTCGCGACCCAATTTTGGGTCGCGACCCATAGGTTAAGAACCGCTGACATATGGGACGAATCACATCATATACGTGAAAATAAAAACTAATTTAACGGAGATTTGGAAAAAGTCAGGAAAGGTACTACAGAAATAGGGAAGATATCACGAATAGTACTGACAAAACAATTAATTATTATGCATGTTTCAGGTGACCAAACATCTCTTCCAACCCCCAACTCTTCCTTTCGGACGGGACCTGCCATCTCTGAACATCAACAGAGGAAGAAATAATGGTCTTCCTGGCTACAATGACCATCGTGAATGGTGTGGTATGCCCAGAATTAAGACATTTGAAGAGATGGAGCACTATCTGGGTAACTGGACCGCTTTAGAATACTCGAAGATATATAGGTAAGTTTTCAAACTGAACGTAGAACCAAATACGTTTTAAATGCCATATTCTTACATTAACCCTCTAAGCGGTTCGCACGTACAATTCCGCCAAAACGATGATGTCTTCAAAGCGGTTGTCACGTACAATTTTCGACCTCCAAAAACGTTCCGAAAATGGATGTATTGTACATATCTGCTAGTGTTTTCCTCCATGGAGTTTTGAGGTAGGAGGGTCAGGTCGATTGTTTAGAAACTGCATCCATCTTTGACTGACATTTATTGAGGGATCCACCCCTACTCCCTGAAGCACAAAGACGCTGATAGCTTTTCATGGCTTTGTAAATCTCTATTTCGAAGTATTTCGTTTGCGGTAACAGATGTATCTCTAATTGTAAATATTTTGGATGACTTTCGTAAAAAAATATAAATCATTCTCATAAAGAATATTTTTATTTGTACTTTTAGAATCCATTGTTTCTTATGGGATAATCTTCGAGACTCGATTAGCTTTATGTGTATTAAAAATTAACAATCTATAATATCTATTTATATAGCTATTTATAACCGGAAGCAAAGGAACAATAGTGAGGGTGGGTTTCCCGTATTACAATCTAGTCGACAAAGGGTGAAGTACAAAATCATAGAACACTTTGGTCACTGACACAATAAAATTTTAGCGTATTTTTGGAGACTTTTTTCCTCGGGGTGTTCCACTCGGAGGGTTAAAAGACTGATGTTATTTCTAGTTATGATAATACGATAAGTTGTTTCATAAAAGAAATAGAATACTTATTTATTCTAGTCTTCTTCTTTGCAAGAAATGCAACCAGTTTCAGGCCAAGGCTGCCTCCAAGTTTCGCCGATCTGATTCTATACGATGCAAACGCATCTACTGGTTGATTTTAATTAGCTTTTGGTCTTTCTTGACATCCTCAATCCATTTAGTAGGTGGTCTACTTTTTCGCTTTATTCCCTCGAATCCAAAAAATATCATTTTTTTGATGAAAATACATCAACATATATAAAAAGGTGATACATCCATTTGATAGGGATACTTTCGTAGTTACAATATCAATTCCACGGTATTTTCTATACTTCTAGGAATTTTCATAGTTGTAGAGAATTATCCTAATGCTACTGCATAGTTGGACAAAGGTCTTTCATATATGAATATCAAATCTTCTTCTGCTTTTGTTTCCTGCACTCAACAAGTAAAGAACAATAGGCTGTATTAAGTTTTCGTGTATTCTTACGTTGGTAGATGTGGTAATTATTTATGAATTAAACTGATTCTTAAGACCATAAAATCCTCTATAGGTCAATTAAATTCTGTAATTTATTTCAATTTTAGATCATTATAGCTTGAGATCAATGTGTTCAAATACTTAAATTGTTTTACAGTTTCAAAGGTATAATTATTTATCTACGGAGGAGATAAACCAATAACTTTGATTGTCAGGAATCAAAAATTTAGTTTTGTCTGCGTTGATGCAAAGTCCTATTTCTTTTGCTGCTTCTTCGAGAGCAACAAAGGCTTCAACAATGGTTGGTTTAGTTTACCAGATGATGTCAATATCATCTGCAAAATCCAGCATTTGCATGTTTCTCTGTAAGATAGTCCAGCTTGTATTTATCCCAGAGTTCTTTATGGTTATTTTAAGGCTATGTTAAATAGCAAGCATGATAGTTAATCTCCTTGTCGTAAACTTTTGTTGTCAGGAATCAAAAATTTAGTTTTGTCTGCGTTGATGCAAAGTCCTATTTCTTTTGCTGCTTCTTCGAGAGCAACAAAGGCTTCAACAATGGTTGGTTTAGTTTACCAGATGATGTCAATATCATCTGCAAAATCCAGCATTTGCATGTTTCTCTGTAAGATAGTCCAGCTTGTATTTATCCCAGAGTTCTTTATGGTTATTTTAAGGCTATGTTAAATAGCAAGCATGATAGTTAATCTCCTTGTCGTAAACTTTTGTTGTCAGGAATCAAAAATTTAGTTTTGTCTGCGTTGATGCAAAGTCCCATTTCTCTTGCTGCTCCTTCGAGGGTCACAAATGCTTCAACAAGGATTGTTTAGTTCCCACGAAGATATCCATATCATCGGCAAAAGCCAGCATTTGGATGCTTCTCTGTAAGACAGTCCAGCTTGTATTTATTCCAGAGTTCTTTGTAGATTTTAAGGCTATGTTAAACTTTTATTTTATTACTAGTTGGAAAGCTTGCAAAACAGGCTAAAATGTTTACAAAGTAAAGAAAATTAAATAACGAGAATTCATTTATCTTCAATTCGCATAATTAAAAGTAATATTACTGAAAGCAATTCCAATGTCGAAATTTTACTTTCAATTTGTGATCTGCGAGTGGGCTTTATCCATGGTTGTACTATAGTAGGGTTTCTAAAAGTGTGTTCCAGTTTGCCTCATAATTCAGCAATGACCTTATAGGGTTTCCTCGCAAACATTTTAAACACTGTTATAAACCGTGAGATTAAAAGTTTCAGAACCACTGTGCTATACTATTACACTTATCTTTCTGTCACTTATTAGTTCCATTTCTAATACTCGATGCCTTTCACGTTTATCCCCGTGGAATTGAAAGTCTAAGAGCCACTGTGATATACTATTACACTTATCTTTCTGTCACTTATTAATTCCATTTCTAATACTAGATGCCTTCCATGTTTTTCCGTGAAATTAAAATTTTGAGAACCACTGTGATATACGATTACGATTATCTTTCTGTGACTTACTGGTTCCATTTCTAATACTCGTTACCTTCCACGTTTATTCCATTTGAATTAAAAGTCTGAGAACCACAGCGCTATACTATTAAACTTATCTTTTTGTCACTTATTGGTTCCATTTCTAATACTAGATACCTTCCATGATTTTCTGTGGAATTAAAGTTTGAGAACCACTGTGCTATACAATTACACTTATCTTTCCGTAACTTATTAGTTCCATTTCTAATACTCGATGCCCTCCCCGTTTATTCCAGTGGAATTAAAAGTTTGAGAACCACTGTGATATACTATTACACTTATCTTTCTGTCACTTATTGGTTTCATTTCTAATACTCGATGCCTTTCATGTTTATTCCCGTTTAATTAAAAGTCTGAGAGCCACTGTGCTATACTATTAAACTTATCTTTCCATCACTTATTAGTTCCATTTCTAATACTCGATACCTTCCACGTTTTTTCAGTGGAATTAAAAGCTTGAGAACCACTGTGCTATACTATTACAAGTATCTTTCTGTCAGTTATTGGTTCGATTTCTAATATTCGATGCCTTCCACGTCTTTTCTGAATATGTTAACGTAAATTTCTTCTGCGCAGACACCCTGATGACGTCGACTTGTGGTCTGCCGGAATATCCGAGATCCCCGTCAAAGGCGGTTTCATTGGTCCCACCTTCGCTTGCATCATCGCCCGCCAGTTCAACAGGAATCGAAATGGTGACCGGTACTGGTACGAGAATCCAGGTTTTCCCTCGTCCTTCACTCCAGGTGAGAGATGGCTTTGCTTTCTTTCATTTATTTGCTATCTATCTGAGGCACCCGAAGTTGCACGGATATTTTGCAAGTGGTAAATTGCAAAAAGTGAAATAATTATGAATTTCTTTATGATTAGAAAGTAATAGAGCATCCTTATATACAGGGCCCGATTTATACCCCAGGGGCCCAGAGCCAAACCCTCATATAGGGGCCCCCATACATCTTACCTTTCTCGAACTCTAGAATGATTTTATTTTATAAGCTGCTATATCAGTTTAAATACCTCTGACAGGTATACATAACCTAAGTATTTTTTGTATCTAGTGAAATGAATTATATTTTTTTAAATTTTAGAATTCCACTAACTTCGGACATATTACAGATGTCTGTGCAATCTAAGTACAGTATCTGATTTTAAACCCTTCCCTGTTTTTCCCGTATGCCGTACGGGCACAGCTTTCGTGCCTTTACTGATTTGCCCGTACGGCGTACGGGGAATCTGATTTCTATTTCGCTTGCACTGTTTCGACCGTATTTTTTTAAATTTTAGTAACAAATTATTCGTATAGATGGTGATAGTTGTCCAGTAAATGATAGTTTACAGTTTATTGTATTTTCTACTCTGATTATTTCAAAAGCGCGGGCTTTTTCGTATGTTTTGTATCAGAAGACGAATTGTTATCTTTCAGTATATAGCTTTTTGGTTATATTTTACTAACCGCCTGATAATTTTATTGATGTAAGAGTTGAATAATACATTTTGACTTTTAAATAATGGATAATACTGAGCGTATGGAGCTAATTTCTTGTGATTCAAACTGTGACTCGAAATCAGAAACGGAATTATCTGTAAATGATAGTAACGAAAATTTACTAGATGACCTGGATAGTGATGACTCTGATAGTAGTACAGATGGAATCATTCAAGCAAAACAATTTTATTTAAATTAATTGTAATAATCCTTGTGATCCGCCTCCTAGATTTGCTTTCACTGGAATTCCAAAAATTAACTTGAATTTCCCTGAGATTAAAGTGAAACTTCAGTTCTATAATACTTTCATAGAAAGAAAAAAAGTTGTAATAAATGCTTAAAAATATTAGAAATGTTAATTTTAATTACATACTTAAACTTTACTTAAAAATGTAAAATGAACAAAAAAAAGTGCAATACAACAATTTGACATTTTTGACCGAATTCTGGAAAAAATATGAAATTTTCAAAGGGGTAACGATAAAATTGTGATATTCTTGAGTTCAACTTAGAGTACCTGTAACATTTTTTAAAGAAAAATGTACTGGTTTAAATTAATAAAAATTACCATTTTAAGTAAAATATTATCTAAGACTGTGTTTTACAAAATTCCAAAAATTAAATACTTTTATTCTTAAATTACCAATTAAAAAAATTGCAAAATTCCAAAAATTAAATACTTTTATTCTTAAATTACCAATTAAAAAAATGCGTTTGGATAAATATATTTTCTCTAATTTGTTAATCACTTCATGAGGGAAAGAAGTAGTAGATTTTTTCCCTCCCAGAATTCGTTTTGATAAAAGAAACAAATACTCTTTTCCAACTAGATTCTATGATTCTAGATTTTCTAGAATCTAGATTCTAGATTTTTTCATTTAGATCTTTTCATTTAGATTCCAGTTAAAAAAGATAATCGAGGATTAAATTTTAAAAAGGTCATGAATTAGGTCATGAATTATCGATAAATTTAAATGTTGCAAATAAATGTTTAAAATAATGACGTAAGTTTGTTTGTACATTTGCAAGTGGCTTGCACAATTCCAAAGAAAAAATAAACTCCAAGAATGACAAAATATGAAGAAATTGAAAAGAAGTGAAGGAATGCTTTTCGGATGATTTAAGTTAGGCAGAGCTGATTTACAGAATTTAAAATGGAAGTTTCAACCAAATTTCTAAAAAAATATAGATTAGTGTAAAGGAAAAAAAAACAATCATTTTTGTATACATGTATGGAAAAATTGTCATTTCTCGCCCAGTTGTTAGTGTAGATCAAGAATGGGCAAACTACAGCCCTTGGGCCCTCCAGAAAGTTTTATCAGGCCCGCGGATAGAATTTTAAGTTGCTGGTCCAAGGCAAATTAAAAGATATATATATTTATACATTATATATCCATCTCCTTTTCTACTTTGCTTAAATATTATATCCAAAATTTATTAACTCACTCCCAGAAGATCTATATTTGCTATATTATATTACATATATAAGAAGATATATATTTGCTTCTTATATGTGAACAAGTGTTTCCAACTTTGAGCCTTAGAAAGAATAATTTCAGAAGTAGACTGACAACAGATGAGCATTTAGCATCGTTCCTTAAAATCAGTACATCTCACTTCGAACCTCAGTATAAGGAACTTTTAAAACCGAAATCGCAATTTCATTCATCTCATTAATGTATTTAAACCGTTAGGTACTTATATATTGTTTTTAAAATTTTAGAAAAATTTATTTTGGCCCGCCAAGCTTGTTTTATTTCGATTTTTATTCCGCGGCCGATAAAGTTTGTCCATCCCTGGTATAGATAACACAATCACTATCGTTACATATTCTTTTAGAGTCACCTTTGACCCTTCATTTGACAAAATAGTTTTTCAAATATCGATTAAAATATATTTAAATAAATAACAATAATAATAATAATAATAATAATAATAACAATAATAATAATAATAATAATAATAATAATAATAATAATAATAATAATAATAATAACAATAATAATAATAATAATAATAATAATAATAATAATAATAATAATAATAATAATAATAATAATAATTAATAACAATAATAACAACAACAATAATAATAACAATAATAATAATAACAATAATAATAATAATAATAATTAATAATAATAATAATAATAATAATAATAATTAATAATTAATAATTAATAATAATATATAATATATTTTATATATTATATATTATCGATAAAAATATATATTTATTATAAAGATTTTATTTATTTGATTGTTCGTTGTAGCAAATTAAGGGTTAAGGGTAATTTAATGTCAGATACATAGTTTTATATATGTTTCATTTGGCAATATTTGGCTGTTTTTCCTAGCTTTCACATTAGGGAATTATACTGGGGTTTGATTTATTATAATCAAAGTTATAAATCAATGTTAAAATTTCCACATATAAGGTTTTTGACTCGGTGACTTGATGCTTGCCAATGGAAAAATTGACAAAAATAGGAAAAATTAAATAAACGATCTAAATGAGAGAATCATGGGTCTAATGTGGATGTAGATTCACCAAAAA
>CM063507.1:54624073-54626573 GCA_032207245.1 Pardosa pseudoannulata | reverse complement strand
CATCTACCGGTGGCCATAATTAAACTGACAGTGCTCACAGTGTTCATTCTGTAGAGTTATCTATTTGCGAGAATGACGCCACATTTTGTAGGAAGATTAAACAAGACGGGGGACGAAGGATTCCGAGAAAAAACAAATTAGTTCCAAAAGTCACCGCTAGGGGAATATTTGGCGCTGTGTTATAGAAAATAGAGTGTTAACAAATGCAAATCAATACGGAAATTAATTTCTTAACTGTGCCAATGGATGTAACGTGAAATTTGAATAAAGAACTTCTTCTTCTGCTCAACGTACGTGATATTGCAGATCACGAGACTTTATCGGTGTTTATGTAGATTTTACGCTTTTTTAAAAGTGTTGCCATATTGCACTTGAACTAAATCAGAAAATGTGCATAATAAAAGGTAATTTTATTCCGTATTACTTTGCAATTGTTAACACTCTATTTTCTATACCACAGAGGCAAATAAAAATGTACGATAAAGAAATAGCTCAGACTTATAAGTCTTAATATAAAATTGAGTCTATAAAATGTACGATAATGAACTAGCTCATACTTATAAGTCTTGATATAAAATTGAATCTATAAAATGTACGATAAAGAACTAGCTCATACTTATAAGTCTTGATATAAAATTGAATCTATAAAATGTACGATAAAGAAATAGCTCAGACTTATAAGTCTTAATATAAAATTGAGTCTATAAAATGTACGATAAAGAAATAGGTCAGACTTATAAGTCTTAATATAAAATTGAGTCTAAAAAATGTACGATAAAGAAATAGTTCAATCTTATAAGTCTTAATATAAAATTGAGTCTACAAAATGTGAGATAAAGAAATAGATCAGACTTATAAGTCTTAGTATAAAATTGAGTCTATAAAATGTGAGAAAAAGAAATAGATCAGACTTATTAGTCTTAATATAAAATTGAGTTTATAAAATGTGAGATAAAGAAATATATCAGACTTATAAGTCTTAATATAAAATGTACGATAAAGAAATAGCTGAGGCTGATAAATCTTAATATAAAATTGAATCTATAAAATGTGAGATAAAGAAATAGCTCAGACTGATAAGTCTTAATATAAAATGTGAGATAAAGAAATAGCTCAGACTGATAAGTCTTAATATAAAATTGAATCTATAAAATGTACGATAAAGAAATATCTCAGACTTGTAAGTCTTAATATAAAATTGAGTCTATAAAGCTCAGAGTAATGAGTCTTAATATAAAATTGAGTCTATAAAATGTACAATAAAGAAATAGCTCAGACTTATGAGTCTTAAAATACAATTGAGTCAATAAAATGTACGATAAAGAAATAGCTGAGACTTATAAGTCTTAATATAAAATTGAGTCAATAAAATGTACGATAAAGAAATAGCTTAGACTTATAAGTCTTGATATAAAATGTACGATAAAGAAATTGCTCAGACTTGTAAGTCTTAATATAAAATTGAGTCTATAAAATGTGAGATAAAGAAATAGCTCAGACTATAAGTCTTAATATAAAATTGAGTCTATAACTCCACTTTGCCTTTGTTATTCCCAGTCAAAACAAACCCGAATCTCCCAATACTTCATGAATTATTTAAATCAAGTCACACATTTTCTTTTAAAACACGATTAAGATAGATAAAAAAGGTACTTTGAATATCTCCAAAGGACGGATAAAGCTGTCTAATCTGCAAAAAACCTTTCACTTGGAGTCACTGAAGCAATCATTTCTCCCTCAGAGATGTAAATTTGACCGATCGGAGGGAATTTCCAAACTTCTCAGAGAAGGATGTGGATGATTAGCGCGTGAAGGACATTGAAAAGAATTGATAAATACCCAAAAGGAAGTCCAATCATTCATCATTCTTGGTGGGGAGTCGACAAGGCTTCACCTCTTACTTCGGAATATAGCTCGTGAAAATCATTCGTGTACTCATGAAGTGCATTCACCTAATCATCTTAAGAGTAGATGATTTAGATTTAAACCATTTAATCATTTAATGTTTCGAAATTATATTATATTTTAGCTAATCATTTATAATGCATATATATGTACAGTAGACTCCGCTTAACAATTTAAACCATTTAATCATTTATGTTCAAAATTATTATATTATATTTAGCTAATCATTTATAATGCATATATATGTACAGTAGACTCCGTTATGATACATTAATGATTAACCATTTAATCATTAATGTTTCGAAATTATTATATTATACTTAGCTAATCATTTATAATGCATATATATGTACAGTAGACTCCGCTTAACCATTTAACCATTTAATCATTAATGTTTCGAAATTATTATATTATATTTAGCTAATCCTTTATAATGCATATATATGTACAGTAGACTCCGCTTAACCATTTAACCATTTAATCATTAATGTTTCGAAATTATTATATTATATTTAGCTAATCATTTATAATGCATATGTATGTACAGTAGACTCCGCTTAACCATTTAACCATTTAATCATTAATGTTTCGAAAT
>CM063507.1:54616573-54619073 GCA_032207245.1 Pardosa pseudoannulata | reverse complement strand
CATACTAGCATATAACCCGTCACTATTGTAATATTTTTTCCAGTTTTCTGTCCACATTTTGTCAAATTAAGTTAATTAATCAATGTAGATAGTCAAATCTCTAGTATAAGGAAATTTATAAACATATTAAAATATAATATTTTAATACCTTTTTTGATTTAGTTGTTTCAAGTCAAACTGTTATTAACACAGATTTACCAGGTATGGTAAATTCATTTTGACAGGAATGGTAAATCTAATGCTAAATTTATATCCATACTAGCATATAACCCGTCACTTATTGTAATATTATTTCCAGTTTTATGTCTACACTTTGTCAAATTAAGTCAAATTAATTAATCAAATTAGATAGTCAAATCTCTAGTATAACGAAATTTATAAAAATATTAAAATATAATATTTTAATACCTTTTTAGATTTAGTTGTTTCAATTCAAACTGTTATTAACACAAGATTTACCAGGTATGGTAAATCTAATGCTAAATTTATATGCATACTAGCATATAACCCGTCACTATTGTAATATTTTTTCCAGTTTTCTGACTACACTTTTGTCAAATTAAGTTAATTAATCAATGTAGCTAGTCAAATCTCTAGTATAAGGAAATTTATAAACTTACTAAAATATAATATTTTAATACCTTTTTAGATTTAGTTGTTTCAATTCAAACTGTTATTAATACAAGATGTACCAGATTGGTATATTCATTTTGACAGGTATGGTAAATTTAAGGCTAAATTTATATGCATACTAGCATATAACCCGTCATTATTGTAATATTATTTCCAGTTTTATGTCTACACTTTGTCAAATTAAGTCAAATTAATTAATTAATTTAGGTAGTCAAATCTCTAGTATAATGAAATTTATAAAAATATTAAAATATAATATTTTAATACCTTTTTAGATTTAGTTGTTTCAATTCAAACTGTTATTAACACAAGATTTACCAGGTATGGTAAATCTAATGCTAAATTTATATGCATACTAGCATATTACCGGTCACTATTGTAATATTTTTCCAGTTTTCTGTCTACACTTTGTCAAATTAAGTCAAATTAATTAATTAATTTAGGTAGTCAAATCTCTAGTATAATGAAATTTATAAAAATATTAAAATATAATATTTTAATACCTTTTTAGATTTAGTTGTTTCAATTCAAACTGTTATTAACACAAGATTTACCAGGTATGGTAAATCTAATGCTAAATTTATATGCATACTAGCATATAACCCGTCACTATTGTAATATTTTTTCCAGTTTTCTGTCCACATTTTGTCAAATTAAGTTAATTAATCAATGTAGATAGTCAAATCTCTAGTATAAGGAAATTTATAAACATACTAAAATATAATATTTTAATACCTTTTCAGATTTAGTTGTTTCAATTCAAACTGTTATTAACACAAGATTTACCAGGTATGGTAAATTCATTTTGACAGGTATGGTAAATCTAATGCTAAATTTATATCCATACTAGCATATAACCCGTCACTATTGTAATATTTTTTCCAGTTTTCTGTCTACACTTTGTCAAATTAAGTCAAATTAATTAATCAATTTAGGTAGTCAAATCTCTAGTATAACGAAATTTATAAAAATATTAAAATATAATATTTTAATACCTTTTTAGATTTAGTTGTTTCAATTCAAACTGTTATTAACACAAGATTTACCAGGTATGGTAAATCTAATGCTAAATTTATATGCATACTAGCATATAACCCGTCACTATTGTAATATTTTTTCCAGTTTTCTGTCCACATTTTGTCAAATTAAGTTAATTAATCAATGTAGATAGTCAAATCTCTAGTATAAGGAAATTTATAAACATACTAAAATATAATATTTTAATACCTTTTCAGATTTAGTTGTTTCAATTCAAACTGTTATTAACACAAGATTTACCAGGTATGGTAAATTCATTTTGACAGGTATGGTAAATCTAATGCTAAATTTATATCCATACTAGCATATAACCCGTCGCTATTGTAATATTTTTTCCAGTTTTCTGTCTACACTTTGTCAAATTAAGTCAAATTAATTAATCAATTTAGATAGTCAATCTCTAGTATAAGGAAATTTATAAACATATTAAAATATAATATTTTAATACCTTTTTTGATTTAGTTGTTTCAAGTCAAACTGTTATTAACACAAGATTTACCAGATATGGTAAATTCATTTTGACAGGAATGGTAAATCTAATGCTAAATTTATATTCATACTAGCATATAACCCGTCACTATTGTAATATTTTTTCCAGTTTTCTGTCTACACTTTGTCAAATTAAGTCAAATTAATTAATCAATTTAGGTAGTCAAATCTCTAGTATAAAGAAATTTATAAAAATATTAAAATATAATATTTTAATACCTTTTCAGATTTAGTTGTTTCAAATCAAACTGTTATTAACACAAGATTTACCAGATATGGTAAATTCATTTTGACAGGAATGGTAAATCTAATGCTAAATTTATATGCATACTAGCATATA
>CM063507.1:54609073-54611573 GCA_032207245.1 Pardosa pseudoannulata | reverse complement strand
ATTTTGCAACAAAAGATTTTTTAATTATACTAACTGAAATTGCAGTTATTTATTTTGCAACAAAAGATTTTTTAATACCTCTAACCGAAATTGCAGTTATTTATTTTGCAACAAAAGAGTTTTTAATACCGCTAACCGAAATTGCAGTTATTTATTTTGCAACAAAAGAGTTTTTAATACCGCTAACCGAAATTGCAGATATTTATTTTGCAACAAAAGATTTTTTAATTATACTAACTGAAATTGCAGTTATTTATTTTACAACAAAAGATTTTTTAATTATACTAACTGAAATTGCAGTTATTTATTTTACAACAAAAGATTTTTTAATACCGCTAACCGAAATAGTCTAAAATATGTCAGAACAGTCTCTGTTTATTTATTTCTATTACTAGTGAAAGAACAATAGCCTTTCTAATGGCAACGACATTTAACCAAGTAAACCTCTCAACAAAACTCATGTTTTTCTATATGTTTTAGGATACAGACCATTCAATGTCAACCTTGCATCAGACGACAACAACTTGTTGGCCAGGATTGCTGACCTTATTCTTGAAACTTCAAAGATTCTGGCTGAGAAGTAAGTCTTGTTTTTACACATATACACAAGCATATCTCCATTACGAATTGTAATTTTACCTACTTTTTCATTTAACGACAATTTGGTAAATGAAAATATGAATACCGGTTTATTGGTAAATCATCTGTAAATTTTGCCTGAGTAGTAACAGGAATTGACATTTTCGGTACTAAATACCGTATATTCCCGCGTATACGACGATACTTAAAACTTACAAATAACCCCCTCAAAATCCAAGGTCGTCTTATACGAGAGGTACAACAAAATGATTGCCAAACGCCATTATAAAATTAATCAAGTCACTCACCATTTTTTTTAATCCTGCAAAATCCTCACATTCATCACCTGAGGGCTCAATTACATTCTGACTTTCATCATTTAGTTCATCTTATGGGCCCCATTCTGTACCTGATGAGTCGAATTCTGCATCGTCATCGGAATCCCATAACAGATCGTCCTTAGTGCCATCCATAGCATTAGAAATCCCACACTTTGTAAACGATTTTATCATTGTTTCCACTTTTACTTTTCCCTTGATTTGACGACAAAAGTACACAGCATATCAAGTGAAGCGACCCGCATAGCTCCATCTTTTTTATACGACTTTTCGCCACTACTCATCCATTCTTCACACATGTTGTCTTTGGTTTATTAATGACAGATTGGTTAGGGTGCTGGCTTTCGGTACCGGAGTTCGTGGGTTCGAATTCCACTGTGGCATGGATGTTCGTATCCGTTCGGAATCGGATTTAAGCTGTAGGTCCCGGTCTCATTTCAAAAAAGTAAACTGTAGCACTCCAAAACAAACCAAAACCAAACTTGAATGGTTTATTAACCCATTAGCGCCCAGTGTCCTCATTTGACGACGCTGTAAAAAAACCGCATTTCCTTTTATTAAGTGAAAAAATATTGTTTTATTTACCAATAGTTCTGATCAATTTAAGCACTATGCAGTATCAGATAAGATATTTCTTTGGAATTAAGTAAAAAAAGGGCGGGAAAAATGAAGTAGAATTTACCATTTGTTTGATAATCACACTACACATTTTGTATAGTGCGGTTTGGCAAATAATTTATGAGGTAAGTTCTTTCAATTTGATATAAATGTAATCTAGATAGTCAATTTGTTGCCATTAGAATGTTTATTATTATTTAGAGTTGTTAATGTGTCCGTTGTAATCAGGAAAAGTCGTCCATCATCGTTTGAGGACGCTGAGCGTTTGGCTATAATTCGTATTCAGTATTCAGAATTTTTTCTTAAGTGTTTTTTACATTTTTTTTTGCAGATAATCTTTGTAGAAAATTTAAAAATTTTGTAAAAATAAAATATTTAAAACCTTAGAATATGCAGCTGCTTATCTTTTTTCTAAATAAAAAGAGGGAGACATTATAGCAATGCCTCCTGATGTCGATAATTTAACAGATGAAGAACAATTTGATGATAATTTGGGTACTCCTTTTGTATCAGACGTTGCAGGTACATTATAAATTACAATACCAGATAATAATTATGGTCCAGGTAATACCAGAATAAAAAACTCCTCGGCGCAACAGCCAATAGGGGGCCAAGGCCTACGGTGCCAATCTCCGTTTCGAGACCAAGGGCTCTGGGGTGCGAACCATATGTTCCGGTTAGGTGGTCAATCTAACGCGGAACCCCCAGTGTTTAGTTCCGAAGCACGCTTGGTCCTCAGTTCATCTACCCACTGAAGGGATGAAAGGCTAAGTCAACCTTGCCCAGCCCGAATACCAGAATACCTCATAATAATATTATTTTGGAATGTAGCACTGAAGTTAAACCACCCGGTATGACAGCAATGTTGGTATTATTCCGTCCTAAGCGATTTTTGGTGTTGCAAGGTGCTAAAAAATAAAATTTATTAGTTCCGTATATCTACGCATTACAATATTATTGAGAAT
>CM063507.1:54599073-54604073 GCA_032207245.1 Pardosa pseudoannulata | reverse complement strand
CTTGGTGGTAACGGGTACCTGGCGCTCTCCATATGAAAGTCCGGCGAGAATCAGAATGTAAACTGAACCTGGACTTGTTGGAAAACATCACACAAGACCACTGTTGCGGTGTCCACAATGCATGCTCTCTAGCCCAGCATAATCGCAGGCGACAGTGAGTTGCGGTAAGGGGAACACATCTGACACGCCTACGAGCATATAGACCAATGTTCCCTAAGCTTCTGTACACGGTCTGCCTTGAAACTGTCGTACCGGTAGCTGAATAGAGCTGACGAGACAGGTCTGATGCTGTGCTCCGTCTGTTTCTTTTGGCAGTAACTGTCAAATACCGGTCATCATTCGGCGTAGTAACTCGGGGGCGACCTGTGCTGTAACATCTACTCACATTACCATCATGTTTGAATCGTTGTCAAAGCCTGGAGATGACACTCTGGGCGATTCCAAGTTCCTCGGATACTTCCAGCTGGGTACGTCCACATTCCAGTTGTCCGATAATTATACCACGTGAAAAATCATCCAAATGCTTCCTTTTTGCCATAACTATGCGGTTATTGCACTGAAAGGCTTTTAAAGCGCTTGTGAACAATTTTACTTCTTTACTACCATTCCTTATATACCCCTTTCATACACTCTCGTCATTGTGACGTACTATCCGTGCCATCTGGTGGTTTCCTGCAATTTGCATATTCTTCTTCAAGATGTGTGTGATAATTCTACAGGTGAAATTTTTATTTTAGAGCTCAATTTATGTGTGATTCTGAATTATCCTTAATTTATGGACATGAGGGTGTATGTGTGTATATATATATATATATATATATATATATATATATATATATATATATATATATATATATATATATATATATATATATATATATATATATATATATATATATGTATATATATATATATGTATATATGTATGTATATATGTATATATATACATGTATGTATATGTATATATGTATATATGTATATATATATATATATATTTATATATATATATATATATATGTATATATATATATATATATATATATATATATATATATATATATATATATTTATATATATATATATATTTATATATATTATATATATATATATATAATATATATATATATATATATGTATATATATATATATATATATATATATATATATATATATATATATATATATATATATATATATATATATATATAACAGGATATTAAATTTAGTTTTTCTCGGCATGCGTCGTGTCGTAACCTTAAAGATAGTCAAAATGCATTCAGGCATGATTAAAATCAATATTTTAACTGAAATCTCCACACCAAAATTGTTTACTTCATGAACATTCTCTTTGTACAAAGACGAAACAAAGAAGAATATATTAAAAAATTTAATTTTCACTTATTTATTTTTTTAAAAATTGACATATTCATGAAACATTAATAAGTTGTCTTTCCTATTTACGATATTTTTTTCTTAATATCTTAGAGCAAAACGGAGCTGAAATCATGTGCTGCCCGCCATCCACCCCTGGTCCCGAAGCCAACTGCAATGCCATACCCATATCCAAAAAGGACCCATTTTACTCGAGGTTCAATTCCACCTGCTTGACTACACAACGAAATATAGCTGGCATCAGACCAAACTGCGCCTTGGGTAAGATCTATTTGTTGTATTTTACACTATATGGAGTAATCTATAAAAAGAAAAGAAAATTTCACAATTCTCACACTAAAAGCTGCAAGCTAAGATGCTTAATATTTAGTGAATCATCGGCAACATGGACCACTCTATAAAGATTAATAATAGTGCATATATCTTTCTCTAGAAATATCTAGGAAAAGATTCGCCTTAGATAAGTTCTGTTTGTGCAACTTGTGAACATGAAGCACTCTATTATATGAGAATAGAAAGCACATAAATCCTTCACAAAAAAATCTAGTCCAAAAGATAAATTAAAAATTAATAGTAGTACATATATCCTTCACTAGATATATCTAGGAATACATTCGTTTCTGGTAAGATTCATCTGTGTCGCTCTTGAACACGGTACACTCTACAAAATGAGAGTCAAAGTGCATAAATCCTTGAATAAAATATCTAGGAAAGGATTAGCCTTAAATAAATTCAATTGATATGCTTCGTGAATATGGAGAAATATGTAAAAAGAGAATAAAAGTTCATAAATACTTCACTAAAAACTCTGGGCCTAAAGACACGTCTTGAATGCAATTATTTGCATTTTTCATGAAATTGAAGTCTATAAAAAATTAATAATAGTGCATCTATCCTTCACTAGAAATATCTAGGAAAAGATTCGTTTTGGGTAAGATTCATCTGTGTCGCTCTTGAACACGGTACACTCTACAAAATGAGAGTCAAAGTGCATAAATCCTTGAATAAAATATCTAGGAAAGGATTAGCCTTAAATAAATTCAATTGATATGCTTCGTGAATATGGATAAATATGTAAAAAGAGAATAAAAGTTCATAAATACTTCACTAAAAACTCTGGGCCTAAAGACACGTCTTGAATGCAATTATTTGCATTTTTCATGAAATTGAAGTCTATAAAAAATTAATAATAGTGCATCTATCCTTCACTAGAAATATCTAGGAAAAGATTCGTTTTGGGTAACTTTCAACTGTGTCCCTCTTGAACTTGAAACGCTCTACAAAATGAGAATCAAAGTGCATAAATCCTTCAATAAAATATCTAGGAAAAGATTAGCCTGAAATAACTTCAATTTTTATGTTAACTGGATATGGAGCAATCTGTAAAAGGAGAATAAAAGTGCATACATCCTTCACTAAAAAATCTAGGCCAAAATGTACCTTGATTAAGATTCATTTTTATCCCTCATGAACATGGAGCACTCTATAAAATAAGAATAAAAGTGCATAAATATCTCACCAAAAATATAGGCTAAGGTACAATGCACCTGCGTTTTTTTCTCTATCTTTTAAATCGTAACTATTTTAAAATTGTAACTATTTTCGAAAGTTTGTCGCCTGAAAATTTCATGTTGTCATAGGCATATTGCAATAAACGGTGTATTTCTTTCACAACCCGTTTAGTTTCTATTGACTTTTCAAATATACCGGTCATTTTTTAAACACCTTCTATATATGTGAGCTTGTGTTTTAAGTGTATTATCTGTATGTTTTTTACTATTTAGAATTTTGTAGATAATCTATTCATGTGATTGTCATTAAACTGGATATGTTTTTGAAATATGGAAGGTAATTTCTCGAGTAACAAATGTTTGAATAAGACCTTTGCGTACCCTTGTAGAAAAAGCGCTGTTCCGCTGTTCGGGATCATCCGAAATTGTTTTCTCCAAACCCTCTGGGACTCAAGCAATTAAAATTTAATTTCATCGGTGTCACGTTATTTTATGGTTACGTGGATGATATCCTCAGAGTATATAATGGTATATAATCTTTTCTTTTCACTTGCAGGTCCTAGTACGCCTACCAATTTAACAACGGGTCTCTTGGATGCCAATAGAATATATGTATATATATATATATATATATATATATATATATATATATATATAAATATATATATATACATATTTATTTAGAAATATGTATATATATGTATGTATATATATATATATATATATGTATGTATATATATATGTATATATATATATGCATGTATGTATATATAATTATATATATATATATATATATATATTTTTTTAGAGTATGTATAATATTGTATGTATATATATATATATATATATATATATGTATATATATATTATGTATATATATAAATATATAATATATGTATATATATATGTATGTATATATATATATATATATATATATATATATATATATATATATATATATATATATATATATATTATAGCATATATAAATATATTATATGTATATAATATATATATATATATATATACATATTTATTTTAAATATGTATATATCTATATATGTATATGAATGTATGTATATAAGTATATATATGCATATATATCCATATAGGTATATATATATATATATATATATATATATATATATATATATATATATATATATATATATATGTCTGCGTGTGTATGTTAAAATGTATTTTCTGTATCATTTTTACTATTCTAAATTTTGTAGATACTCTATTCACGTGATTGTCGTTAAACTGGATATGTTTGTGAAATATGGAAGGTAATTTCCTGAGTAACAGATGTTTCAATAAGGCTTTTTCGCACCCTTGAAGAAAAAGCCCAGTTGCTCTGTTCGGAATCCTGCGAAATTGTTTTCTAAAAACCCTTTGGGACTCAAACGGTTAAAATCAAATTCCATTGGTGCGACGCTGTTGTAAGGTTTCGTGCGTGGCATCCTCAGAGTATATAATGAATATTATAAGATCTTTTCTTTTCACTTGCAGGTCCTAGAACGCCTACCAATTTTGCAACTGCTCGCTTGGACGCCAATTTCATTTACGGAAACTCAGAGACTGAAAGCAATAATTTGAGACTCTTTAGTAAAGGTAAGCAAGTGGGGAAACTAGAAGTTGTTATTAATGCATTATGTTCTCATATTCATATATAAATAGCTCATGTAAAAAAAGCCTACACCATGCTACTTGCTATTTCAAAGAATGCTGAGTATGATATACATGCATATATATACATATAGATTTATATAAACATAAATTATATACACATAAACATGCCCATACATAATTATACCTCTATATATATGTACATGTATGAATATGTATATTTTCACATACACACACGCACATATATATATATATATATATATATATATTATATATTATATATATATATATGTATGTATATATGTATATGTATATATGTATGTATATATGTATATGTATATATGTATATATATATATATATGTATATATATGTATATATGTATATATATGTATATATATATATGTATATATGTGTGTATATGTATATATATATATATGTATATATGTATATATATATGTATGTATATA
>CM063507.1:54571573-54589073 GCA_032207245.1 Pardosa pseudoannulata | reverse complement strand
TCCTTATTGATAATCTGAGAAAATAGTTCGATTATGAAAAAGTATTATCTATATCAATAGTAGAAGAACAGTTATAATTTCAACAAAACAATATTAATTTTGTTAGTACACAGTAATTTTGTATAGTTAGTTCCTTACTGATAATTTAGGAAAATAAATTATTAATAAGGATTATCTATATCAATATTAGACAAAACAGCTATTCTTTTCCCAATGCAATATTGATAATGTTAGCACACAGTAATTTTTACAGTTAATTTCTTATTAATAAGATAGAAAAATAAGATTATCTATATCAATAGTAAACACTACGACTATTATTTCCCCAAAGAAATATTAATAATGTTAGATCACAGCAATTTTGTATAGTTAGATCCTTATTTATAATCTAGAAAAATAGATTATCAATTAGGATTGTCTATATCAATAGTGGACAGAAATTCCCCAAAGGAGTATTAATAATGTTTGCACACAGTAATTTTGTATAGTTAGATCCTTACTGATAATCTAGGAAAATAAATTATCAATAAGGATTATCTATATCAATATTAGACAAAACGGCTATTTTTTCCCCAATGCAATATTGATAATGTTAGCACACAGTAATTTTTATAGTTAATTTCTTATTGATAAGATAGGAAAATAAGAATTATCTATATCAATAGTAAACACTACGACTATTCTTTCCCCAAAGAAATATTAATAATGTTAGCTCACAGCAATTTTGTATAGTTAGATCCTTATTGATAATCTAGAAAAATAGATTATCAATTAGGATTGTCTATATCAATAGTGGACAGAAATTCCCCAAAGGAGTATTAATAATGTTTGCACACAGTAATTTTGTATAGTTAGATTCTTACTGATAATCTAGGAAAATAGATTATCAATGATGATTATCTATATCAATAGTAGACAAAAAGTCTATTCTTTTCACTAAGCAATGTTTTTAACATTGGCACACTCTAATTTTTCTATAGTTAGGTCCTTATTGATAATCTAGAAAAACAATTCGATTATGAATATGGCTTATCTATATTAGTAGTAAACAGAGCGGATATATTTTCCACTACACAATATTATTAAAGTTGGCACACAGTGATTTTTTATTGTTAGATTCTTATAGATAATTTAGAGAAATAGATTATCTCTAAGGATTATCTATATCAATAGTATAGAGAACGGCTATTCTTTCCCTAAAGCAATATTAATAACGTTGGCACATAATAATTTTTTATAGTTAGATCATTATTGGCAATCTAGTAAAATAAATTATCAATTAGGATTATCTATATCAATAGTAGAGAGAAAGGCTATTCTTTCCCCAAAGCAATATTAATAATGTTAGCACAGAGTAATTTCTTATAGTTAGATCCTTATTTATAATCTAGGAAAATAGATAATCAATAAGGTTTATCTATATCAATAGTAGACAAAACAGTTATTCTTTCACCAAAGCAATATTAATAATGATAGAACATAGCAATTTTTTATAGTTAGATCCTTATTGATAATCTAGGAAAATAGGGTATCAATATGGATTATTTATATCAATAGTAGACAAAACGGCTCTTCTTTCCCCCAAAAAATAGTTAGATTCTTATTGATAATCTAGGAAAATAGAATATCAATAAAGATCATGTATATTAATAGTATTGTAAAAGTCTATTCTTTTTTCTAAGCAATGTTATTAATGTTGGTACACGGTAATTTTTCTATAGTTAGACCCTTATTAATAATATAGGAAAATAGATTATCAATACGGATTATCTATATCAATAGTAGACAGAACGGCTATGCTTTTCACTAAGCAATATTAATAACGTTGGCACATAGTAATTTTGTACAGTCAGATCTTTACTGATAATCTAGGAATATCAATGTCTAAACTGTGCAAAAGATTTTCTTTTACTGTCAGTCAAAAATAGGTTGTTTCAATGAAGACTATTTTAGATCAAGAGATTCTATGGCCCCTTAAATTCCCTAAGACCACTTCAATTTTTACTGATTTGTCTTCTTTTGATCGTTAGGTGACACAAGGGCTAGCTTCCAGTCGCATGTGCTCGTCTTGCAGCACGTGTACAACCGGGAACACAACCGCATCGCCATGGATCTCGGCTACCTGAACCCACACTGGGACGAGGAGAGACTGTTCCAAGAGACGAGGCACATCATTATAGCCGTCATACAGCACATTTGCTACAACGAGTTTCTCCCTGCATTGCTGGGACCCGATTTCATGCACGCTTTCAACCTGACGCTGTTGAAGGAGGTAAACTTTGCTCCATATTCACATTCCCCACCAGCAAAGTTTTTGCGTTTTTAACATATTGTGTGCGGGTACATTTCACAGCGGAATTGTACCGGGAGTGGGCGTTTTTTTGAGAGAAAATTTAGTTATTCAGTTAATTCTCAATAGATTGAAGAAAATTATTCAATTTTTTTAACGAACGTTCGAACAGAATCGCAACGTCCAGAGTAAGCCCCTGTATGATAAATTGATAAATTTAACCCTCTTTATTCAGTTAAATCTCAATAGATCGAAAATCATTTACTTTTTTTAACGAACGTTCGAACAGAACCGCAACGTCCAGAGTAAGCCCCTATATGATAAATTGATAAATTTAACCCTCTTTATTCAGTTAAATCTCAATAGATCGAAAATTATTTACTTTTTTTAACGAACGGTCGAACAAAACCGCAACGTCCAGAGTAAGCCCCTATATGATAAATTGATAAATTTAACATTCTTTATTCAGTTAAATCTCAATAGATCGAAAATTATTTACTTTTTTAACGAACGGTCGAACAGAACCGCAACGTCCAGAGTAAGCCCCTATATGATAAATTGATAAATTTAACCCTCTTTATTCAGTTAAATCTCAATAGATCGAAAATTATTTACTTTTTTTAACGAACGGTCGAACAGAACCGCAACGTCCAGAGTAAGCCCCTATATGATAAATTGATAAATTTAACCCTCTTTATTCAGTTAAATCTCAATAGATCGAAAATTATTTACTTTTTTTAACGAACGGTCGAACAGAACCGCAACGTCCAGAGTAAGCCCCTATATGATAAATTGATAAATTTAACCCTCTTTATTCAGTTAAATCTCAATAGATCGAAAATTATTTACTTTTTTTAACGAACGGTTCGAACAGAACCGCAACGTCCAGAGTAAGCCCCTATATGATAAATTGATAAATTTAACCCTCTTTATTCAGTTAAATCTCAATAGATCGAAAATTATTTACTTTTTTTAACGAACGTTCGAACAGAACCGCAACGTCCAGAGTAAGCCCCTATATGATAAATTGATAAATTTAACCCTCTTTATTCAGTTAAATCTCAATAGATCGAAAATTATTTACTTTTTTTAACGAACGTTCGAACAGAACCGCAACGTCCAGAGTAAGCCCCTATATGATAAATTGATAAATTTAACCCTCTTTATTCAGTTAAATCTCAATAGATCGAAAATTATTTACTTTTTTTAACGAACGTTCGAACAGAACCGCAACGTCCAGAGTAAGCCCCTATATGATAAATTGATAAATTTAACCCTCTTTATTCAGTTAAATCTCAATAGATCGAAAATTATTTACTTTTTTTAACGAACGTTCGAACAGAACCGCAACGTCCAGAGTAAGCCCCTATATGATAAATTGATAAATTTAACCCTCTTTATTCAGTTAAATCTCAATAGATCGAAAATTATTTACTTTTTTTAACGAACGGTTCGAACAGAACCGCAACGTCCAGAGTAAGCCCCTATATGATAAATTGATAAATTTAACCCTCTTTATTCAGTTAAATCTCAATAGATCGAAAATTATTTACTTTTTTTAACGAACGGTCGAACAGAACCGCAACGTCCAGAGTAAGCCCCTATATGATAAATTGATAAATTTAACCCTCTTTATTCAGTTAAATCTCAATAGATCGAAAATTATTTACTTTTTTTAACGAACGGTCGAACAGAACCGCAACGTCCAGAGTAAGCCCCTATATGATAAATTGATAAATTTAACCCTCTTTATTCAGTTAAATCTCAATAGATCGAAAATTATTTACTTTTTTTAACGAACGTTCGAACAGAACCGCAACGTCCAGAGTAAGCCCCTATATGATAAATTGATAAATTTAACCCTCTTTATTCAGTTAAATCTCAATAGATCGAAAATTATTTACTTTTTTTAACGAACGGTCGAACAGAACCGCAACGTCCAGAGTAAGCCCCTATATGATAAATTGATAAATTTAACCCTCTTTATTCAGTTAAATCTCAATAGATCGAAAATTATTTACTTTTTTTAACGAACGTTCGAACAGAACCGCAACGTCCAGAGTAAGCCCCTATATGATAAATTGATAAATTTAACCCTCTTTATTCAGTTAAATCTCAATAGATCGAAAATTATTTACTTTTTTTAACGAACGTTCGAACAGAACCGCAACGTCCAGAGTAAGCCCCTATATGATAAATTGATAAATTTAACCCTCTTTATTCAGTTAAATCTCAATAGATCGAAAATTATTTACTTTTTTTAACGAACGTTCGAACAGAACCGCAACGTCCAGAGTAAGCCCCTATATGATAAATTGATAAATTTAACCCTCTTTATTCAGTTAAATCTCAATAGATCGAAAATTATTTACTTTTTTTAACGAACGGTCGAACAGAACCGCAACGTCCAGAGTAAGCCCCTGTATTTAAATTATTCCTCTTGTTAAACGGTGAAAAGGCGGAATGTAAGATAAACACATGCCACCGAAAATCGCGGGATGAGCAAATATTGCTAAACTAGCATATAGCCCGTCATATGACGGCATCAGTAAAATTTTTAATTTTCCAAAATTGTAAAGTACCTTATGAGGCAAGTAAAAAAAATGGTTTGTTTTTTGGCTGAGAATTATCTTGCAACAAAAAATAATCAATTATTCAATTTAAAATCATCACATATGTACCTAATCTATTATATAAGCCAAATATAAAAGAAAATTATTTACGTAATATCTAAGATCAATGATAAAAAGTATGAAAATAAGCAATGATTAAATGAGATGGTTAAAGGAATGACGTCATAATGCTAGAAAAATGTTATTTTTACCTATTTATTAATTTGATAAATTGATGAATTTAATCGCCTGCTGTTAACCGGGGAAAATATAGGAGTTGAAATAATGGCATTAAAAGCTCGAAAAGAGGGGAAGGGGTGGATTGCGAACCTTTTAAATAAGGCAGTTTGTTGCTGTGATATATGAAGTATATTTATACCAATTTATTCTAGAATCGGATCTATAGTTTAGGAGAAGATAAACATTACTCTCTTTGAATTTTGCTAACTATGGATGCCTCTATCCATTCCAGGTTCAAACCGCTTTATAATATCGTGGACAGACGTACATATAACTTAGGTTATTATTATATAGGCCGGTTATTATATATTATATAGTTTGTAAGAGGCAATTAAAGCTTTTTCATTCACAGACAAAGTTTTTTTAAACAATGATTTTTGCTTTTCATATGATTTTAATTTTAATTCGAAGAATTCTCTGGGTTTGTTTACGTACTCACTATGAAGCGTTTCCAAATGTCGTTTAAGTTTATTAGGTTTCATGCTGTCTGCCGCCAACATTTTTGAGCAAATGATACACAGGGGCCTTTCTTCTTCATTTACTTCAGTACTAGTGAACCCAAAATTTAAGTATTCTTGAGAATATTTTCTTGATTTTATTTTCGGAACCACGCTCGTCTGTGTACTTGTTGATGCTTGTCTATCGTCTAATGCTCGCTTACGCCCGCTTAAAAATTTATCCATGATTCTGCATAAGTCTGCTGCCGTGAATATTTAATACCGTGAATTGCAATTACACGAAAATATATATAACATACACATTAAGAATAGATTCAATAGCGATAAGAAGGATCGACTCGAATGAGATTGTCTGGAATTGAAATTGGCGTCATAGAACTTTCTCCTTCTCCCTATGAGAAAACATTTGTTCACATCTGCGCACGCTCCTAACTTAACTTTTAAGCTGACCAGACAAATTCCAGACAAATCGAAACTTCTCGCGAAACCGTGAGAATGCCCGACATGGCGGGACGCAAGAGCAATAAAAAGGCATAGGATTATTGTTTTTTCAATGCTGAGTATCAGTGTTGCAAAATGTCAATAAATTTCCGTATTCTTGGTAATTTGCAAAGTTTAAAATTAAGGTTGTAGTGCAGGTTTAGCGCCATAATGCTCAAAATACATTATTATTGTATACATTTTATTGTACGCGGTGGGGAGGGGGGCGCGATGAAAATTATGATTGAAAATTGGGCCGTGAATACTAAAAGGTTGAGAAACACTGATATAGGGGATTTGAATTGCCCGTGGAAATCGCGGGATAAGCAGTCAGAGGGTTAATCACCTGCTCTCAATCGCGGAAAATAAGCCTTGAAATAATGACATTAAACGATCAAAAAGGGGGAAAGGGGGGATTTCGAAAGTTTTAAAGACGACAGTATTTTTTGCTGCAATATAAAGCATAGTTAAACCAATTTATTTTAGAACCGGATCGATAGTTTACGAGAAGATAAAATTTACTCGTCGTGAATTTTGCTAACCCTAATTGAATTCTTGATGAATTTAATATGGATGCTTCTACCAATTCCAGGTCCAACCGCTTCATAAATTCGAGGACAGACGGATAACTTAGACTGCTATTATATAGGGGGTTGACAATAGGTCGTCAGGATTTAAAGAAATTTAACGAAATTTATAATAAACTTAATTCCCGATTTTCATTAATTTTTCTCTCTTTTCTGATTATTTACTTTTTATTTTAATTTTTAAAAACTTATTTATTTATTGCTTTTTTTGCTAATAAAATGCTTTTATGTTAAAGAAAGGTAATGTATTTTGATAGATGGGATAAAAGTGCACAATAATTTTGACTTAGTATATATTGTAACTACATGTTTATGTGTAAAAATAAGGAAATGTATATACAGTTTGTATGTATTTTTGTACTTTATTGCTGATATGCTTGTGTACGTTTGTGTTAATATAGGTTAAATTAGTCTCTGATAAAGTATAGTGAATGCAATTTTTCCCCACTCGCCATTGGCTTAGGCTATTATTACCCAGATGTTTAACCCCTTCCGGTATGATTTAATAATGAAAAACTGTGCATGAAATAACCATTTAATTTTTATTTAAAAAACTTGTTTCATTTTACAATTCTTACATATTCTTAATTAAAATCCACTTTTTACACAGTGTTAAATAATATCAGAAACAGTTAAATTAAGAAAATATTAAAGCAAAACATTAATAAGGTATACAGATAATTGTCTTCAAGCTAGTGGTACTTTTCAAAACAAAGTGCAAAATAATTCTTCATTGGTTACATCGCCAAGTAGTCTCACTTTTAATCTGATTCTTGTAACACACACGGCATTTCTCAGTAGATTTTCTTTTATTCTGACTCATTAATTTGGCAATGACTTGTACCAAATAAACAATATGCAATAGTGACTTGTGATTTTCACAAGTGATAAAAGTGTTGCAAATTCAGTACACTAGAAATTTTAAACTAAATTAATTATCATATTTAACAGTAAATTTAATCGCATGACGAGTGTAGCTCGTCATTGTGTGGTATGGAATGAAAAACTAATGAGGACTCGTCATTTTACCGGAAGGGGTTAAGAAAAATAAAACACTATAAAATATGTGATTCAAAGAAAAGGAGTGAGTTTCAGAGGTATCAGTCATTTCAAAATCTGACTTTTTCTTGTTTCAGGGTTACTACTATGGCTACGACAAAAATGTGCCTTTAGGCACTGATATCACCATGCAGTCTGCCGCATTCAGATATGGACATACGCTTCTCGACGACAAATTTTATCTCTACAATAAGCACCATGAGCTTGTTAGTAAGTACATTTTTTAACAGCTTACATCTAAACTAGATTTCTTTCAAACAGGCTTGGCAGTCAACTTATTATGCAATAAAATGCCCAAAATGGGACCAAGACCCCAGGACCGTAGTCAAAATTGTTTTAGGAGACCAAAGAGGAAAATTATTAATGATAATCATAAAACAAATTAAGGATAAAAGCAGGATGAGTATTCAATTATCCATTTTTAACTCAAATAATTAAAAACATTTGATGACAAACGAGAAAAGGCAAAAACTGACGAGAAATTCAGTAAATAAATTACTCGAGAAACAAAACTAAAATAGGCTTAAACTAAAGAGAAAAGGCTAAGACTAACGAGAAAATACTAAAATTAAATGCTAAAACTAACGAGAAAAGACTAAAACTAAAGTGAAAAGGCTAAAACTAAAGTGAAAGGGTAAACCTAAAGAGAAAATAATAAAACTAAAGAGAAAAGGCTGAAAAAGCTAAAACTAAAGTGAAAAGGCTAAAACTAACGAGAAAAGGCTAAAACTAAAAAAAGGCTAAAACTAAAGAGAAAAGGCTAAAACTAAAGTGAAAAGGCTAAAACTAAAGTGAAAAGGCTAAAACTAAAGAGAAAAGGCTAAAACTGAAAAGAAAAGGCTAAAACTAACGTGAAAAGTGTAAAACTAAAGAAAAAAGAATAAAACTAAAGAGAAAAGGCTAAAACTAACGAGAAAAGGGTAAAACTAAAGTGAAAAGACTAAAACTAAAGAGAAAAGACTAAAACTAAAGAGAAAATAATAAAACTAAAGAGAAAAGGCTAAAACTAAATAGAAAAGGCTAAAACTAACGAGAAAAGGCTAAAACTAAAAAGAAAAGGCTAAAACTAAAGAGAAAAGGCTAAAACTAAAGAGAAAAGGCTAAAACTAACGATAGAAGGCTCAAATTAAAAAGAAAAGGCTAAAACTAAAGAGAAAAGGCTAAAACTAAAGTGAAAAGGGTAAAACTAAAGAGAAAAGACTAAAACTAAAGAGAAAAGGTGAAAACTAAAGTGAAAAGGGTAAAACTAACGAGAAGAGGCTAAAACTAAAGAGAAAAGAATAAAACTATAGAGAAAAGGCTAAAATTAAAGAGAAAAGGCTAAAAATAACGGGAAAAGGTTAAAACTAACCTGAAAAGGGTAAAACTAAAGTGAAAAAGCTAAAGCTAAAGAGAAAAGGCTAAAACAAAACACGTCTTGTTAACCAGACCTTCAGTCAATTCTGAAATTAATATCAGTGCGGTTTTCAAAAGCATAAAGTTAAAATGTTGTAAGTTATTATTCCCGTGTCTTACTATCCTACTGATATTTGTAGGCTCAGTGGAATTGCACACCGTGATTGCGCAGCCTTTTGACGCATATCGACCAGGATTCATTGACCTGATCATCGGAGGTATGCTGGACTCTCCAATGCAAACTTTTGACCGGTTCATGACGTCTGAGGTGAGTATTGGCTTGTTCAAAGATTCTTTACTTTAGTAGTAGGCACTCAAGAAGCTTCCGATACCCTCCCTGCTCTTTTGCATGTACTGCATTTACTTGTGTATAACACTAACTTTTTTTTTCAAAATTAATTTAAAAGGTATATATAGAATCATTATAGTGCTTTTTCAACAATCGCACAATAAGGCGATTTTAATAGTTAAATTATTAATTATACAACAATGGAATTATAAAACAATTTTCTTCATTTTAATGGGAAAACTGAGGCCGACCAGCCTTCCTTACAAGGGCAGGAATGTCAACATTGATGTTTGTCGTATCCAACCTAAGAAGGTCTAACAATGAACTGTCAGATAGAGAGCTCCAAATAATACCTTGATAAACTTCATCGCCGAAAAAGCACTTTCGCATAAATATGTGCTCCCAAACATGGAAGTTATTTTCAGTCCTAAGTCACGCAGATTTGGAAACCGTTCAGTTGGAAGCAACTTGAAGAACTCGGGCCCCCTTTCGGTTCTTGTTTGAAAGAACGGGTCAGCCTGGAGATCACAGAGCACTAATTGTAGGTTGGCCGGTTGTTCTTCAATACTTGCTGTGACTGGGTTACTAAACAGAGCCACGTCATTCTTGATGCTCTCAAAATCTGAAAATCTCGTGTTGAATTCATCAATAATAGTCTGCAACTCAGGGCAAAATTCAGAAAAATCCAGCACTTCCTCACACTCTGACTCCAAACGACTGCAGCTGGCGAAGTGAGATAAGTTATTTTTTCCCAAAGTTTTATGGAAAATTTTTAGCTTGTTTCTAAACCCACTAATGTGTTATTAGGCCAGACATCAATTGGCTTCTTCCTTGTAGTTTTAAGTTCACATCGTCGAGGTGGCCAGTAATATCAGTTAGAAATACCAGGTGACGTGAAAACTCCTTGCTTAAATTTCTTGTTCAAGGTTTCCTGATGGAGAAAACTGGTGAAGGAAAAAAGGGATATTCTAAAAAGAATGGATTTCTTAATAAGAAGTTGGCGGGCCTCACAATATGTGTTGGCGGGCAGCCAATTGGACTGCCCTGCTCTATATAATACTTTGAAATTACCCAGTTCAAACTGGATAATTTTTAAGTATTTTGAAATAATTATTTTGAAATAACACATTTTCCCTTCTTCTTCTAATGTTTTTACTTCTGCAGCAGTTTTTCCCTTTTTTAATTGCTCTTCGAGCCTCTTATGTACTCATCTCAGCAGCAGTTGATCATTGTTATATGCAAATGTTTTACATTATTACCTATTTTGTAAGCAAGTTCACTGATAACTCTTAGTAGACCAACATGACTGTCATTATAAATAGAAACAGCTTTATTAACTGCTATCTGGACTACACATCTATTGAACCACAGTCAAATGTTTGGGGGGCATAATTTTCATATCAGAATGTTGAAAATATCATTGGGATTGGTGTGTATCCTCCTAAATATTTTTCCAGTAAGGTTGGCATGCTGAGATCTTTAAAAATATCTTCTATAGCATTCATTACAGGAGGAGGTATACAATTTTAATATTTGTAGGATTGTGGAAGTTCCAATGTACAAACTCTCTGGTAAGTGCACCGCGAATCTTCCTGAAATCCTGAAGGACAAAATTGGTGAGAAAGTGCTATGTCTGTAGGATGTTTGTGATAAAATATAGCTCATACAGCCTGCTGCATAACTCTTAGAAATTAGTGTTTCTTTATAGCATTTACATAATATACTGTTAATTTATTTATAGTATCAACTATAAGTTGACCTCTACCACCTAAAGTTTCACCATCGCTCAGTTTTTAACTCGAGCAATATATACACGTGAGTAAACAATGTGCTAGAAAAAGATATAAGTTAATAACATAACTCCTGTTGAAAATAAAATAACAACCATAGAGTTTGCCAATGCGATGAGGTTTGAAAAAAATAGATAAAACATAACAGTTTCGGAAGGAAAAAACGAGTATGTAGGTGTATCAAAGTTAAACAAACCGCAGCTGGTTGATTAAAATGTCCAACAGCTTCTATGTTTACATCGTATTTTAAACAATTTTATGTGTTCTAATGGGGAGTTTTAAATTCTGTTTGTTTTAAATGATTGAAAAATGTAAAAATTTCTAAAACTGTTAAAAAAAATCAATTTTTTGAAACTTTAAAGGTGATTGCTCCCCTTTTAAAATCAGTATATCTCATTATGAAACTCAATATAAGGAACTTTTAAAAATGAAATCGCAATTTCATGGATCTCATTAACATATTTAAATCGTAATACTTGTATATATTTTTAAAATTTTTATTTTACCCCACCAAACTTATTTCTTTTCTATTTTTATCCCCGTTACCGAAAAAGTTTGCTCATTTCTGTTCTAAACCAAATCTGCTGCTTTTTTTTTTAACACGTATATATTGGCGCATGGTAAAGCATTTAAACACATGTCACACATCAACACGTGCGTGAGAGGAAAACCATTTTAACGGAGATATTCGGAAGAAATCTGTAAAGGTACTGCGGAAATGGGGAGAATTATCAAGAATAGAACTGACTAACAAATTAATTAGTGTGCATGTTTCAGCTCACCAAACGTCTCTTCCAACCCCCAACTCTTGGTTTCGGGCGAGACCTGGCATCTCTGAACATCAACAGAGGCCGAGATAATGGCCTTCCTGGCTACAATGACTATCGCGAATGGTGTGGTATGCCCAGAGTTAAGACTTTTGAAGAAATGGAATACTATCTCAACAACGGGACCGCTTTGCTATACTCGAAGATATATAGGTAAGTTTTAAGACTGAATGTCCCATTCTTATAAAAACAGATTTTTATTACTTAATAATATCATTAATTATTTCATAAAAGGAATAGAACACTCATTTTTTATTATATTCTTCTTCTTCGTAAGCCCTACAGCTTGTTACAGGCCAAGGCTGTTTTCCAAGTTTCCTCTGTGAATTTGTTCAGCCCAATGTCCATCAATCGGTTGACTCCAAATAGCTTAAGGTCTTTCTTGACTACATCGATCCAATTCAATTGGTTGAATCCAATTGGGAGTCAACTGACTGAATCCAGTTGGGATTCAATTGGTTGAATCCAGTTAGCTTAAGGTCTTTATCGAGTTCATCGATCCATCTATTAGGTAGTATTCTACCCAATCTTTTTTGCTGGAAATGCATAGGCATATCTAAACAGGTGTCCCAGCCATCTGATAAGGAAGATTTTAGAACTCTGACAACATTAATCGAGGCGTAATTGCCATAGTACGGTGTGATTCCATTGGTTGATTCCAGTTAGCTTAAGGTCTTTATCGACTTCATCTAACCATCTAATAGGTAGTCTTTACACTATCTTTTTTGCTGGGAATGCATAGGCATATCTAAACTGGTGTCACCATACGATGATTATACTTTGGCAATATAAATCCGTAATGCCATTTTGGTGGGATAATCGGTCATAGAGGGATATCTGTATGGGATGATAGATGGTGTGTTGACAGCTTTGGAAGAGGGTGGGATTCTGTTGGTTTCTCCAGTTAGCTTAAGGTCTTTCTCGACTTCATGGATCCATCTAATAGGCAGTATTATACCCTATTTTATTTTGCTGGGAATGCATCGGAATATCCAAACAGGTGTCCCAGCCATCTGATACAGATGATTGTATAACTTTGACAATATTAAGCGAGGAGTAATTTTCATAGTACGGTGGGATTCAATTGGTTGACTTAAGGTCTTCTCGACTTCATCATATAAGTAGTATAACACCTATTTTTTCTGATGCTGATATATCTAAAATATGTGTCCCAGCCATCTGATACAAGTTTTTATAACTTTGACAATATTAAAGAGGCAATTTCCATAGTAGGATGGGATTCAATTGGTTGACTCCAGTAAGCTTAAGGTCTTTCTCGATTTCATCGAAAATCTAATAGGTAGTATTATAGCCTATATTTTCTGGGAATGCATTGATATATCTAAACATGTGTCCCAGCCATCTGATACGGATGATATAATACCTTTGACAATATTAATCGTGCTTTAATTTATACAGTATGGTGGGATTCAATTGGTTGACTCCACTTAGCTTAAGGTCTTTCTCGACTTCATCAATCGATCTAATAGGTAGTATTATATCCTATTTTGCCTGAGAATGCATCGATATATCTAAATATGTGTCCCAGCCATCTGATACAGATGATTGTATAACTTTGACAATATTAATCGAGCCGTAATTTCTTTGGTACGTTGGGATTCAATTGGTTGACTCCAGTTAGCTTAAGGTCTTTCTCGACTTCATCGATCCATCTAATAGGTAGTCTTATACCCTATCTTTTTTGCTGTAAATGCATAGACATATCTATACTGGTGTCCCAACCATGTGGTAAGGAATATATTATATTTCCATAGTACGGTGAGATTCAATTCGTTGACTCCAGTTAGCTTAAGGTCATTCTGGAATTCATGAACCATCTAATAGGTAGTCTTTACCCTATCTTTTTTGCTGGGAATGCATAGGCATATCTAAACTGGCGTCCCAGCCATCTGATACAGATGATTTTATACTTTGGCAATATTAATCGCTCCGTAATTGCCATTTTGGTGGGATTCAATCGGTTGGCTCCAGTTAGCTTAAGGTCTTTCTCGACTTCATGGATCCATCTAATAGGCAGTATTATACCCTATTTTATTTTGCTGGGAATGCATCGGAATATCCAAACAGGTGTCCCAGCCATCTGATAAGGATTATTTTTATAACTGTGACAATATTACTCGCTCCGTAATTTTCATAGTACGGTGGGATTCAATTGGTTGACTCCAGTTAGCTTAAGGTCTTTCTGGAATTCATCAATCCATCTAATAGGTAGTATTCTACCCTATCTTTTTTGCTGGGAATGCATAGGCATATTTAAACTGGTGTCCCAGCCATCTGATAAGGACGATTGTATAACTTTGACAATATTAATCGATGCGTAATTTCCTTGGTACTTTGGGATCCAATTGGTTAACTTCAGTTAGATTAAGGTCTTTCTCGACTTCATAAAACCATCTAATAGGCAGTCTTATACCCTGAATTCTAGATGAAGCTATCGTTTTTTGCAAGGAAGGCATCGATATATCTAAACAGGTATTCCAGCCATCTGATATGGATGATTTTAGAACTTTGACAACATTAATCGAGGCGTAATTTCTATAGTACGGTGGGATTCAATTGGTTGATTCCAGTTAGCTTAAGGTATTTCTCGATTCCATCGATCCATCTAATAGGAAATATTATACCATACCTCTTTTGCTGGGAATGCATCAATATATCTAAACAGGCGTTCCAGCCATCTGATAAGGATGATTTTAGAACTTTGTCAATATTAATCGAGACGTAATTTTCATAGTACAATGGGATTCAATTGGTTGACTCCAGTTAGCTTAAGGTCTTTCTCGACTTCATCTAACCATCTAATAGGTAGTCTTATACCCTTAATTCTAGATGAAGTTATCGTTTTTGCAAGAAAGGCATCGATATATCTAAACAGGTGTCTCAACCATCTGATACAGATGATTTTATAACTTTGACAATATTAATCCCACCGTAAAGGTACCGTAGAAGGAAAATCTTGAGTACCACTGTACTATACATATACATCCATATCTTTCAGGTACTTGTTGGTTCTGTTTCTAATACTCAATGCCTTCCTTCCACATTATTTCTGTATATGTTAAAGTAAATTTCTTTTGGGCAGACATCCCGATGAAGTCGACCTGTGGTCTGCCGGCATATCCGAGATACCTGTTAGAGGCGGTATCGTTGGTCCCACCTTCGCTTGCATCATCGCCCGCCAGTTCAACAGAAATCGAAGAGGCGACCGGTTCTGGTACGAGAATCCAGGTTTCCCGTCGTCCTTCACTCCAGGTGAGAGTTGTTTTGCTTTTATTTATTTATTTGCTATCTATCTGACTCATCCGACGTTGCCCGGGTATTTTGCAAGCAGTAAAATACAAAAAAGTGAAATAATTATGAATTTATTTGTGATTAGAAAGTAATGTGGCATTGTTATATATGTTATAAAGATCGAAATCTGGAGAATGTCGACTTTTACCGGTTAATGTCAACATTCACGTAGTCGTTTGGTGTATATCCGAAGTATTTGCTAAATACCCTTATTTCTGACTTACACCGGTAAATGTCGACATTCACCATGCACTAATGGTGAATGTTGAACATGTCATATATTTATATTTTCTTCTTAATTCTGTCAAATCTATAGTACTAGCATATGTAACTGTTGAACTTAAAACAAACCGAACACTCTTAGAACAGAAAATAATACCAATAATTAACTTAATTATGTGATTGACGTTATACTATCTTATTTGTTGCAACAATTTAAACTGTTGTAGCAATTTGAATTGCACAAGAGTCCCTTACATTTATAATGGCATTTAGTAATGAAACATTTCTTTTTGCAATGACAGCGTTTATAGCCATGCCCTCCACTTCTCGAATTAGCTGCAGCGGCTTCTCTCAGCGACATTTCTTGAGAAGAAATCTCATCTATGGAGAGTAACTTTTCTTTACAAAATATAAACTGATTACGGGTATAAAGCTGCTTGAGGGTACCATTTTTGTTTACTTATTTATAAAAGTCGGAGTCTTCTATTCCAACAACAACCGCCAATACATTTCGGGCATCTGTACGACCACGGTCGACATCAGGGACTTGTATTTGCACAGTGTCATCAATTTGAGCAGGAGGAAATTTTCTTTTTAAAGTCTGTAACATTTTAGTTGCATGCATTAGATTATCTTTTGCGGCCGCTTTTTTTAATAGAAATAAACTTCTGCTGTTTAGTCATGGCTTGGTAGAAGGCGTAATATGTTGAAGCTCTTCTATATTTTCCTTTAGAATGGATGCAGAGACTTTGGAGTATTCCATCATGATAAGTGCTATTTAAACATATATCAATATATGTTTTAATAATAAAGTATGATTTAAAAACGTAACAAAACTAATTTTTTTCAACATTCACCATCAATGCATGGAGATTGTCGACATTCACCGGTATTAGTCTGAATATATAAGAATATAATAAAATATCCGGTCTTTCACCGATGTATTTGGAGTATGTCGACATTTTCTATTTTCGGGCATTCACAGTAACATATACACTATATGGACAATGATGACCAGTCACTTGCGATTTTACACTTTTTGTTGAATAGGAAGAAAAATACAAGAGGAATTATCTTATATATAGGCATTTAAGCAATATGGTGTATATATTTATCTAAGAATTATATGAAATATATATATATAAGAAAAACAAATATATTATTGGATAACACTGTTAAAATATATTAAATTATATTTTACATATTAATTATATACAACACACGATTAAAAAAAGTAAAATACGCTAAATTTATTGTGTCAATAGCCAAATCTATGATTCATTTGTCGACTAGAATGGATATACAACCCACCCTGGTTACTGTCCCTTTACTTCGGTATATAAATAGATATATAATAGATATTATAGATTGTTAATTTTTAATACACATAAAGGTCGTCAAGCCTGGAATATTATCCCATAAGAAATAATGGATTCTAAAAGTACAAATAAAAATATTCTTTGAAAAATTATCTATATTTTTTTTACGAAAGTTATCCAAGATATTTACGTGGTGCAATTACAGATACATCTTTACCGCAAACGAACTTCGAAATAGAGATACAAAGCCTTGAAAAGCTATCAGTTCCTTGTGCTAATGTTAATCTCAATAAATGTCATAAAGAATGCATATACAATCGACCTGATCTTACCTCAATGGCTAAATGTACATTACATCATTTTCGGAATGTTTTATTCGAAAAATTCATCGGTTTTGGCGGAATTGTTATAATAATTAGAATGCTTCTTGTAATAATCTGCATTGGTTATTATGAGGATAGCACGTATACTTGTGGATAAATTAAGGTTTTTATAAAAATTATCCCAAATTTCTCCAAGTGTTTTGATTATAATTTACAGAGTTTTCAATATCAAAGAATGCTATTTTCAGGATACATGACAAAAAACATTGTACATAATACCTTGCAATCAGAATTAAA
>CM063507.1:54544073-54551573 GCA_032207245.1 Pardosa pseudoannulata | reverse complement strand
GCGTGATGCTGTAACATTAAGAAATGGACAGTATAAAATTGTGTCCTAACCTCTGAAGAGATAAAAGGATCGTAAACTTGCGCTGGTGTGTTAAGGAGACCACCGATTAACTTATCCATCATCCCGGGCTGGTACAGGATGAAAGGTTTCCGTAACAGATCACGAAGGTCTATGGAATCTGTAATTAAATAAACGGGGTTAAAAGAAGCTGATTAAAATAAATACATGCTTTCTCTAAAGGTGCCAGACAATGTTAGTTGTAAAACTTTTTACATAAACTTTTATTACTTCATTCTTAAATTTTACAAAACTATATGATAAAATATAACTTTTTTGTTTATATATAAAATTTTAACCAAGGCTGAACCTATATATATATATATATATATATTATATATATATATATATATATCTATATATATATATATATATATATATATATATATATATATATATATATATATATATATATATATATATATATATATAATATATATATATATTATATAAATATATACATATATATATATACATATATATATATATATATATATATATATATATATATATACATTATGTATACATCAAATTAAAAAAATAATACTATTTCTAAATCTAAGGCAATAGAGTGATTTAAGTAAAACTGAAAAAAATTTACAAAAATAGTTAGTAAAAGCCTATTACAAGTCAACATGAACAATCAACATGTACATGCTTTTTTTTCCTTCTCCAAAACGAAGTTACTTCACGAAACACTCTAAATATTTGAACAACATTCTACGTTGACTGATACTCATCCGCGTAGTTATGGTCCTTATCCTACATCCTCACATCGCTTGTTAACTCCTTTATATATTCTACTTAACAAACAACATGATGACTAGATGAAAACGGGATTCAGTTTTTTCCCTTCTCCAAAACGACGGTACTATACTAAACGCTGTAAATATTTATACAATAACTTTCTACCTTGTCTGATACATACCCACGAAGTTATGGTCCTTATCGTACATCCTCACTCTGCTCTGGATATGCGTATGTCCAAACCGGAAGGCCGCCGACTGGAAGGCGTTAGCAGGACCCATGTGAGCGTTCTCGTCATAACCATACCAGTACCCCTACAACAGCGGATAGCGAAGAATTAGAACAAAAAGAGAAAATCATTTCCGGATAACCACTTGCAGCACATTGCAATATTATACATGTAGATAATCAGAGGCTTTCAAAAAGTGACAAATGTTGCGAGACAAGTCACTAAAAGGTAACAGAGGATAAAAGGGATTGAAAAGTGAAATTATGTTTTGAATTATATTACTAATAATGTTATCAATTTTAAAAATAAAACAATACGAAGAACTACTTTGAGCAAGTCTTCCTATAACCCTAGTGGTGCTCTTCAAAACGAAGGGGCATTTATTCGACTCACGCTCTTGTCTTGTGACATGTCACACTTGTAAGACTTATCATAAGAAATAACAACAGTATTTCAGCATTTACTCTAATATTATGAAGGTAAAGAGTTTTTTTCTAACTTTAGCATTTATGGGTTTACTGCAGACACTTGCATTTATTCGACTCACGAGCTTATCTTGTGACATGTCACAATTGTAAGACTTATCATAAGAAATAACAAAATTACTTCATAATTTACTCTAATATTATGAAGGTAAAGAGTTTTTTTCTCCCGTTAGCATTTATGGTTTTACTGCAGACACTTGCATTTATTCGACTCACGGGCTTGTCTTGTGACATGTCACACTTATAAGACTTATCATAAGTAATAACAACAGCATTTCAGCATTTACTCTAATATTATGAAGGTAAAGAGTTTTTATTCTAACTTTAGCATTTATGGGTTTACTGCAGACACTTGCATTCATTCTACTCACGGGCTTGTCTTGTGACACGTCACACTTGTAAGACTTATAAGAAATAACAATACTATTTCAGCATTTACACTAATATTATGAAGGTAAAGAGTTTTATTTCTCCAGTTAGCATTTATGGTTTTACTGCAGACACTTGCATTTATTCGACTCACGGGCTTGTCTTGTGACATGTCACACTTGTAAGACTTATCATAAGAAATAACAACAGCATTTCAGCATTTACTCTAATATTATGAAGGTAAAGAGTTTTTTCTCCCGTTAGCATTTATGGTTTTACTGCAGACACTTGCATTTATTCGACTCACGGGCTTGTCTTGTGACATGTCACACTTGTAAGACTTATCATAAGAAATAACAACAGCATTTCAGCATTTACTCTAATATTGTGAAGGTAAAGTTTTTTTCCCCGTTAGAATTTAGGGTTTAACTGCAGACACTTGCATTTATTCGACTCACGGGCTGGTCATGTAACATGTCACACTTGTAAGACTTATCATAAGAAATAACAACAGCATTTTAGCATTTACTCTAATATTATGAAGGTAAAGAAGTTTTTTTCCTACCGTTAGCATTTATGGTTTTACTGCAGACACTTGCATTTATTCGACTCACGAGCTTGTCTTGTAATATGTCACACTTGTAAGACTTATCATAAGAAATAACAACAGTATTTCACCATTTACTCTAATATTATGAAGGTAAAGAGTTTTATTTCTCCAGTTAGCATTTATGGTTTTACTGCAGACACTTGCCTTTATTCGACTCACGGTCTTGTCTTGTGACATGTCACACTTGTAAGACTTCTCACAAGAAATAACAACAGTATTTCAGCATTTACTCTAATATTATGAAGGTAAAGAGTTTTTTCTCCCGTTAGCATTTATGGTTTTACTGCAGACACTTGTATTTATTTGACTCACGGGCTTGTCTTGTGACATGTCGCACTTGTAAGACTTATCATAAGAAATTACACCAGTACTTCGGCATTACTCTAATATTATGAAGGTAAAGAGTTTTTTTTCTCCCTTTAGAATTTATGGTTTTACTGCAGACACTTGCATTTATTCGACTCACGGGCTTGTCTTGTGACATGTTACACTTTTAAGACTTATCATAAGAAATAACAACAGCATTTCAACATTTACTCTAATATTATGAAGGTAAAGAGTTTTTTTCTCCCGTTAGCATTTATGGTTTTACTGTAGACACTTGCATTTATTCGACTCACGGGCTTGTCTTGTGACATGTCACACTTGTAAGACTTATCATAAGAAATAACAACTGTACTTCAGCATTTACTCTAATATTTTGAAGGTAAAGAGTTTTTTTTTCTCCAGTTAGCATTTATGGTTTTACTGCAGACAGTTTTCATTTCCTACCTCATATCACTATACAAAAAGTTTTTATTTATTTTATTTACCCTTAAAGTTTAGCTCATGAATTCGGAGACGCATTGCTTTTATATAAATTATAAAAGTAAAGATAATGTCACAAAATGTATTAAAAATTCATTGCAAATAAATGCATCACCTTCACAATTTAAACCTGATTGTTCTTAATTCTGCTTTCTGCTTTGTTTTATTATACTTGGTTGGAGAGTTGAAACAAAATCTTTTTAATTCTTGTAAAAACCTGTGACAGAATTGCACAACTTGCCCTGCCTTAATCTATGACAAGATGTCTGCACCATTTCGAATTGTATGGGAAATATTTGTCATATAAGAACAGAAACTTTTCAAAGCCATCTGATTTGTGGACACGGCTACCAGGTCTGCAAGTGACTTTCTCAACACTGGTCTTCCTTATCCTGACTTGAAAAATTACATGAAAGATCTTTTACACAATGAATGACAGATCTCCTGGGATAACATTCCTTCAAATAAACTGCGGGAAATTAAAACAAAAATAACTAAATGGCCCCAACTCCCTTCTAGGAGACATGACGTTATACTCACTCGTCTACGAGTGGGTCATTGCAGACTCACCCATGCCCATCTCTTGCTGGGTGAAGCTCCTCCACAGTGTGCGTATTGCAAGACTCCTTACACAGTCGCACATATTTTAACGTCCTGTGTTTGTTCTAAATCAATGTATATAAAATTTTTTGGTAATCCATCTCCTAATCTTAATTTAATCATTGGGGAAACTCCACATCCAAACTTGTTCCCCTTTCTTCGACGTATTGGTTTTTATACCGAAATTTGATTTTTGATTGTTATTCAATTTTCTAATTTTCAATTTTTAATCATTCAATTTTCAATTTTTTTATAACTTAAAATCTTAATTATTCACTCAATTTTCAATTCTTGTTAATTTGTATATAACTCAATCTTTATTCGTGTTTTCTGCTGAATGTTATATTGTTATTGTTACTTTAATCCGTTTTAGAACCTTTCATTTTATATTTTGTCGAATTTTTTTTTATCTAAATTTCGTCTTTAGTTTATTGCCACATCTTGTTTGGCGCAGTTTGTCCCAAGAGGATTTAGCGCCATTAAACTTCAACCAACCAACCAACCAACCAAAGCCATCTGATATCCATCCATTTTTATCCTGATCTGTAAACCTGTCATAAAAGTGAGCCATTATCCAAGCATTCTTACCTCTTTGACAAGTGTGAGATTGTACTTCCTGAGGTATTCAGGTCCGAGTATGAGAGGCAGGAACTCGTTGTAGGCGATGTGTTGGACGGTGGCGGCCAAGATGTGCCTCGTCTCCTGGTACAGCCTTTCATCGTCCCAGTGCGGGTTCAGGAAAGCCAGTTCCTGGGCCACCCTGTTGTGGTCTCGGACGTACACCGTATGTAGCACCGTCAGATGGATCTGCTCATTTACACGGTCATCGCCTGCAAAACAAATTGAGTTACAGTCTAATTATCCCCTAATTAGACAACGCGTTGTTTACTCATAATTTTTTATTAGAACGTCCTCACCTCCTCGCTTCCTTTGTGAGCTGGAGTGTACTAAATTTTTGTTTGGATCACTTTTTGCCTAGAAGCCTAAATTTATGTTTTGATCTACTTACGTTCGGAGATTAAAGTGAAGACCTTACATTTTGCTAGGTACTCCGTTAAGCGGTTCGCACGTACAATTCCGCCAAACAAATGATGTCTTCAAAGCGGTTGTCAAGTACAATTTTTGACCTCCAAAATAGTTCCAAAAATGGATGTAATGTACATTTCTGCCAGTGTTTGGGGTAGGAGGATCAGGTCGATTGTATAGAAACTGCATCCCTCTTCGACTGACATTTATTGAGGGATGCACCCCTACTCCCTGAGTCACAAAGAAACTGACAGCTTTTCATGGCTTTGTAAATCTCTATTTCGAAGTATTTCGTTTCCGGTAACAGATGTATTTTTAATTGCACCACTTAAATATCTTGGATAACTTTCGTAAAAAAATATAATTTTCTTAAAGAATACTTTTATTTGTACTTTTAGAATCCATTATTTCTTATGGGATGATCTTCGAGACTTAGCGAGCTTTATGTGTATTAAAAATTAACAATCTATAATATCTATATGTCTATTTATAACCGGAAGTAAAGGGACGGGAAAGAGGGTGGATTTCCCATATTCCATTCTAGTCGACAAGGAAAAAATCATAGAACGCTTTGGCCATTGACAGAATAAACCTTTAGTGTATTTTTGGAGACTTTTATGAGACGGTGTGTTCCACTCGGAGGGTTAAACCCAATGACCTTGAAAACAAATTGAATCCATCAGCTACAGGCAGGGACTATTCTGGGCTTTTAGCCGCCTTCGGAAGAGATAGTTTTTGGACACACCCTACCAATACGGTGTGAAGATTTCCATTTGTCCGATCACGCGCCAAATTAGCTGATCGTAGTGCACCTGTACCTGGACAATAGCGTGGCATTGCAGAGTCGGGGATCTTGACAATCAGACTGAATAGACGAATACGCCCCTGATGGATCTCGTTAATGAACTCTCGGAAATTGAGATTTTAATAATGCTGCTTCACTGCTAACTTATCTGTGGCGCAGTGGTCAGCGTAACGGGCCCCAGGAAAGGAAGTCTCAGGATAGAATTACCACACAGGCGGTAAATGAATTTTAATTTACTCTAATTAAGTATGTGGTGGGTGTACATCAATTTTTTTTAAACTTGACGTACGTGTGAAGTATTTTTAAAATAATTTTTTTCAAAATATTAAGATATAAACAGCGGTATATGCATAAATATATATATATATATATATATATATATATATATATATATATATATATATATATATATATATATATATATATATATATATATATATATATATATATATATATATACATATATATATACATATATATATATATATATATACATATATATATACATATACATATATATATACATATATATATACATATATATATATATATATATATATATATACATATATATATATATATATACATATATATACATATATATATACATATATATATATATATATACATATATATATATATATATATATATATACATATATATATATATATATATATATATATATATATATATATATATATATATATATATATATATATATATATATATATATATATATATATATATTGTGAAGACTCCCTTTTGTCCGAGCACGCGCCAAAACAGCTGATCGTAGTGCACCTGTACCTGGACAATAGCGTGGCGTTAGGTATCTTGACAATCGGATTGAATAGACGAATACGCCCCTGAGAGATCTCGTTAATGAACGCTCGGAAATTCCGTGAAGAGACAGCCAGCGAATGAGAATTCAGTTGAAAAGTATAACTGTAACTTTAGCTGGAGTTTTCATGTAGCTGGGATCTTAACTGAGAAAAAAACAGTGGCGGGACCGTAACTGACCCCCAGGTATAAAAAGCCTACAATTTTGTGACTCAGGGCTTTTTGTCATTTTTTTCGGAGGTGTGTTGACCTCGTGGAAGCTTTTTTCCTTTTTACTAGAGAGCTTGCTAGTTTGAGAGATTCATAAAGTCTGCTCATATAAGGAGTGGCAGAATCTCGATACCGAACGGGGGATAAATTGGGTTTGATTGCACCCTGAAAAGACTCCCCATTTGTAAGAGATTATTAAATCTCTTGGTTTTCTCTCGACTGTGATTGTCGTGAGGAAGTGTCATCGGAAACCATCCTTTTGCAGTTCTAGATGATTTAGGAATTAATGTTCCTTTGTAAATAGCCATATTTAATCCAAAATTAAAGTGAATTTCCAATTTTATTCTTTGACTGTGATCCACTATTCACATTACCTCTCATTTGAGAATATGGAAGGTGTCACAACGGATTCCCATATTCATTATTTAAAACAATGCATAGAAGATTACATGTTTTTATGACCGCTTCATGTAATTGACTAGGAATACAAACAATTTAAAAACTTGTATACACCATATATTTCGATTTTTAATCTATACCTGCAAATGCACGCCCATTAACTGAACTCCTTTTACTTTCTTATTAGTCAGTTTATCAATAATATCATATGATTCAAATTTTTTTTTACATAATTTTTCTTCAACTGACAACTATACCGTCTAAATTAGTAGAGAGACAACTTTGTCTTGACTTGACAACTATTTCGTTGTGAAA
>CM063507.1:54526573-54534073 GCA_032207245.1 Pardosa pseudoannulata | reverse complement strand
CTTGGACATTGGCAATTTTTTTAGCACGTAGAGTGCTTCTTTTACTTTTTAATTTTTATATATATTTTTTGCATATTTTCTTGTCGTTTGTTCTAATTTTGAACATTGTTATATAGATCAGTGGTATTATACTATAATTAAAAGCAATATAAAGCAACTTTGGGTTATCAATGTCTTGGAAATAACAATGCAATGTACTACACCACAGCAGACATATATAACATATATTATAAATTGCCTTCTTTTCTCAAAATTGTAAATATGTAAACGAACCTCAACAAAAATCTTACCAAAGCACTTTTGAACTTCATACAGCAACTTAATCCTTATAAATGTAATTTAGTTATTTTAAAGTAATCAAGGCTTTCCAAATAAGGTAGCTAGGACATGTATTTCGATATAGCGAGGTGAATCCTGTTAAAAAAAACTGTCCAAACTCCAGAGGGAAAGACGAAAATAGAAAGACAGAGAACGAGGTGGATAGATCGAGTGGAAAAGTGTTTGGAGGACAATTGATAAATTTAACTCTCTTTATTCAGTTAAATCTCAATAGATCGAAAACTATTTACCTCTTTTAACGAACGTTCGAACAGAACCGCAACGTCCAGAGTAAGCCCCTATATGATAAATTGATAAATTTAACCCTCTTTATTCAGTTAAATCTCAATAGATCGAAAACTATTTACCTCTTTTAACGAACGTTCGAACAGAACCGCAACGTCCAGAGTAAGCCCCTATTGGTGTAAGCTAGCTGAGTCTTGGCCGGTAACTGGCTGTAGTGTCTAGGAAGAAGACGAATACACTGCAATGTACAGTTCTTGTACATAAACCTCATGCATAATTTTGGTAGTTTATAATCCATTTTAATTTCTGGTCATGTCAGCAAAACTGTGAACATCCAAAAATTATTTATGGAGTGGTTAAAGCAATTGAGGAATGAACAACCACTTATAATTTGAAGATTAACTATAAGAAACATTCTTAAATATACAGACGATTCAAGCGTAGTACCTTGTATAATTTAACCCTCTTTATTCAGTTAAATCTTCGGACTTTTTTTAACGAACGGTCGAACAGAACCGCAACGTCCAGAGTAAGCCCCTATATGATAAATTGATAAATTTAACATTCTTTATTCAGTTAAATCTCAATAGATCGAAAATTATTTACTTTTTTTAACGAACATTCGAACAGAACCGCAACGTCCAGAGTAAGCCCCTATATGATAAATTGATAAATTTAACCCTTTTTATTTTATTATTTACTCTTTTTAACGAACGTTCGAACAGAGATGAGAATCAATTTTGTAGTCACACTGAAATCTTCTCCTTCTAGATTTGGAAAATTATCCCTTTTTATCCTGATGGTACTTATAAGTACCACTTCAATCAAACACCTATTTATTCCGCAACGTCCAGAGTAAGCCCCTGTATGATAAATTGATAAATTTAACCTCTTTATTCAGTTAAATCTCAATAGATCACTTCGAAGGTAAGCATTTCATTTGTTTTATTCATAATTTAGTGTTTTATTTTCTATAATAGAATCAAAAACATATGTTGGTTACTTTTTTTAAACGAACGGTCGAACAGAACCGCATAACTGCTAAAATACAGTAGAGAGTAAGCCCCTATATAATAAATTGATAAATTTAACCCTCTTTATTCAGTTAAAAATGCAGCAAGAAAGTTGATGGTAAATTCATTCAGGATAGATCGAAAATTATTTACTTTTTTTAACGAACGTTCGAACACAACCGCAACGTCCAGAGTAAGATTTTTTAAACATAGTTAGAACAAATTGTAAATTGGAAAACTGAAATACTAAATTTTTTTTCTAGAAATTTTTTAAATAAGAGACACTTTGTAATACAGTTTCTATTTATAACATACTATCTATAATTCTATTATCTAATATAACTATAGTTTTAGACATATAATTCTATATATTACCTAATTAAATGTCTAATACTGTATTTAAATTATTCCTCTTGTTAAACGGTGAAAAGGCGGAATGTAAGATAAACACATGCCCGAGAAAATCGCGGGATGAGCAAATATTGCTAAACTAGCATATAGCCCGTCATATGACGGCATCAGTAAAATTTTTAATTTTCCAAAATTGTAAAGTACCTTATGAGGCAACTAGTCTCTATAGTTGAAATTTTTACACGGATGGTTTTAAAGTGTTTAGAACTGAATTCCTTTTGTTTTTTGGCCGAGAAAACTATCCTGCAACAAAAAATAATCGATAAAAATCATCACATATGTACCTAACCTATTATATAAGCCAAATATAAAAGAAAATTATAAAACAAACAATGATAAAACCTATGAAAATAAGAGATGATTAAATGAAATGGTTAAAGGAATGACGTCATAATGCTAGAAAAATGTTATTTTTACCTATTTATTATATGATAAATTGATAAATTTAATCGCTTGCTCTTAACCGGGGAAAATAGGACTTGAAATAATAAATTGAAGATTTAAAAAAAAGAGGGGAAGGGGTGGATTGTGAACGTTTTAAATAAGGCAGTTTGTTGCTGTGATATATGAAGTATATTTATACCAATTTATTCTAAAAGAATTAGTTTTATTAGATTTAATTTTTAAAAAATCGAATCGGATCTATAGTTTAGGAGAAGATAAACATTACTCTCTTTGAATTTTGCTAACTATGGATGCCTCTATCCATTCCAGGTTCAAACCGCTTTATAATATCGTGGACAGACGTACAGATAACTTAGGCTATTATTATATAGGGGATTTGAATTGCCCGTGGAAATCGCAGGATAAGCAGTCAGAGGGTTAATCACCTGCTCTTAATCGCGGAAAATAAGCCTTGAAATAATGGTATTAAACGTTCAAAAAGGGGGAAAGGGGGGATTTCGAAAGTTTTAAAGACGACAGTATTTTTTGCTGCAATATAAAGCATAGTTAAACCAATTTATTTTAGAACCGGATCGATAGTTTACGAGAAGATAAAATTTACTCGTCGTGAATTTTGCTAACCCTAATTGATCAAGAATCCAATATGGATGCTTCTACCAATTCCAGGTCCAACCGCTTCATAAATTCGAGGACAGACGGATAACTTAGACTGCTATTATATAGGGGGTTGACAATAGGTCGTCAGGATTTAAAGAAATTTAACGAAATTTATAATAAACTTAATTCCCGATTTTCATTAATTTTTCTCTCTTTTCTGATTATTTACTTTTTATTTTAGTTTTTTAAAAACTTATTTATTTATTGCTTTTTTGTTAATAAAATGCTTTTATGCTAAAGAAAGGTAATGTATTTTGATAGATGGGATAAAAGTGCACAATAATTTTGAATTATGAAATATTTTAATTAAATGTTTATATGTAAAAATAAGAAAATGTATATATATAGTTTGTATGTATTTTTTTACTTTATTGAATTTTAAAAGAATTAGATTTATTGGATGTAAGTTTGTGTTAATATAGGTTAAATTAGTCTCTGATAAAGTATAGTGAATGCAATTTTTCCCCACTCGCCATTGGCTTAGGCTATTATTACCCAGATGTTTAACCCCTTCCGGTATGATTTAATAATGAAAAACTGTGCATGAAATAACCATTTAATGATTTTTGTCGCTTTAATAGTTGATTTTTTATTTCAAAAAACTTGTTTCATTTTACAATTCTTACATATTCTTAATTAAAATCCACTTTTTACATAGAGTTAAATAATATCAGAAACAGTAAAATTAAGAAAATATAATTTCTAAAAATTAGATTTGTTAGAATTCTAATAGCAAAACATTAATAAGGTATACAGATAATTGTCTTCAAGCTAGTGTTACTTTTCAAAACAAAGTGCAAAGGAATTCTTAATTGTTTACACCGCCAAGTAGTCTCACTTTTAATTTGATTCTTGTAAACACACACGGCTTTAATAATGAAACATTTTTTGCATATGCACAGATTCTTTAAGGTAGGTTTTCTTTTATTCTGATTCATTAATTTTGGACTCAAAATAGTTTTTGGATTAAAAAAGAGAAAAACTAAAATTAAAACTAAAGAGAAAAGACTAAAACTAAAGTGAAAATTTAAGGTTTGCCTGTATTTTGTTTATTGGACAGTGAAAAGGGTAAAACTAAAGAGAAAAGACTAAAACTAAAGAGAAAAGGTGAAAACTAAAGTGAAAAGGGTAAAACTAACGAGAAGAGGCTAAAACTAAAGAGAAAAGAATAAAACTATAGAGAAATATTGGCGAAGCGAGAGTCAAATCATGGTCTATAAATTGTCCCCTAAAATTAAAGAGAAAAGGCTAAAAATAACGGGAAAAGGCTAAAAATAACCTGAAAAGGGTAAAACTAAAGTGAAAAAAGCTAAAGCTGAAAGAGAAAAGGCTAAAAACTAAACACGTCTTGTTAACCAGTATTTTATATATTTAAGAAATTTTGTAAATAGATAGAGGACCTAATCTCGATTTTAAAAATGTATGCAAAATGGGTACCTTTGTGGGTCTAAAATGTTGGGCCCGGAACACTTCTGGTTGAAGGGTATCTATTGCTGATCAGGAGAGGGAATCTATATCATCCGTTGGTCTCGTCAGGGGCTTCCTCCTGAGTCTCTGGGGTGCGGCCGTACTATTTGGTGCAGGAACACTTCCTGTCGGACTTGGCTGGACTCTCCTAGTGTGGGCTCTCGAGCACCTTCTCCTCTGGACTCACGAATCTCTTCCGTCTGACCCGACTGGACTCCCGACTTTCGAACACCTTCTTTTGGGACACCCGAACTACTTCTCTGGGACCTCCAACCATCTCCCATCAATCTCTCATCTTTTTAGATTTTTGATATTTTATTATTTCAACCTTGTCCCCTTCTCCTTCTTGTCTTCCAATCGGGATAGTTGTAAGGATTTCATTGGTCTGACCAAACCCCGCCCTGAGACCGCCAACGTGAAAAACCTTAGCCCTTCTAATTGGGCACTGTCCCTTAGGGACTCATAAATACTCCACAAAGGTACATTCTTATTTAATGTCAAGTACGGAGACGGGATTCTAATCTGGGACTTTAATCAGAACCCCGCCCGAGACCACCGTAAAAGACAACAATATCCGTTGAAAAGAAATTTATTATCAGATCTAAATCGCCTCATCACAATGTGTATTATGGAAATGCTATGAGGAAACACTAATTCTCTAAGAGTTATGCAGCATGGTGTATGGGTTATATTTTATCACAAGCATTCGATAGACATATAGAACCTTCTCACCCATTTTGTCCTTCAGGATTTCAGGAAGATTCGCTGTGCATTTATCCGAGAGTTTGTACATTGTTACTTCCACAATCCTACAAATATTAAAATTTTATACTTCCTGCCGTAATAGATGCTATAAAAGATATTTTTAAAGATCTCAGCACGCGAATCGTACTCAAAAAAATTTAGGAGAATACACACCGATCCCAATGTCACACATCAACTATATATATATATATAACGTGAGAGGAAAACCATTTTCACGGATATATAATGACAACAGAAAATACTACTGCATTAACTTCCCATTGACTGTTGAACGACCAGTAAATATCAATTCTTCAAAATCTAGATTCAGTTGAATGAACATTCTCTGACATTTCATTTTAACTTAATATTTAGAAAGATGTATACTGTAAAGGTACTGAGGAAATGGGGAGAATTATCAAGAATAGAACTGACAAAAAAATTAATTGGTATGCATGTTTCAGCTCACCAAACGTCTCTTCCAACCCCCAACTCTTGCTTTTGGGCGGGACCTGGCAACTCTGAACATCAACAGAGGCCGAGATAATGGTCTTCCTGGCTACAATGACTATCGCGAATGGTGTGGTATGCCCAGAATTAAGACCTTTGAAGAAATGGAGTACTATCTCAACAACGGGACCGCTTTGCTATACTCGAAGATATATAGGTAAGTTTTAAGACTGAATGATGCCCCATTCTTATAAAAACAGATTTTTATTACTGAATGTCAAAGAATTCTCAGAATTCTCTGACATTCCACCTTAGCAATAAACATATTTATTAATATATATATTAGATTTACAATATATATTTTTTCAATATATATTTACAATATATATTTTCAATTCTACTTCAAATCTGGAATTATTTCATAAAAGGAACAGAACACTCATTTTTTATTATAATCTTCTTCTTCGTAAGCCCTACAGCTTGTTACAGGCCAAGGCTGTTTTCCAAGTTTCCTCTGTGAATTTGTTCAGCCCAATGTCCATCAATCGGTTGACTCCAAATAGCTTAAGGTCTTTCCCCTGTATAAAATTTTACTGGGAAAGATAGTAGTAAAACCAGCTACACTGAAAGTACCGCTAGTTCTTTTTTCTCTCGAACTAATTTATCGTATTTCCAATAAATTTTGAATTTACTTAATTTTTCATTTACCAGCCATTCGGTATTTGTTGCAATTTCAAGTGGTTAAAATGGAGTCATCTTTAGAAAAGACTAAAAAAGCTTTGGATTTTGAATCATTGGGTCCGCGAATCAAAAGCTTTATGATCTGAAAAGTAGCCTGTATCTCAAACATTCGAGTAAATACTGTAAAATAATAATTTCCTGCCCCATCCAAAAATGATACGCTCTTACCGTTATTGTAAACTGGTGGCAGAAATCTGACAAAGGGCGTGTTGGAGGCTCCCCAGACGCTGTGTCTCATATTGTTGCAGTGGCCATCCATCGAACGGTACCTTGATGATATGCAAGGGCTGGGCTTGAAATGAGGAGGACATACCTCCCAGATGTCTGTTTTGGAAGTGTCCAGTGTAGGCAAGTCCTCGTTGATCTCCTTGGGGCTAAGGTGGAACCTAGTAAAAAATGAAAGAAAGATTATTCTCTAACTCTTAGATTCTTCCAGTTCAGAAAAAGCTGTATTGAATTGAAGAATGGAAAGCAATCACTGGGATAAGGATTTTTCCATTTCAGAAAAAAATGTAATGAATTGAAGAATGGGGAACAATTGATGAGATAAGGATTCTTCCAGTTCAGAAAAAAATTGTAATGAATTGAAGAATGGGGAACAATCGCTGGGATAAGGATTCTTCCAGTTCAAAGAAAAATTGTAATGAATTGAAGAATGGGGAACAATCGCTGGGATAAGGATTCTTCCAGTTCAGAAAAAAATTGTAATGAATTGAAGAATGGGGGAATAATCGCTGGGATAATGATTTTTCCAGTTCACAAAAAAAAATTGAAATGAATTGAAGAATGGGGGAATAATCGCTGGGATACGGATTTTTCTAGTTCAGAAAAAAAAGTTGTAATGAGTTGAAGAATCGGAAACAATTGCTGGCATAAGGATTCCTCCAGTTTAAAAAAAGTTGTAATGAGTTGAAGAATGGGGAACAATCGCTGAGATAAGGATTCTTCCATTTCAGCAAAAAATTGTAATGAATTAAAGAATGGAGAACAATCGCTGGGATAAGGATTATTCCAGTTCAGAAAAAATTGTAATGAATTGAAGAATGTG
>CM063507.1:54514073-54521573 GCA_032207245.1 Pardosa pseudoannulata | reverse complement strand
TAATTACTATAAACACACAATTTTGTGTGGGTATTCCTGGAGCCATGCCACCTTTCCAGTAGTTAATAAAAAGGCCCAGAACACATATTTCAAGGCATTTTTCTTTGAGAACGTGATGTAATATATCATCAATTATTTTCTCTGTGTTCTTATTCCATGCATAAGAACATATTTGGCCTTACTCTAAATATGTAAATTGTTTTAATTTTTAACACCAGGGTAGGTAATTACTATGAATACATAATTTTGTGTGGGTATTCCTGGAGCCACGCCGCCCTTCTAGTAATTAATAAAAAGGCCCAGAACACATATTTCGAGGCTTTGTTCTTTGAGAACGCAATGTAATATATCATCAAATATTTTCTGTGCTCGTGTTCTTAATCCATGTATAAGAACATATTTGGCAGCACACTAAATATGTAAATTATTTTAATTTTTAACACCAGGGTAGGTAATAACTATAAACACACAATTTTGTGTCGGTATTCCTGGAGCCACGCCTCTTCCAGTAGTTAATAAAAAGGCCTATCACAGATATTTCGAGGCTTTGTATCTTGAGAACTATATAATATATTATAAATTATTTTATTTCGTGTTCTTAATATGTATAAGAACATATTTCGCAGCACACTAAATATGTAAATTATTTTAATTTTTAACACCAGGGTAGGTAATTACTATAAACACACTTTGTGTGGATATATAAATATATGTTTATTTATATCATACTAGCTTCTCCGCGCTCAGCCACTGATTTGAGATTACATAATTACTGATTAATTACGCTAATGACCGATACTTTTAAGGATTATTTTAATTTCAGAGAAACTTTTACGAATATTTAGGAAATATTTACCATCAATTGTGGGCCTGTGTTGTTAATATTCACTAGGATTTTATATTCTGCACAGGATTGCCCGAAGAAACTTTAATATTTACAGTAATTATAACGTATTTTCAAGGGGTAAAGTGCATTAATAGCACTGATGATCAAACATCAGTCGTGGGGCTACAACGCTAATTTCTGTTCTAATTTCATATCCTGTGACAAGATAATCGGAAGAGGTTTTAATATTGACAGTGACCTGCAGGTGGTAACAGAGAATGTTACTACAAAATTTGGTGACTATACAACAGATGGTATGGATTTGAATAAAACACACGCAAAAAATTAAAACACTATTTTCTACACACAGATAAGCTTCTATACAGGAATCTAAACAAATTGCACTAATAATGCAAGAAATGCACTAGCATGCACTGGTAATACACGAAAGGATGAATACTTAATTACTTACTGAGTTTCTTTTTGGCTTTAGCAAGAGCTCTGTTGACGTCATCATATCGAATGCATACACTGGGGTTGAGTGGTCCCGGATAACTGCTGCAAAAAGAATACAGAAGGTTAAGACTTAAAAAGTTTCAACACTTTTTTTATAGCAAATAAAATTTTTCCTGATTTATCAATATTTCGAAGCTTGATGAGATAACTGAAGAAGTGACATCTGGTGAAGTGATATTGTTACACTATTCAAAGTTAAGAGAATTATTTTTAACACATTGTGTGCGGATACATTTCGTAGCGGAATTGTACCGGGAGCTGGCGTTTTAACCCTTTAACGGTCCCTAATAATAATTCTTTGGGATTTAAGGAAATTAGTTCATAAATGGTATCTATGAGCTTTATAAATATAAAATTCATAATTTTTATTTACATTCCTAGAGGGAATTTGAAGGTCGTTTAACCCACTAAGCGGTTCGCACGTACAATTCCGCCAAACCGATGATGTCTTCAAAGCGGTTGTCAAGTACAATTTTCGACCTCCAAACACGTTCTGAAAATGGATGTAATGTAAATTTCTGTCAGTGCTTTTTCTGCCAGTATTTGAGGTAGGAGGATCAGATCGATTGTTTAGAAACTGCACCCCATTTTAACTGACATTTATTGAGGGATGCACCCCTACTCCCTGAGACACAAAGACGCTGATAGTTTTTCATGGCTTTGTAAATCTCTATTTCGAAGTATTTCTAGATGCATCTCTAATTGCACCACTTAAATATCTTGGATGACTATCTTTAAAAAATATAAATAATTCTCTTAAAGAATATTTTTATTTGTACTTTTAGAATCCATTATTTTTTGTCGGATGATCTTCGAAACTTGAGGAGCTTTATGTGTATTAAAAATTAGCAATCTATAATATCTATTTATATATCTATTTATAACCGGAAGTAAAGGGACAATAACGAGAGTGGGTTTCCCGTATTCCATTTTAGTTGACTAAGGGTTAAGGAAAAAAAATCATAGAACGCTTTGGCCACTGACACAATAAACCTTTAGTATATTTTTGGAGACTTTTTTTTAGTCGGCTTGTTCCACTCGGAGGGTTAAAGTGCAAAATCCAGCCCCTCGTAAGGAGCGAAAATACTTTTTAAAAGGTTTAATTATACTGGGAGAACAATGATTATTATCATAAAAAAATGTTATAATAAAAAAACTAAACAATTTATAGCCGAAAGATGGCTGCATGGCAGGGAGCTGCTTTTCATTGCAGGAATTTGTGGGTTGAAATACCACTGCAGGAATGTTTGTAGCCATTTGTAATTGTCTTTAAGCTGTAGATCCCGGTCTCATTAGCTTTAGGTTTGGAAAACAATAGACTGTAGCGCTTCAAATCAAACAACTAAACCCAGCATAAACAATTTGTAAGAATAGAATATAAAAACATCCTTCATATGTTTTTGAAAAGGGGAGAAAAAATTTAACAGGTGGTTTCGCTTCGTTAAAGGGTTAAGCGTCAATTTAGTGATTCAGTTAAATAACAACAGATCGAAAATTATTTCATTTTTTAACCAACTTTTCGTATTTTATATTGAAATATATCAACAAATATAGAAATATATAAATAAATACTATAAGATTTTGTAAACAAAAAATATATTTTTAATGGATAAATTTATAATAGTACCGTAAATATGAAAAATCTAATAGAAAGAGTAGTATATAGCATTAAGTTTTTCAAATTATGCTATATATAAACATTTTTACATTATAAAAAATGAAAAGAGCAATCATAAAACTAATAATGTAAAAACTTGTTTTTATTTGTCTAAATATTTCTAGAATCTGTGTAGTAAACAAGAACATTCGGCTTCGTTTTCCTGTATATAACCTTTTTTTGTACCCATAAACAAACCATGTTGTTACAATAATCCGTAATAGTACGTGACTCGCTCTCAAGTGTGAATAGTCAGAAAACGTACTAGTACGTGTCTCGTATACAATATGTTAACAGTCTCATATGCATTTGAATAGTTTTATACTAATCTGAAGCTATCGTAATTCGTCAATGAATTTTAACAGCTTTGTAATGAACTTTTCGTATTTTATATTGAATTATATAAACAAATATATAAATAGAAATATATAAATAAACACTATAAGATTTTGTAAACAAAAAATATTTTTTTTTGTGGATAAATTTATGATAGTATCGTAAATATGAAAAATCTAATAGAAATAGTAGTATATAGCATTAAGTTTTTCAAATTATGCTATATATAAACATTTTTACATTATAAAAATGAAAAGAGCAATCATAAAACTAATAATGTAAAACTAGTTTTTATTTGTCTAAATTTTTCCAGAATCTATGTAGTATACAAGAACATTTGGCTTCGTTTTCCTGTAAGTACAGTTTGATTTTGTACCCACAAACAAACCCTGTTGTTACACTAATCCGTACTAGTACGCGACTCGCCTTCAAGTATCAATCGTCAGAAAACGTACTAGTATGTCCCTCATACAATGTGTTAAAAGTATCATATGCATTTGAATAGTTTTATACTAATCTGAAGCCATGGTAATTCGTCAATGAATTTTAACAGCTTTGTAATGAACTTTTCGTATTTTATATTGAATTATATAAACAAATATATAAATAGAAATATATAAATAAACACTATAAGATTTTGTAAACAAAAAATATATTTTTAGTGGATAAATTTATGATAGTATCGTAAATATGAAAAATCTAATAGAAATAGTAGTATATAGTTTTAATTTTTTCGAATTATGTTATATATAAACATTTTTACATTATAAAAAATGAAAAGAGCAATCATAAAACTAATAATGTAAAAAACTAGTTTTTATTTGTCTAAATTTTTCCAGAATCTGTAGTAGACAAGAACATTCGGCTTCGTTTTCCTGTATATACCGTTTGTTTTTCTTTGTACCCACAAACAAACCCTGTTGTTACACTAATCCGTACTAGTACGTGACTCGCGCTCAAGTATCAATCGTCAGAAAACGTACTAGTATGTCCCTCATACAATGTGTTAAAAGTATCATATGCATTTGAATAGTTTTATACTAATCTGAAGCCATGGTAATTCGTCAATGAATTTTAACAGCTTTGTAATGAACTTTTCGTATTTTATATTGAATTATATAAACAAATATATAAATAGAAATATATAAATAAACACTATAAGATTTTGTAAATAAAAAATATTTTTTGTGGATAAATTTATGATAGTATCGTAAATATGAAAAATCTAATAGAAATAGTAGTATATAGTATTAATTTTTTCGAATTATGTTATATATAAACATTTTTACATTATAAAAAATGAAAAGAGCAATCATAAAACTAATAATGTAAAAACTAGTTTTTATTTGTCTAAATATTTCCAGAATCTATGTAGTAGACAAGAACATTCGGCTTCGTTTTCCTGTATATACCGTTATTTTTGTACCCACAAACAAACCCTGTTGTTACACTAATCCGTACTAGTACGTGACTCGCGCTCAAGTATCAATCGTCAGAAAACGTACTAGTATGTCCCTCATACAATGTGTTAAAAGTATCATATGCATTTGAATAGTTTTATACTAATCTGAAGCCATGGTAATTCGTCAATGAATTTTAACAGCTTTGTAATGAACTTTTCGTATTTTATATTGAATTATATAAACAAATATATAAACAGAAATATATAAATAAACACTATAAGATTTTGCAGACAAAAAATATATTTTTTAGTGGATCAATTTATAATAGTATCGTAAATATGAAAAATCTAATAGAAATAGTAGTATATAGTTTTAATTTTTTCAAATTATGTTATATATAAACATTTTTACATTAAAAAAAATGAAAAGAGTAATCATAAAACTAATAATGTAAAAACTAGTTTTTATTTGTCTAAATATTTCCAGAATCTATGTAATAGACAAGAACATTCGGCTTCGTTTTCCTGTATATACCGTTTGTTTTTCTTTGTACCCACAAACAAACCATGTTGTTACACTAACCCGTACTAGTACGCGACTCGCGTTCAAGCATCAATCGTCAGAAAACGTACTAGTATGTCCCTCATACAATGCATTAAAAGTCTCATATGCGGTTGAATAGTTTTATATTAATCTGAAGCCATGGTAATTCGTCAATAAATTTTAACAGCTTTATAATGAACTTTTCGTATTTTATATTGAATTATATAAACAAATATATAAATAGAAATATATAAATAAACACTATAAGGTTTTGCAGACAAAAAATATATTTTTTAGTGGATAAATTTATAATAGTATCGTAAATATGAAAAATCTAATAGAAATAGTAGTATATAGTTTTAATTTTTTCGAATTATGTTATATATAAACATTTTTACATTATAAAAAATGAAAAGAGCAATCATAAAACTAATAATGTAAAAACTAGTTTTTATTTGTCTAAATATTTCCAGAATCTATGTAGTAGACAAGAACATTCGGCTTCGTTTTCCTGTATATACCGTTTTTTTTTTGTACCCACAAACAAACCATGTTGTTACACTAACCCGTACTAGTACGCGACTCGCGTTCAAGCATCAATCGTCAGAAAACGTACTAGTATGTCCCTCATACAATGCATTAAAAGTCTCATATGCATTTGAATAGTTTTATACTAATCTGAAGCCATGGTAATTCGTCAATGAATTTTAACAGCTTTGTAATGAACTTTTCGTATTTTATATTGAATTATATAAACAAATATATAAATAGAAATATATAAATAAACACTATAAGATTTTGTAAACAAAAAATATATTTTTTAGTGGATAAATTTATGATAGTATCGTAAATATGAAAAATCTAATAGAAATAGTAGTATATAGTATTAATTTTTTCGAATTATGTTATATATAATCATTTTTACATTATAAAAAATGAAAAGAGCAATCATAAAACTAATAATGTAAAAACTTATTTTTATTTGTCTAAATATTTCCAAAATCTGTGTAGTAGACAAGAACATTCGGCTTCGTTTTCCTGTGTATACCGTTATTTTTGTACCCACAAGCAAACCATGTTGTTACACTAATCCGTACTAGTACGTGACTCGCGCTCAAGTATCAATCGTCAGAAAACGTACTAGTATGTCCCTCATACAATGTGTTAAAAGTATCATATGCATTTGAATAGTTTTATACTAATCTGAAGCCATGGTAATTCGTCAATAAATTTTAACAGCTTTGTAATGAACTTTTCGTATTTTATATTGAATTATATAAACAAATATATAAATAGAAATATATAAATAAACACTATAAGATTTTGTAAAAAAAATATATTTTTTTTAGTAGATAAATTTATAATAGTATATTAAATATGGAAAATCTAATAGAAAGAGTAGTATATAGTATTAATTTTTTCGAATTATGTTATATATAAACATTTTTACATTATAAAAAATGAAAAGAGCAATCATAAAACTAATAATGTAAAAACTTATTTTTATTTGTCTAAATATTTCCAAAATCTGTGTAGTAGACAAGAACATTCGGCTTCGTTTTCCTGTATATATCGTTTTTATTTTATTTATTTTTTTTTTTACCCACAAACAAACCATGTTGTTACACTAACCCGTACTAGTACGTGTCCCACGCTCAAGTATCATTTGTCAAGAAACGTACTAGTACGTGTCCCGCATACTATCTGTTAACAGTCTCATATGCATTTGAATAGTTTTATACTAATCTGAAGCCATGGTAATTCGTTAATGAATTTTAACAGCTTTGTAATGAACTTTTCGTATTTTATATTGAATTATATTGAATTATATAAACAAATATAGAAATATATAAATAAATACTATAAGATTTTGTAGACAAAAAATATATTTTTTAGTGGATCAATTTATAATAGCACCGTAAATATGAAAAATCTAATGGAATACTAGTATATAGTAATCAGTTTTTCAAATTATGCTATATATAAACATTTTTACATTATAAAAAATGAAAAGAGTAATCATAAAACTAATAATGTAAAAAAAAGTCTAAATTGTCTAAATTGTTCCAGAATCTATGTAGTAAACAAGAACATTCGGCTTCGTTTCCCTGTATATACCGTTATTTTTGTACTGTAACGTCGCAACATACATACACCTCCGTGTTTGTGGGGCTTAGTAAAAACAATCGCTTAAAGTCCTAGACTTTATTTATCTCGAT
>CM063507.1:54506573-54509073 GCA_032207245.1 Pardosa pseudoannulata | reverse complement strand
AATCAAATTAGAAGTGAGACACCCTGGCTATGTAAACAATTCAGAACTCCTTTGCACTTTGTTTTGAAAAGTACCACTAGCTTGAAGACTATTATCTTAATTTTACCGTTTCTGATACTTAACACTATGTAAAAAGTGGATTTTAATTAAGAATATATAAGAATTATAAAATAAAACAAGTTTTTAAAATAAAAAATAAATGGTTACTTCCCGCACAGTTTTTCATTATTAAATCGTACCGGAAGGGGTTAAAGTAGGGATATGGTTACAGTTGTCCAAATTATAATACTCTCTATTATTTATATACTTTTCATTATTTTAATGTCCACTACGCATACAAATACTGTTGATTTCAACAAAATCGCATATAAGAGATTAAAATAATTGCATGCAGGATTTTTCAACTGGCCGGATAAAGTAAGCAAAAGGGCAGGATCCGGTCAGCCGGCCGACTTTTGCACACCTCTGATCTAAAAGGTTGCTGGTTGTTCGTGAGCAAGATGTCCTCCAAGTTCTCAAACAATATCTGTGGAGGAGGGGGGTTCAGGCCGGGTGTGAAGGGGTCCTTCTGCATGGTTCTTGCTTCTAAATTTCAAGGACCCATCAAGTTAAGATGTTCTTTTCCTCTAACACTGCTCGTCGAACGAAAGATGAACCCCTTTACCTAGATTCATGTGACCTCTGACCCACGGGCTTGACTCGACCAAAGGCGTCGAGTCAAGCCTCGACTTGCGTACGCAAGGGAGGTTTAGGGGTTAACACCACCCCCCCTTGAGTTATTTATCCCAAAGTGTGTTAAAGCTGTAGAAAACATTTTAAACAAACTTGCATAAACACTCTGTCGTTTGAATATTACTGTATAAATCAATAATTTTTTAGCTTGTTTGTATACTGGTTTAATTCTCTATTTGTTGGTAAATTATTTTTTTTTTGTTTTATTTTGTTTTGTTTTCTATAGAATATTACGTTTAAGATTTGGATACCTGTAATGAATACCTTAAGTCTGAACTAAAACTCTGGTATAAAAGATTAAAAAGGATTAATGCATAGCTTGTTTGTCTTCATACTTCTTTAAAGTTTCCCAAAACTGTGAATGTAATTTAGAATCAAGTTGAATTTGTTTAATCAACCCGTGTGGTTATGTATAAAAAACAAACACACAAACGAACAAACTTCTTAATTTTCAAAGATATATAACTTAAACGCTAGGTATTTATGAGTCCGTGAAATAGACTCCTAGACTTTTATGAATAGAATTAGTTGTTAATGCCGATGATGAAATTTTCATTGCAACAAAAAATAATCGATGATTAAATTTAAATTTATCACGCATGTAACTAATCTATTATTTAAGCCAAATACGAAAGAAAATTATTTACGTAATATATGAGTTCAGTGATAAAAGTATGAAAATAATGCAGACGATATTTAAATAATTTAAAATAAGAAATAATTCAATGAAATGGTTCAAGGAATGACGTCATAACTCTAGAAAAAAAGTGTTATTTTTTACCTGTTTAATGTTTGTGACAAAGAGATAAATTTAATCGCCTGCTCTTAACCTGGAAAATACGGCTTGAAATGATAGTTTGAATGCTCGAAAAGGAAGGAAGGGGGGGGAATTTCGAACGTTGTTAATCTTAACAAGAATTCAACATGGATGTCTCTATACCATTCCTGGTACAACCGTTTCATAAATTCGAGGACAGACGGACAGATAACTTAGGCTATTATTATATAGGGGATACATATATGGCATGTCTATATTTTAGGCATGTAATTTCGGTAAAAAATTTACCATTCTTAATTAGGTTAGAGTCCGCAATTTCGGTGCATACTTAGACCTTAGAAAGCAAATAATCTCGGCTTTGAATGGAAATAAGGGCATTTTACCGACATGAATTCTAAAAAGGGTCACACATTACCCTGAATACTTTTCCGTTCTACCACGTAGTAAAAATTGTTCGGAGAATTCTTGAAATGCAAACCGCCCAGAAGTGGAACAATTTTTCCTCGAGGAATACAATACGGGCGGTACCCAAGCAACCTAAGATAATAAAATTGAAATACAAAACGTAATAATAATAATCAAAATTCATTAGAATCCGCTTACAAGCGAACAACTTTCATATTCGAATGGTCCAAATTTTAAGTTTAATTTTTCTGCTGTATGTGTGTCAATTATATCAGGTCCGAATTTACTGAGAAACGATTTCTGTAATTGGGACTTATGAGATTTAATAGTCTTTTATTTCATTTTACTATTGTCTGTGATTAATTTTATCTCGACATATTGTTGTAATGTGATGTATCACTAGTTATAGAATGCTGCTGTTGAGAATTTACTTTGAATTTTGATGCTACATAGAAATAAGATTAACTTATCTTGAATTATCATATGTAAAACAGAATTACCGATATTTTGACGCTTGGCATGATTCATGGAGAAGTACCCTTAAAGGAACAATATTCAAACAAATTTAGGGTAATTATTTGTTAA
>CM063507.1:54501573-54504073 GCA_032207245.1 Pardosa pseudoannulata | reverse complement strand
GAATGGTTTTGATAGTAATGTTGAGAATGATGAGTGACAGTAAAATACCGTAAATATGATTAAATGTATAATTAGAGATAAAAATTTGAAATATAAAACGTAATAATAATAATCAAAATTCATTAGAATCCTTTTACAAGCGAATAAATTTCATATTCGAATGGTTGAAATTTTAAGTTTAAATTTTCTCCTTTATATGTGTCAATTATTTCGAGTTCGAATTTACTGAGAAAGGATTTCTGTAATTGCGACTTATGCGATTTAATAGTCTTTTATTTCATTTTACTATCCTCTGTGATGAATTTTATCTTGCTTTTATGTTGTAAAGTAATGTATCACTAGTTGTGGAATACTGCTGTTGAGAATTTACTTTGATTTTTGATATAATATTGAAATAATAGGAATTGAATTCCATTAGAATGTAAGAAAGAATTGTTTTGATAATAATGTCAAGAATGATGAATGACAGTAAAAGATTATTAAATATTATTAATATGAATAAAATGGTAAAGGATTAAGATAAATGTTTTGAAATACGTTAAATAAGTATATGGAGATAAATTTCGAATTGGATAATATGAATAAAGTATGTTATGATAGTTTTAACAAATTTCGGGAATGATTAAGCATTAACTGAAAAAATAAATTACAGAATTGTGTGAAATATGAAATTATGGTAAATATTAAACAGTTTATAAATGAATCAAAGTTTCAATGTGTAAAGCATTCATTTTATTAGATTTATGAATGATTCTATTTCAGTACAAAATTAATGTTTGTTTTAAGTAGTAAAATTTGTGTATGTCTATATATATATATATATATATATATATATATATATATATATATATATATATATATATATATATATATATATATATATATATATATATATATATATATGTGTGTGTGTGTATATATGTATATATGTATATATGTATATATATATATATATATATATATATATATATATATATATATATATATATATATATATATATATATATATTTATATATATATATATATATATAGATATATATATAAATATATATATATATATATTTTATATATATATATATATATATATATATATATATAGATATATATATATATATATATATATATATATATATATATATATATATATATATATATACATATTTATATATATATATATATATATATATATATATATATATATATATATATATATACATATATATATATATATATATATATATATATATATATATATATATATATATATATATATATATATTTATATATATATATATATATATATATATATATATATATATATATATATATATATATATATATATATATTTATATATATATATATATATATATTTATATATATATATATATATATATATATATATATAATATATATATATATATATATATATATATATATATATATATATGCAATAATATTTTAACCAAATTAATCAATTAAATCATAATTGTATTCTAAATTAGATTTATATTGAATTATAATATGTGAAAAAGAATTAATAATATTTTGACTCTTGGTGTGATTCAAGGAGAAGTACTCTTAAAGAACATTATTCAAACGATTAATTGTAATTATGTATAATTATTTGTTAACAGTCTCTTAGGTATTTACTTATTTGAATAATTTTATACTGATATGACGCAATGTTAATTCAATCGTGAAATTTTAAGAGTTTCATAATGAACTGAAGTCAGAATTCTTAGTTTTTTGAACACCCAACTGTAGCATCAAAAATCTGGCAAAATTTTTATTGCTTTTCAAATTATTCAAATTAAGCAGTATTAGAATAATTAGAAAAATTAGAAATTTTCCTTTAAAAAATTTTTTGAGAATGATGAATGACAATAAAAATTCATAAATTTTGGGATAATGTATAATTTGATTTTTGATATAATATTGAATAATGGAAATTGAATTCTATTAGAATGTAAGAAAGAATAGATTTGATAATAATGTTGAGGAAGATGAATGACAGTAAAAGATCGTAAATATTATTAAATGTATAATTAAAGATAAAAATTTGAAATACAAAATGTAGTAATAATAATCAAAATTCATTAGAATCCGCTTACAAGAGAACAACTTTCATATTCGAAAGCTACAAATTTTAAGTTTAATTTTTCTCCTTTTTGTGTGTCAATTATTTAGAGAACGAATTTTCTGAGAAAGGATTTCTGTAATTATGAGATTTAATAGTCTTTTATTTCGTTTTACTAAAGTCTGTGATTAATCTTATCTTGCCTTCTTGTTGAATTATGTGAATTAAATCGTTATGGTAGTGTAATTAAACAAATATCACAAATGATTAAGAAGTGGATCTAAAATAAAATGGTTGAAGAAATTAATTGTTTGAGAACTATGAAATTGTGGTAACAAACAATTTATATATGTATATATATACATACATATATATATATATATGTATATATATATATATATACATATATATACATATATAC
>CM063507.1:54486573-54496573 GCA_032207245.1 Pardosa pseudoannulata | reverse complement strand
TTTGAGGATATTCTGTTTTTTTTCTTTTTTCTTTTTTATCTTTTTTAACTCCAACTTTAATTTTTACTTCTCTTTATTTTACTAAAGTACATCAAATAAATAAACTTAAAATCATTTACTCGCATAATTATTTTTGAAATATGTAGATCTGAAACTAAATTTTTAAATTAAATTGAAACAAAATGGCTTTTATTTCTAGGACTCAAAAATACAGAGGTATCTAATATTTTAAATTTTAAAAAATAATATAAAAAGAAACATAAAATATAAAATTCAATATAAAAAGAAATTTAAAAAAGTCTTTTAATAAACGTTGTTATAAAATAAACTGTATTGCTTGAAATTCTATAATTGAGGTTCAGATAGTAAAAGTGATAATTAGCTTCTATTTGGTAAATAAAAACTTCTAATTTACATATTTCAAAAGATATTTTGAGAGTAAGTACATTTCTATTTAATTTTACTTGAAACTTTACTTTTTTTACTTTTTTAATAAAGTACATCAAATGAAAAAATTAAATTCATATAACCAGATGAAAATTTCTAAATTATTCATATTAGAAACTAAATTATCATATCTAATTGAAATAAAATATCTGTTTATTTCTTTATCAGGAAACGATAAATGAATTTACATTTCAAAATAAAAAATAAATTTGTTAAAAAATTGAAAATTTAAAAATGTTTTTTAAAAATTAGACTTTATTATTCTGTAAAATAAATTATATTGCTCCCATCAATGTAATCGACGTTCAAAGAACGAAGATGTTAAATTGTTTCTATTTAATAAAAAATTGTTTCTAATTTACATATTTCAAACCTGTTTTGAGAGTATTTCTACTTTATTTTACTTGAAATACTCTCAAAACAGGTAAAATAATTTTAAAATTTAAAAATGTCTTTTAATAATTAGTGTTGCTATAAAATAAATTGTATTGCTTGGAATTCTATAATTGAGATTCAAATAATAAAAGTGATAATTAGCTTCTATTTGGTAAATAAAAAGCTTCTAATTTACATATTTTAAAAGATATTTTGAGAGTAAGTACATTTCTAATTAATTTTACTTGAAACTTTACTTTGTTTTAATAAAGTAAATCAAATGGAAAAATTAACTTCATATACCCAGATGAAAATTTCTAAATTACTAATATTAGAAATTAAATTATTATATGTAATTGAAGTAAAATTTCTGTTTATTTCTTTATCAGGAAACATTAAAGGTATTTGACATTTTAAAATAAAAAAAATAAATTTGTTAAAAAATTGAAAATTTAAAAAAAAAATTTTAAAAATTAGCCTTTATTATTCTGTAAAATAAATTATATTGTTCCCATCAATGTAATCGACGTTCAAAGAACAAAATTGTTAATTACTTTCTATTTCATAAAAATTTCTTTCTAGCTTACATATTTCAAAACCTGTTTTGAGAGTATTTCTATTTTATTTTGCTTGAATCATTACTTTTTTTACTTTCTTAACTATTCATAAATTCATGCCCCCACATGAAATTTTTTAAAATATTTATATCAAAACAGAAACTAAATAATATCAAAATAGAAACTAAATTTTTATATCAAATTGAAATAAAATATCTATTTAATTCTATATCTCAAAGCTTTAAAGGTATCTAACATTTTAAAATTAAAAAAATAAGTTAAATTTTAAATTTTAAAAAATAATATAAAAAGAAATATAAAATATTAAATTCAGTATAAAAATAAATTTAAAATTTAAAAAGTGTTTTAATAATCAAATAAAATAAACTGTATTGTTTGAAATTCTATAATTGAGGTTCAGATAGTAAAAGTGATTATTAACTTCTATTTGGTAAATAAAAAGTGTCTAATTTACATATTTCAAAAGATATTTTAAGAGTAAGTACATTTCTATTTAATTGTACTTGAAGCTTTACTTTTTTTAATAAAGTACATGAAAGGAAAAAATTAAATTCATATACCCAGATGAAAATTTCTAAATTATTCATATTAGAAACTAAATTATTATATCTAATTGAAGTAAAATATCTGTTAATTTCTTTATCAGGAAACATTAAAGGTATTTGACATTTTAAAAAAAAATAAATTTCTTAAAAAATTGAAAATTTAAAAATGTTTTTCAAAACTTAGCTTTTATTATTCTGCAAAATAATTATTTTCCCATCAATGTAATCAACGTTCAAAGAACAAAGTTGTTAATTAGTTTCTATTTGATAAAAGTTTGTTTCTAATTTACATATTTCAAAACCAGTTTTAAAGATCTATTTTATTTTACTTGAAACTTTACTTTTCTTAGTTTCTTAAATAGACGTACATTAAATGAAAATAATATTTCATAAATTCATGTACCCACATGAAATTTTTAAAAATATTTATATTAGAAACTAAATTTTTATATCAAGTTGAAAAATATCTATTTATTTCTATATCTGAAAGCTTGAAAGGTATCTGACATTTTAAAATTAAAAGAAATAAGTTAAATTTTAAATTAAAATATTAATATAAAAAGAAATATAAAATATAAAATTCCATATAAAAAGAAATTTAAAATTTAAAAAGTCTTTTAATAAACGTTGCTATAAAATAAACTGTATTGCTTGAAATTCTATAATTGATTTTCAGATAGTTAAAGTGATAATTAGCTTCTATTTGGTATATAAAAAGTTTCTAATTCACATATTTCAAAAGATATTTTAAGAGTAAGTACATTTCTATTTAATTATTTTTGGAACTTTACTTTTTTTAATAAAGTACATCAAAGGAAAAAATTAAATTCATATACCCAGATGAAAATTTCTGAAATATTTATATTAGAAACTAAATTTTTATATCTAATTGAAAAAATACTGTTTATTTCTACATCGGGAAACATTAAAAGTATTTTACATTTTAAAATAAAAAAATAAATTTGTTAAAAAATTAAAAATTTAAAAATGTTTTTAAAAATTAGCCTTTATTCTTCTGTAAAATGAATTATATTGTTCACATTAATGTAATCGACATTCGAAGAACAAAGTTGTTAATTAGTTTCTATTTGATAAAAATATGTTTCTAATTTACCTAAGATAAGGTATTAAGGTATTTTACATTTTAAAATAAAAAATAAATTTTTTAAAAATTGAAAATTTAAAAATGTTTTTAAAAAAATTAGCCTTTATTATTCTTGTAAAGTGAATTATATTGTTCACATTAATGTAATCGAAGTTCAAAGAACAAAGTTGTTAATTAGTTTCTATTTGATAAAAATTTGTTTCTAATTTACCTATTTCAAAACATGTTTGAGAGTACTTCTATTTTATTTTACTTGAAACTTTACTTTTTTTTTATTTTCCTAACTAGAAGTACATCAAATAAAAAACATAAATTCATGTACCTGAAAATTTTTGAAATATTTATATTAGAATCTAAATTTATATATCAAATTGAAATAAAATATCTATTTATTACTAGATCCACAAACTTTAGAGATATCTGGCATTTTAAAACTAAAAAAAAAAAATTTGTTGAAAGATTGAAATTTTTTAAAAAAAGCCTTTAAAAATTAGCCTTTACTACTCTATAAAATTCTATTATATTGCTAAAAAATATAATCAAGGGTTAGAGAATTAAAAGAAAAATTAGATTGTATAAGGTAAAAAAATAGTTTCTAATTTACATGTTTCTAAACTTGCTTTGTTGGTAGGTGGATTTGTATTTTTATTTTTTGTATTTAGGGTTCAGAATTTGTTTTTTTAATATATTCATTCTTATAAAAGCAAAATAACTTTTATAAAATTAATCCCTTATTTATGATGTAAGGTCATTTTTATTCTAAACAGAGCAGCCATTTTAATTTTATATTGAGTAAAAAAAGTTGTTCTATTAAAGAAGTTTTCGCTTGAAAGGTTAATATGCTAGTTGAAGTGTCACTGAAATCGTCTGCTGTCGCTTTCACTGTGAGATGAACCGATGTTGATCTTTGAGGTTATCATGCATTCATTCATCAGGACTCATCAGAGCGAAAAATCGATGTTTCAAATATCCATTAGGTCGTCACTTACCTGTGAACCGCAAACGGTGTGGACACGCTTGGGTAGTACGTTCTATTCAACCTTAAAGCACAGTCTTCGGTATACGCTGGCAAATGGTTCATGAAGAAGTAGCTGGTAGGCTTCGAAATTACTGCTTCGGACACGGCTAGTACTGCCAGCCATGCTAGTATTTCGAGAATAAGTTTTCTGGAAGAAGCAAATAAGCAGTATGTTTCAATCATTACTGTTCAATTTTATATTCAATCATTAATTTTGACATAATTATTATTTTCTTATTGATTTCTTAAAATAAATCGATCATACAAAAAATAATTCTCAATTTTTATAATTTTGCATCACTTTAAATTTATATATCTTAACAAATTATGTGCTGGTACGTTTCTCAGCGGAATTGTACCGGGAGCTGGCGTTTTGCGCGTCAATTTAGTTATTCAGTTAAATCTCAATAGGTCGAAAATTATTTCATTTCTTAACCAACTTTTCGTATTTTATATTAAAATATATAAACAAATATATTAATAGAAATATATAAAGAACAACCTTAAGAAAAAATTAATTTTTGTAAACAAAAAATATATTTTTTAGTGGACAAATTCATAATAGCATCTTAAACATGAAAAATCAAATAGAAATAGTAGTATATAGTTTTAATTTTTTCGAATTATGTTATATATAAACATTTTTACATTATAAAAAATGAAAAGAGCAATCATAAAACTAATAATGTAAAAACTAATTTTTATTTGTCTAAATTTTTCCAGAATCTATGTAGTAGACAAGAACATTCGGCTTCGTTTTCCTGTACATACCGTTATTTTTGTACCCACAAACAAACCATGTTGTTACACTAACTCATACTAGTACGTGACCCGCGCTCAAGTATCAATCGTCAGAAAACGTACTAGTACGTGTCCCACGCTCAAGTATCAATCGTCAGAAAACGTACTAGTACGTGTCCCACGCTCAAGTATCAATCGTCAGAAAACGTACTAGTACGTGTCCCACGCTCAAGTATCAATCGTCAGAAAACGTACTAGTACGTGTCCCGCGCTCAAGTATCAATCATCAGAAAACGTACTAGTACGTGTCCCACGCTAAAGTAGTAATTGTCAGAAAACGTACTAGTACGTTTCCAGCGCTCAAATATCAATCGTCAGAAAACGTACTAGTACATGTCCCGCATACAATGTGTTAAGTGACCTATTTAGTTCAAAAGCATTCTTTAAAAATTGAGCCACTTTATAAAGTGGCTGAGAATTGAAAGTAATAGAATATATATTCTAAAAAATTTTCTAATTTTTGGTTCTAATTGTTTTCTGCTTAGTGTTACTTATGACCACAAATTTAAATACACATTATCTTTAAGATCTAAATTTTGATACGAAATTTCTGATCTAATACGTTTTTAAAGCAATTACTAGATTTTTAAAAAATATTTGACATATATTAGATATTCCACGATTTATCGATAAAACAGATGAAATTGTGATGAAAGTAATGCAGTGATTTGTATGTACTGTGGTAAGTAATTAAACATTTGTATAGCTAAATTAAATTTATGTAAGAGATAAAAAATTCTTTCGTATAAGAAAATGTTGCATGAAACTAAATATTCATGTAATTGAATAGTTTATTACGCAGACTTATTGTAGTTTCGTTGGAGAAAGGGGAATGCTTCGAATAACTTAATGTTTCATTCAAGTGAAATTCATGTAAAAAATGTACATAATTACATGTCTGAGCATTAAAAAATCATATATAAATATATCTATATAAAATAAATATAAATAAGAATAAATATATATATTATATATAAATAATATATATAATATATATTTATATTAGTTTTTTGGTTTTTGGAATGTATGTATAATCTATATAAAAAGTATATGTGTATATGATTTAAATATATACATATATACATGATATATGTATGTATATATTTGTAAATATGTATATATATATATTTGAATATATATATGTTATATATAATTATATAAATATATATATATCTATATATATATATATATATATATATATATATATATATATATATATATATATATATATATATATATATATATATATATATATATATATATATATATATCTGTGTGTGAGTGTATATATGTACATATATATATGTTTATATATATGTAATATATATTTATATATATATATATATATATATATATATGTAATATATCGATTATTATTTCTCTATTAATATATATATATATATATTATATATATATATAATATATAGTATATAGTGTGTAATATATGTATGCATGTATATATATATATATGCATGTATATATATGTAAATATATATCTATCGATCTATCTATCTATCTACATATACATATATATATGTATATATATATATATATGTGTGTGTGTGTGTGTATATATATATGTATATGTCTGTATATATGTATGTATATGTATATATGCAAATATGAATGTATATATATATGTATATATATATATATGTATATATGATATATGTATATATATATATATGTATATGCATATATATATATATGTATATATATATATATATGTATATATATACATATATATATATGTATTTGTATATATATATATATATATATATATGTATATATATATATATATATATATGTTATTTATATATTACATATACAAAAAAGTACATATATAAGCGTTTGTGCCTGTGAGAAAGAGAGAGAAAGAAACAAAACTCTTTTGGTAATTGAAAGCAATTTTATTCTAATTACATGGTGTTGCAGACACAAATTTATTGTCTTTTATCTTCGATTAGGTAATTTTTGATGGTATATCTCCTAACGTTATAAATAATTATTATTGTTGGAATAATTTTATATCCTTCTCGTTGTGTTTTATCGATCCAATCAAGACAATAACCTCGTAACCGAAGGGTAGCGGGATACATGCTCGAGCCGTGAAAAGATCAGCCGTGTTCATTAATGATGGCTGAGACAAGTAATATAACTTCGTGGTCGCAATATCCTAATATAAGTTCTCAAATGATACATTTAGAGGTGGCAAGCCAAGTCTAAGGGCCTCCTGCTTAGTCCTTAGTTCTTTCTTTTAAGTTACAAGAACCTACTCTTAAAAGTCCAAGCTCTCGAAGCAATGGCAACCTTGAGAAACATATGACTTCTAAAATCGACAAGACACCAACCAATTAACCACCGTGTGTTATGGAAAAATTATTCTTTTCATATATCCTCTCACTTCAAACATTTTGAAGAATAAGGAACATTGACTACATTAATGTATACTACATGATTATTTTAGTATGCACAGAGCCTTAAACGTAAAATACCCCCAAACCATCCGTTAACCTGTTAACCGTTTAAAATTACGCGATATAGTACTTTGTGTACCCGATCTTTAACGTCATATTACGCGATATGCTATTTTTGTGCATCTTGTGTTTGAGTAATGTTACTTATACCCTTATATTGAAAATTTACTTTCAGCGTTTTAAATGCAATCATAATTAAAACAAGGAGGGACATAAAAGTAAGTTGAATTAAAACAAATATAGAATTAACATTCAGAACAAGGTAAAATTATAAAAGAAGTAAACTTATAAAAGATTCAATATTTTTAATTGCACGAAATTTATCAAAAAAATACTGTATTAATGTAGACTACATGCTTATTTAGTATGTACAGATACTTAAACGAAAAATACCCCAAAACATCAGTTAACCGATTGGCCGTTAACGGCACATAATTGCTCGATATGGTATTTTGTGTAGCCGATTTTTGACGTCATATTACGCGATATGGTATTTTTGTGCATCCTGCTTTTGTGTAATATTACTTATACCACTTATGTTGAAAATTTACTTTTAGCGTTTTATATACAATCATAATTAAAACAGGATGGATATAAAAGTAAAAAGCATTAAAACAAATAAGGAATTAACATTCAGAACAAGGTAAAATTATAAAAGAAGTAAACTTATAAAAGATTCAATATTTTTAATTACACGAAATTTACAAACAAAAGGGCTACATTACTGTAGACTACATGCTTATTTAGTATGTACAGATGTTTAGACGAAAATTACTTCAAACCATCAGTTAACCCATTGACCATTTGCGGCACATAATTGCTCGATATGGTGTTTTGTGTAGCCGGTCCGGTTTTTGACGTCATATTACGCGATATGGTATTTTTGTGCATCCTGCTTTTGTGTAATATTACTTATACCACTTATGTTGAAAATTTACTTTTAGCATATACTTATACATATATACTTATATATATATATAATATATATATATATATATATATATATATAATATATATAAATATATATATATATATATATATATGTAAATGTTTATCTATCGATCTATCTATCTATCTATACATATACATATATATACATATACATACATACATATATATATATATATGTATATATGCAAATATATATGTATATATATATATATATATATATATATATATATATTATATATATATATTTATATATATATATATATAAATATATATATATATATATATACAAAAAAGTTATGTCAGATTGTTTTTTAAAGACAATCATAATTAAAACAGGGAGGGATATAAAAGTAAAAAGCATTGAAACAAATAAGGAATTAACATGGAGTAACAAGGCTAAATAACTCAGACCTGAAACTGTTTACACATGTTGCTGCATTCACTGCGGCAAAGCTTATTTTAAGGAATTGAGACGCTTTAAACTTTACAGAATTATAAAAATCTTTGAATTTATAAAAACTTCAATATTTTTAATTACACGAAATTTATCAACAAAAATATTACATTAATGTACACTACATCCTAATTTTAATATATACAAAAGCTTCTTCATTATTGAAATTTTTATATTAATTTATATATATATTCAAATAAGTAATTACAATAAACAATAATAAATCACTTGGTATAAGTATACTTAAATTTTTTTTATTGTTTTTAAAAACACTAAAAAAACAGTACTTTTTATATAAATAAACTATATCTATTGATTGAAATGACGTCATAGAATATTGTACATTCCTTCATATCCTTATATACAATTTCTGAAACAATATATATAAAAAAACTATGATTTTCTATACATGACTATGTGTATTAATATTTATTTTATTCCCTAACCTGAGTTTAAGTTTTGATTTAAACTATATATTAAAACTTGACAATAAATAAATACTAAACTTAAAACTATATATTTTAAAAAAATTTATTTTATTTATAACTAATACCGAATTAAATGTAATAAATTATGAGAACTTTTAATTATAGTTAATTATAAAAATTAACTATATGGTTATAATGATTAACTTTTATTATAGTAATATAGTAATTATAACAGCAATTATTAATATAGTAATTACAGCTAATTATTAATTACAAATTCCATTTATAATTTGATTATAATTTTTAACTGTAATAATTACTATTAACTAAAAACTATATTTTAACTTCATATTTTTTCAACTTTTAAATATTAAACTCTAAAAACTATATATTTTTGAAATCTGTAAAACACTTACTATTTTTTAAAATAAAAATTAAAATCCCCAAATAAAGTAATATATGTTTCCTGAAACACAATAATTTTTTTGGTAATTTTTTTGTACATTTTTGTTGTTTTTTTTTTTGTGGTTTTTTTGGTTTTTATTTTTTTTTATATTGAAAATTTTTTTTTTTTTTTTTATTAAAACAGGATGTTGTACGTTTGTTGTTTTTTTTTTTGTGTTTTTTTTTTTTTTGTTTTTTTTGGATTCATTTTTTTTTGATTGTTTTTTTTTTTTATTTTTTTTTTGTTTTTTGGTTTTCTTTTTTTTTTGTTTTTGTTTTTTTTTTGATTTTATTTTTTTGTGTTTTGTTTTTTGTTTTTTTTTTTTTATTTTTTTTTTTTTTTTTGTTTTGGTTTTTTTTTTTTTTTTATTTTTTTG
>CM063507.1:54471573-54481573 GCA_032207245.1 Pardosa pseudoannulata | reverse complement strand
TACCCTTCGTCTTATCAGGAAAAAGTGTTATTTAAGAATATAGAGATGAATTTCAAATTGAATTATATGAATTAAAACGTTTTTTAATTAAACATATATAAAATCATATTAACCATTCGAATCGTTTTCAATTTTATAATCTATATATCGTCGTGAGAAATTTTCTATTCTTACGTTTAAATTAACCTTTAAATTGGTTTCCTCTTAAATTAAAATGTCTCCAGACCACTTTTTTTGTATATTATGTATACATAAGATAGTTTTAATCGATTATATCAGGGGATTTTAGCTTTTAACATTTTGGGCAAATTTTTGAACTTATCGTTCTTTTTTTTATCCCCTATATAATTTAGCCTAAAATAACCGCAATTAATCTCTGTTTAAACGAGGAATTGCGTCCCACCATTGGTTGGCACCATGAGTTAATCGCGGTTAGCCGTTAAACGAATTTGGTGAGACCAGCCCTTAATCAAAATTATAATATTATTATGATTTTGAAAAAATTTACGAGCTTTTAATAGCTTTTGCAAAACTTTTAATAAATATTTTTCAATTTAATATTTTCAATTAATAAATATTTTTTAATTTAAAATTTAAAAAATATATAATAGATTATACATTTTTTAAATTTTAAATTAAAATTTTAATAAATAATTCTTAAATAAAATTTTAATTTAATTTTTGAATAGAATTTTAATTAGATTTTTAAATAAAATTTTAATTTTATTAAATAAAATTTTACTTTGTTTTTTAAATAAATCTTAATTAAATTTAAAAATTAAAAAAAATTTGTTTTGTTAAGGAACGGCCTCACCAAAGTCGTTTAACGGCTAACCGTAATTAATCTCTGTTTAAACGGAGAATTGCGTCTCACCATTGCTTGGCACATGGGTAAATCGCGGTTAGGCGTTAAATGACTTTAGTGATACCGACCCTTAGTATAATGATGAAAAATTTTGAATTTTGAAGTAGGGCTAAAGGAATGAAGATGATAATTTTGAAAAAATTTACCAGCTTTTAATAACATTTGCAAATTTAATATTTTCAATTAATAAATATTTTTTTAATTTAAAATTTAAAAAATATATAATAGATTATACATTTTTTAAATTTTAAATTAAAATTTTAATAAATAATTCTTAAATAAAATTTTAATTTAATTTTTGAATAGAATTTTAATTAGATTTTTAAATAAAATTTTAATTTTATTAAATAAAATTTTACTTTGTTTTTTAAATAAATCTTAATTAAATTTAAAAATTAAAAAAAAATTTGTTTTGTTAAGGAACGGCCTCACCAAAGTCGTTTAAAGGCTAACCGTAATTAATCTCTGTTTAAACGGAGAATTGCGTCTCACCATTGCTTGGCACATGGGTAAATCGCGGTTAGGCGTTAAATGACTTTAGTGATACCGAACCTTAGTATAATGATGAAAAATTTTGAATTTTGAAGTAGGGCTAAAGGAATGAAGATGATAATTTTGAAAAAATTTACCAGCTTTTAATAACATTTGCAAATTTAATATTTTCAATTAATAAATATTTTTTTAATTTAAAATTTAAAAAATATATAATAGATTATACATTTTTTAAATTTTAAATTAAAATTTTAATAAATAATTCTTAAATAAAATTTTAATTTAATTTTTGAATAGAATTTTAATTAGATTTTTAAATAAAATTTTAATTTTATTAAATAAAATTTTACTTTGTTTTTTAAATAAATCTTAATTAAATTTAAAAATTAAAAAAAATTTGTTTTGTTAAGGAACGGCCTCACCAAAGTCGTTTAACGGCTAACCGTAATTAATCTCTGTTTAAACGGAGAATTGCGTCTCACCATTGCTTGGCACATGGGTAAATCGCGGTTAGGCGTTAAATGACTTTAGTGATACCGACCCTTAGTATAATGATGAAAAATTTTGAATTTTGAAGTAGGGCTAAAGGAATGAAGATGATAATTTTGAAAAAATTTACCAGCTTTTAATAACATTTGCAAATTTAATATTTTCAATTAATAAATATTTTTTTAATTTAAAATTTAAAAAATATATAATAGATTATACATTTTTTAAATTTTAAATTAAAATTTTAATAAATAATTCTTAAATAAAATTTTAATTTAATTTTTGAATAGAATTTTAATTAGATTTTTAAATAAAATTTTAATTTTATTAAATAAAATTTTACTTTGTTTTTTAAATAAATCTTAATTAAATTTAAAAATTAAAAAAAATTTGTTTTGTTAAGGAACGGCCTCACCAAAGTCGTTTAACGGCTAACCGTAATTAATCTCTGTTTAAACGGAGAATTGCGTCTCACCATTGCTTGGCACATGGGTAAATCGCGGTTAGGCGTTAAATGACTTTAGTGATACCGACCCTTAGTATAATGATGAAAAATTTTGAATTTTGAAGTAGGGCTAAAGGAATGAAGATGATAATTTTGAAAAAATTTACCAGCTTTTAATAACATTTGCAAATTTAATATTTTCAATTAATAAATATTTTTTTAATTTAAAATTTAAAATATATATAATATATTATACATTTTTTGAATTTTAAATTAAAATTTTAACTTATCTGTCCATCTGTCCTCGAATGTATGAAGCAGTTTGACCTGGAATGGATAGAGGCATCCATATTGGATTCATGATGAGTTAGAGTTAGCAGAATTCAAAGTTAGTAAAGTTTAACTTTTAAAGTTTATAAAGTTATTAAAGTTGTAAAGTTTTCTTTCAAAATTTATCTTTTATTTAAAGTTAAACTATTGATCCTATTCTAAATTCATTAAAATATAAAATATGGTATGAAGTACAAATATGCTTCATATCACAGAGAAAAATACTGTGGTCTTTAAAATATTTGAAATCCAATACTTTCCCCCTGTTCAAGCGTTTAATACCATTATTTCAAGCCCTATTTTCCTCACTTAAGAGAAGGCAATTAAACTTATCAATTTCTTATATAATAAATAGTTAAAAAATAACAATTTTCTAGCATTATGACGTCATTCCTTTAGCCAACTCATTTTATCATTTCTTATTTTAAATTATTTAAATATCGTATACATTATTTTCATACGTTTTATCACTGAACTTAGATATGACGTAAGGGAATTCCTAAGCTGACCCAGCCCGAAGGCCATACAGCACTGATATGACGTAAATCATTTTCTTTTGTATTTGGCTTAAATAATAGATCAGGTACATTTGTGATAGTTTTAAATTTAATCATCAATTATTTTTTGTCGCAATGAAAATTTTATCACCGGTATTAACAACAAATTCTTTTCATAAAAGTCTAGGAGTCTATTTCACGGACTAATAAATATCTAGCGTTTAAATAATGTATCTTTGAAAATTAAGATCTTTTTCGCGTATTTAAATAAGTTAGCAATCTTTGCTATTTAAGAACATTTTATAATCATAGGGTGCTTTACAATGAAAATTAAAAATTTTCGATCGTTTAAATTGGTTATGATTTTAAAAATAAAACAAGAGACTTTTGATTAAAGAGCAGAACAAATAGCTATATTAAATTTCATTCTACCAAAAAAAAGATATCTGGTGCAAGAGGTTGACTTTTTTACTTACCATAGTAGGTGCTTTACAAAGCAGAGGAAAAAAAAAAATTTAATGATTCTATTATGACGGGCGACATCTACAAATGTAGATATATAATTCATACAACATTTTTGAATTCAATCATAATAAAAATTAATATATTATAAAATTATCGTGCTGTGATTATGAAATATGATTACTTGTGTACCCCTGTCAAAGTCCAGAAAAATCTAGTACCGGAGTCAAGTTAAAATCAGTATGGTACATTTAAATAAAGAGTACTAAAGAAAGATAAGCAGATATTTGTTTACAGTTATTAATTTTTATTCTTTATTATTACATTCATTTCAGTGACAGTAGGCAAAATTTGGTTACAAAATGTAACTGCCAAATGTAACATTATTATCTCTATTCAAATTCACTTTTTAAGAATTCAATTGCACAAATTAAATTTATAGCTCTAATAAAATTATCGTGCTGTGATTATGCAAATAATGATTACTTGTGTACCCCTGTCAAAGTTCCAGGGAAATCTAGTGTACCGTGAAGTCCAAGTTAAAGACCTCTAGACTATGGTACATTTAAATAAAGAGTACTAAAGAAAGATAAGCAGATATTTGTTTACAGTTATTAATTTTTATTCTTTATTATTACATTCATTTCAGTGACAGTAGGCAAAATTTGGTTACAAAATGTAACTGCCAAATGTAACATTATATATCTCTATTTCCTTAGAATTCACTTCTCTTATACACTTCAATTGCACAATTGTTTTACAATTTCCTATAGCACAAAGAATCTAATGTAAAATTTTGGTGCTTTGACAATGAAAATAGTGATTACTTTTTGAACCCCTGTCAAAGTTCTAGACAAATCTAGTGTAACACGGAGTCCAGGTTGAAGACATCTGGACTATGATATTTTTAAATAAAGTGTACTAAAGAAAGATAAGCAGATATCTCTTTACAAATTATATAGTTTTTATTTTTTCTTATTACACTTTTTTCAGTGACAGTAGGCAAAATTTGGCTACAAAATGTAATTGTCAAATTTAACATTATTTTCCCCTATTTCCCTTGAATTCACTTCTCTTATACATTTCTGTTGCACAATTTTTTTTTTTACATTTTCTAGAGCACAAAGGACCTAATCTAAAATTTTGGTTCTTTGACTATGAAAATAGTGATTACTTTTGGAACTCCTGTCAAAGTTTTAGGGAACTCTAGTGTACCATGGAGCCCAGGTTTAAGATCTCTTGACTATGGCATTTTTAAATAAAGTGTATTGGAGAAAGATAAGCAGGCATCTGTTTAAAGTTATAAAATTTTTATTCTTTCTTATTGCACTCTTTTCGGTGACAGTAGGCAAAATTTGCCTACAAAATGTAATTGTCAAATTTAACATTATTTGCCCCTATTTCCTTAGCATTCGCTTCTCTTACAGATTTCCATTCTACAAATTTTTACATTTTTCTATAGCACAAACGATCCACCTTAACGAATATGTCTCTTTCATATAATCCAGATGTCGAGAAGACGTCGCGAATTTGCCTTTGGACGTCTGATCTGAAGTCGCAAAGATTGAAATAAATTACTTGTGGAACCCCTGTCAAACTTTTAAGGATCTCTAGTGTACCACGGAGTCTAGGTTGAAGACCTCTTGACTACGGTATTTTTAAATAAAGTGTATTAAAGAAAGATGAGCAGACATCTGTTTACAGTTATATAATTTTTATTCTTTCTTATTACATTTTTTTACAGTGACAGTAGGCAAAATTTGGCTACAAAATCTAATTGTCAAATTTAAAATTATTTACCCCTGCTTCCTCAGCATTCGTTTCCTTGTTGCACAACTTTTTACATTTCTCTTTAGCACAAAGGATCCACAGAACGAATTGGTTTCTTTTTAGAAGTCCAAACTGTCCAAAAGACGTCGCAAATTTGTCTTTGGACGTCTGATCCGAAGTTGCAAATATTGAAAAATGTCCTTTTGAAAAAAAATTCATCGGGTCCGCACGACATCAAATATGATGTCCAGTGGATGTCATATGACAACACAATATATAAGGCGATTTCACGCAGCAGGACACATCTCAACTTATGACGATTTTGTCTCTCATTTCAAACGGAAGGGCAAGCATATTGTTTGCCTATTGGCTATCGTAAACAGGAAAAGGAATGGGGAGGGCATTAAAGTAACTCGTGAAGCTGCGTGAAATCGCTCTATTAGAAAAGCTTGATTAAAAAGCATTGAGTTAAAACTATAAAAACGACAGTTAAAAATTAGAAGTTAAACAGCTGAAAAATTAAAAATCATAAGTCTAGAATAAAAAAAAAAAATCAGGTTTCAAAATAAAAGCTCGTATAGGGAAGAAAGGTAAATAAGCCTCAATGTGGCATTTCTCAGATAATTAAATCCTTATTCGGCGATAGATTTCTGAAAAAAAGTTTTCAGGAGTCTCAAAAATTTAAAACTGTTACACAACATTGTAAATGTTTTCTTATTTCGACTACCAATAACTTATGGCTTGTCTAACCAAAGTCATTTAACTCCTAACCGCAATTAATCTCTGTTTAAACGGGGAATTGCGTCCCACCATTGCTTGGCACATGGGTTAATCGCGGTTAAGCGTTAAATGACTTTGGTGATACCAGCCCATAATATAATATTATTATAATTTTGAAGAAATTTACCAGCTTTTAATAGCATTTTCAAATACAAACCCAGCAAAGAACTCCTAAGTTTTACTTGCTATGGCTTCAACGTAATTATTTTGCAGGAACCATACCAACACGAGAGGGAACCCAATGAAGGGTTCTGCCATATTAAAATCGAGATGTGTTACAGGGGGTATATACGTCATAATGATGTCAGAAGTCGCCATTATGACTCGACAGAGAGAGGAATTTATGTCGCCAAATTCCTATCTCAGGCGACTTTTGACGTCATTATGACACGGAAGTCACCTGTGATACATCTCGACGGCAATATGGTAGCATCCTAAAAATTAATGAGAATCTTATAAAAGTTGATTAATAAAGAAAAGATATTTAAAATAAGGTCCAAAAAAGGAAATCGTTCACCAACAGAAGGTTGCCAAGGGGTCAGCTCTGAGTTCGTAGGTACTCAGAGACAACTGTTGCTATGGGATTCCTCAAATTTGAGAGGGAGAGAGAAACAAAAATATCATCTACCAATGAACCATGTAATGTCATAGAACGCAATAAAACAATAAAACTTGAATTCTTAGCCAGACTTTTTTAGTAACTCTCCCAATAATTTTATAATACTTAACACAAGATTGCAAAATATTTAAATAATGTTTTGTTTATGCAACTTTTAACCAAACTTCACTCTGAGTTCGTAGGTACTCAGAAATAGTTGTTGCTATGGAATTCCTGAAATTTGAGAGAGACAGAGAAATAAAATTATCATCTACCAATGAACCATGTAATGTCATGCAACGTAATAAAACTTGAATTCATAGCCAGGACTTTATTAGTAACTATCCTAACAATTTTATAATACTTAACCCAAGATAGCAAAATATTTAAATAAAGTTTTGTTTATGCCACTTTTAACTAAACTTAACAAAACTTACAGATTATTTGTGAAACAATAGCAATGATCTTTCCTGAATTCTGAAATATATTAAATACTCGGTAAGATATGGTCTGAAATGAGAGAAATAATTTGTAACCCCACATGAGCGAAAAATAATTTTTTCGTCTCCAGCTTCTTAGTCAACTGTATAGGGAAGTCTTGTTGTTGTTGCTTATGTCACTTGGTCAAACCAAGCGCGATTGAGCCTGGAGAATACTCGTATTGCAACGGCGTGATTTAGCGGTGTGTCTACATCAAAGAACTTTGCTTTGAGAGGTGGACTTCGCTTGTGTGTATACAAAGGAATTGTTTTCCCCGGCACCACGATGTCTAGACTTTTGTGTCTTATAGTAGCGAAACATTAGACCAGACAACCCGGCATCCAGACTGACAGCCAGAAATATGACCATCGAAACGACAAAGGAATTGCCGCGACTTGGATTTAGCAGCTAAAAATTCCAGGGACCCCTGGATTTGCTGCCGATGATTGTTTAACAAAGACCAATCCATTTGGTTGAAGATGAGGTCATCTCTAGATGATCCAATAATGAAATTGTGGGTGAGGCCCCTCTCTTAGAGGCCCCTCCCCTAGAAAGAGACGAGAGAAAATCTTTTTAGAGAAGGAGTTAGTTAGCTAGCAACCAGCTAATTCGGAGGTCGCCTTGACTAGTCTCTCTATCGGAGAGTTTTTTAGCTATACTCCCACCTTGGGATCAGCCCACCTTGAAAGTCGCCAAGTCGGCTACCTCGAAGGTCGTCTTGACCAGTCTCTCCATCGGAGAGTTTTATTTAACAAAAATCCCGCCCTAGGATATATCTCTGAGATTGAGAACGATACCTTGTGTCTTGAGTTTTCTTTTAATATAATCCTCTTCAGGATTTATTGCATATTCCCTTAGGAACTCTAACTGTGTTTTGATATTCTTCGAACAAAACCAGTTGTGATCTCTACTTATCTCGTCTAATTGAGAGTTCTTTCTACTTAATTACTTCAGTGAACTTTCGGGCGAGATACCGAATTGTTCCTTCCGTCGGATCGCCAATATTTCGGCAGAGCTAGATCTTAAATATTGCACGTCTCTACTCAGGCCTACGTGTATCGAATCACATACAGTAGAACCTCGATTAACCGAGCTTCTATTAACCGAGGTTTCTGTTAACCGAGTCCATAACGAGGATTAATTTTTTTTCTCCATTCCAAAATGAGCTTGGAAAAAATGAGACACATTTTAGTTCATTGTCCGTATTACAGGCACTTCTTCCCAACAACATGATTGCCCAGACATGACAATTAGTGAATCCAGCTACAATTCGCAAATCATTCAACAAAATAATTGTTGAAAAGAGGAGACAGGGACAGCCCAGCAGACTGAAAAAACACCTACAGGGAACTTGAGATCGTCAATGGAATTGACGTATGTGAGGAAGTTTAGGAACAGGACATTAACGAGTGGCTGGACGTTGAAAATCAACATCCAAATTTTGAAATTCTCAATGACGAAGAAATTATACAAGCCGTTAATCATTCAACGGACATTAATGACGCTGAAAATGAAGATGAGAACTTTAAAGGTTCTACGACTATAAGTCATAGTTAAGGTGTTCAAGCACCGACAACTGCCTTAAAATATTTGGAGCAAAGAAACGATGATACACCGATGGATCTCCTGTTGCTTAAAAATTGGCGCGATAGGGCTGCCCATGATAGAAATCCTGAACTTTTCCAACGAAAGGTTCCAGACTTTTTTAAAAGAATGCAAATTTAACAAATTAATGTATACTAAATTTTAAAAATGCAATATTTTCTTGAGATTTGTGTTATTTTTGAAAATGCGTCTTTCGACATTTAACTTAGTTAAAAAAAATTCCACTTTACTTTTTAAAATTTGCTACTAGAGTGGATTTTTTTTAAGGATATTTAGCTATGAAGTATAAGTTCGTATATGTTTATTTTTATCATTTAAAGAAAGTTCTATTGTTTTTTTACTTTAAAAGTTAGTTAAATTCGTAAGCATGGAAGGTTCTTATACAGGGTTTCTATTAACCGAGATTTCCGATATCCGAGGTACTAGCGGTCCCAATTATCTCGGATAATCGAGGTTCTACAGTACCTGTGATCTGAAATTGTTTTTTTTTCTGTGTATATAGAAATGATGTATATAGCAGAGGTGTAAATAAATTCATTATTCAAGACACACCTGATTCTTAATTGTGTCACCTAAAACAGAGACCGGATAAGTTAAAGTATTAACAGTAGAATTACGGTGGTCTTTGTATACCTAGAATTACAGCGGGTGTCATTTTGACCCCTTGATAAGATATCTGCATATTTCTTTATATGATATAATATATTTGTGGAAAAGAAATTAAAATAACGCAAATTATGACAGCTACATTATGTTTTTAAAAATATACACACTTTGCAGGTATGTAGGATTAACTAAACGGTTTACTACGTTCTCTACTAAACTTTAATCACTTGGTCTCATTTCATCTTTTCCTAAATATGGAAATACGTTTAACCCATCCACCGGCCACCCTTCCCAACTTTTTCCCTTTCAAAACAGTCACCCTTTTCGTAAATTCCAGACGGAACTTACCTACCATACTAGAATTGCCGGTTTAAAAGTTGTCAGGCTACTTTTAAATTATTTTCCCTGCAAGGTAAAGGAGTTCCGTTACTCAAAATTAGTTTCTTTCATTTATTATCGCTTTGCAATATTTATTTTCCTCAAAAGTGTGCGATACGAGTTATACGAGTGCGAACGTGAAGGGGTCGACAGGTCCGTTTTCGAACAGGAATTCGCTGTCGAATCCCCGGCGACGCGTCCGT
>CM063507.1:54444073-54466573 GCA_032207245.1 Pardosa pseudoannulata | reverse complement strand
AATTGAGTATTAGAATAAAGTACATATGTATGTGCATGTTTGTGCTCGCATAAAAATTTTTGTAAAATGCGTGAGAATTATTTGAGTAGTTTAGTGTAGAGCCCTACTGTATACTTTTCTCTGTATGAAGGCTAATGTACACACATGTATGTGTGTATGCATAAAAATTTCTGTCAGGATGATTTTTATGCTCTAGATTTGGTTTGGTTTGGAGTGCTACTGTTTACTTTTTGCAACAAGAGGGCTAATGGGACTGGAACCTACAGCTCAAAGCCGATCCCGAATGGCTACGAACATCCATGTCACAGTAGGATTCGAACCTCCATTACGCACTCTGATGAAGCACTCTGGTACCGAAGGTCAGCACCCTAACCGATCGGCTATCGCTCAGCTTCAAGTATTAGAACAACTTCAGTAGTATAGTGTAGAGCCCCATGGTCGAATTTTTGCTATATGAATACTAAAGTATACACGTATGTAAGTATGAATGTGAGTATGCATACAAAATGTGTGTAAAGAGGATTTAAGTGTAAGAATTGAGTAGTTTTGCGTAGAACACCACGGTCTACTTTTTGCTATATGAAGGCTAATGTACACACGTGTACGTATGTGTGTAAACATAAAAATTTATGTCAGGATGATTTTTAAGTGTTAGAACAACTTAAGTAGTATAGTGTAGAGCTCCAAGGTCAAATTTTTGCTGTATGATGTACACACACATGTATGTATGCATGTGTGTATACAAAACAATTTCCTTCAGGAGGATTTTTAAGTGTAAGAATTGAGTAGTTTTATATAGAGCTCCACGGTCTACTTTATGCTATATGAAGGCTAATGTACACACGTGTATGTATGTGAGTATACATAAAAATTTTTGTGTGGATGATTTTTAAGTGTTAGAACAACTTAAGTTGTTTAGTGTAGAGCCCACGCTCCAATTTTGGCTATATGATTTACACTTGTATGTGTGCATGCATGTGTGTATGCAAAACAATTTCCTGCAGGAGGAATTTTAAGCGAAAGAGTTATTCAAATACTATTAGTAAGAGGATAACAACACTTAAATGATCAAAGTAATTTTCAGTTTGTTCATGATAACTCATTAAAATTATCTCAATTATTTATATTATATATGAACTGGTAACGCAGGAAGATAACAACAGCTACATGATTCAAAGAAATTTTGGGGATTTTAATAATAAGATATTATAATTATCGCAATTAATTATCCCATATGTAAACTGGTAACGAAGGAGGATAACAACGCTTAAATGATACATAGAAATTTTCAGATTTTTAACAATGAGGTGTTATACACTCATGTCCATAAATTAAGGATAATGAAGTTCAGGCAATGAAAGAGACAAAAGCAAAACAAATTTGACTTATTTGTAAAGTCTATTTATTAAACAAAAGGTAAAGAGCAAAAAAGAGGCTATATGTTTGACATAATTAATAAAAATTGCGATTTTTACTCCCTGGAGCAAATTTCAAAAAAGAACCTATTTACAGAAAACAGTATAACATGGCTAGTATGATGGTTAATACAGAGTATGTCTCCCGGACGATGCAATACAAGCGTTACAACGCCTACGCATGCTGAGTATCAGATTATCAATCTGATCTTGGGGAAATATACACCACTTATCAAGCAATGCCCTCCGAAGTTCCGATAGACAGTTGGGAGGGGGTTGACGGGCTGCAAGTCATCGGCCAAGCATGTCCCATACATGATCTATTGGATTCAAGTCCGGTGAGTATGCTGGCCAATCCATACGGGTGATATCCTCCGATTGAAGGCATTCGTCTACAATGTTTGCACGGTGAGGTCGTGCGTTGTCATCCATATACAGAAATTCAGGACCCGTGGCGCCCCGAAACAAACGTACATGTTGTTCCAGAATGACATCCCAATAGATGTGGCCTGTCATCGTTACACTCTGAACATGCAGGTCAGTTCTGGAACCAAGAATAATTCCTCCCCAAACGAGCCATCCTGCACCACCGTAACGGTGTCGTTCAATGGTGTTCTCTTGGTAGTAACGGGTACCTGGCACTCTCCATATGAAAGTCCGGCGAAAATCAGAATGTAAACTAAACCTGGACTCGTCGGAAAACATCACACAAGACCACTGTTGCGGTGTCCACAATGCATGCTCTCTAGCCCAGCATAATCGCAGGCGACAGTGAGTTGCGGTAAGGGGAACACATCTGACAGGCCTACGAGCATATAGGCCAATGTTCCCTAAGCGTCTGTACACGGTCTGCCTTGAAACTGTCGTACCGGTAGCTGAAGAGAGCTGACGAGACAGGTCTGATGCTGTGCTCCGTCTGTTTCTTTTGGTAGTAACTGCCAAATACCGGTCATCATTCGGCGTAGTAACTCGGGGGCGACCTGTGCTGTAACATCTACTCACATTACCATCATGTTTGAATCGTTGCCAAAGCCTGGAGATGACACTCTGGGCGATTCCAAGTTCCTCGGATACTTCCAGCTGGGTACATCCACATTCCAGTCGTCCGATAATTCTACCACGTAAAAAATCATCCAAATGCTTCCTTTGTGCCATAACTATGCGGTTATTGCACTGAAAGGCTTTTAAAGCGCTTGTGAATAATTTTACTTCTTTGCTACCATTCCTTATATACCCCTTTCATACACTCTCGTCATTGTGACGTACTATCCGCGCCATCTGGTGGTTTCCTGCAATTTGCATATTCTTCTTCAAGATGTGTGTGATAATTCTACAGGTGAAATTTTTATTTTAGAGCTCAATTTCTGTGTGATTCTGAATTATCCTTAATTTATGGACATAAGTGTAATTATCACAATTAAATATCCTATACCTAAACTGGTAACGAGGGAGGATAACAACACTTAAATAATTCAAAGAAATTTTGAGGTTTTTATTAATAAGTTATTATAGTTATCGCAATTAATTATCCCATATGTAAACTGGTAACGAAGGAGGATGACAACGACTAAATGATTTAAAAGAAATTTTGGGGTTTTTAATAATAAGCTATTATAATTATTGTAATTAATTATCTCATATGTAAACTAGTAACGAAGGAGGATAAAAACTCTTAAATGATTCAAAGCAATTTCAATTTTTTAACAATGAGTTATTATAATTATCGCAATTAACTATCCCATATCTAAACTGGTAACAAAGGAGGATAACAAAGCTAAAATAATTCAAAAACATTTTGAGGCTTTTTAATAATAAGATATTTTGAATATCGAAATTGTTTATTTCATATGTAAACTGGTAACGAAGGAAGATAACAACGAACGAAGGATTCAAATTTTGAGTTTTTAAAAAATAAATTATTATAATTATCGCAATAAATGATCTCATTTGTAAACTGGTAACAAAGAAGGATAACAAAGCTAAAATAATTCAAAAACATTTTGAGGTTTTTTAATAATAAGTTATTATAATTATCGCAATTAATTATCTCATATATAAACCGGTAACGAAGGCGGATAACAACGATTAAATGATACATAGATATTTTGAGGTTTTTAATAATAAATAATTATGATTATCGAAATTATTTATTTCATATGTAAACTAGTAACGAAGGAAGATAACAACGGAACATTCAAATTTTGAGATTTTAAAAAATAAATTATTATAATTATCGCAATTAATTATCCCATTTGAAAACTGGTAACAAAGGAGGGTGACAATTCTTAAATGATTCAAAGACCTCTCCAGTTTTTTAATAATAAGTTAATAATAGTTTTTTAAAAATATTTAATAATAAAAAATTTTCAGTTTTAATAATAAGTTATTTTAATAATAAGTATATAGTTATCGCAATTAATTATCCCATAAGTAAATTGATAACGAAAAAGGATAACAACACTTAAATGATTCAAAGAAATTTTTAGCTTTTTAATAAGTTCTTATAATTATTGCAATTAATTATCCCATACAAAATATTACAAACTGATAACATAAAATTATAACAAGGATTAAATAATCTATAGACATTTTAATTGTTTTAATAATTTGTTATTATAATTATTTATTTACTTAATGTGCAATTCGTCACTAGGAAACTTTCTTCCTTTTGGCAACTCATTTCCTCAAATTGCTTTATAGTAGACCAGTAAGAGATATCTATGCAGCAAAAATAACATATATGATAGAACTTAAACTCAGTAAAATAACTGTAAGTTTTGTGTTAAGATAATCGATGTTAAAAGTTAAAATAATCTCGCCCTTATTTTCTTTCTCGTCTGCGAGATCAGCATCAATAGTGGTCAAGGTTAAAGGGATTTCACAGCGATAAATGCTAATTAACAGAATGCTCTATTTATCTCATTGTATTCAAATTCATCTGTGATGCAATGCAGCAGATTTCAACTTACCCGTTCGGGCAAACTGGGATCTCGTGTTAATTGGAATGGTCAGACAAAGCAAACATTAACATAATCACGCTAAGATTCCATTTTCACTGTCCTTTTTTCTAGGCATCTATATTTATATGCAATATGTTACATTTATATTGACACGAAGGGTTTATACTTTGGCACTAGAAGGCCAGTTGGTGGCAGACTGTAAACCATGTTTTTTTTCTTTATAAAATCCAGTGATATTTATCTAAATAGATATCATTAATCTATCTATTTATCTATCGATCGATCTATCTATACATATATATGTCAGGTTTAAAAATGGGGCTTAAGAATTAAGCGAGTTATAATTAAAAATAATTATAACTCATTAATGATAACGTAATAGGAGAAATACACACCCTCGAGCGAAACTATAGGGAGTAAAGAAACTGACGAGGAAGTAGATATAGAAATTTTGCTTAGGTAGCAACGCCAATAAAAACAGTTCTGAGAGGGAACTCGGTCTGATAACATCCTCCACACTTGTCGTGGCAAATTATGAGAACAAAGGATATCTAAATGGCCTAGCCATGGACAGGAGGATTACAATAAATTAGTTTTTATATATGAAATCAAATGTGTCTTCCATGCTTTAACTACTCGTCTATGTCAAATATATATATATATATATATATATATATATATATATATATATATACGTGTGTGTGTATGTGTGTGTGTAATAAAATTCTATTAAAGTAAAATCCTAACTTAATTTTTTTCTGTTTTTTATTGAAAACCTAGATTTCCTATTGACAAATTCTAAAGAACATTTTTCATAATAATGGCGGCGAACACGCATTTCCTAGCACCTTGAAATTAGAATCGTAGCCCCGTCTATTAATTTTTCCAGCGTATTATAGAGGTACTATATCTTCTATAATAAACTAGAAGAAATTAAAAAGATGTGATTGGTTACTTCCATTAAAATAGTTAATAAAAGTGCTGGCATGCAGATTTCGTGGCCTTTTTTTCCTTTAAGATCGCGATGTAAACAATATCATCAAAATATTTCTATGTTTTATTTTCTTTTTCCCTACGGGGATTTGTGTGTTTAGTGTCATCTTATGTTCTAAATAAAAGATGTTTTTTGTAAGTGAACGTCTGCATCAATCTACTCGGCTACTACTTTTAATAATTGCTTTACAATGATGACTACAGTATTTTAAATTATGTGGACGTTCTACATACATATATATATATATATATATTAAAATTATTACACCAAAAATATCTATCGATAATTCTCATTCTCCTTTTAAACCTTCTCATTTTTAATATCCAATTTTCGAGCCTTAAATTGACAGATAAAATGTAGTGATCTCCTACTTAAATCCTTTTTCTTGTCTCTCAAAACTAAGGCTGATATAAATGCTGATTATCTGTCCCCTGGGCACCTTTCTCGGCTATCCCAAGCGTTGCTCTAATATCTAAATTCTCATTTATGTTATTTTCGAGCTAACTTAAATCACCAATGTTCCCTCTTGAATCACAAAAAGCACTGAATAATCTCAAATCTCTTGAGAATGAAATCGAAGGATCTTTCGCTCTAGGATGCAATATCATTGAAAGATGTATTATTTGTGGCAACGTGCGCACGCATGCCCCATGGCCTTCTCTGACAGCTGGCAGTGAACATAGTAGATTGACTGAAACCGCCAGATAGAGGAGTCAAAAGCGAAACAGTGGACTCTCAGACACTCACTAGGGTCTCTGTGATGCTAGGGTTCGAGCTAACAGGGCTCGATATATTCCTCTAATTTTAATTTTTATTAAATCTGTGTCAGAATATTTCTAGCCTTCTTCGGCAGTGAACATAGTAGATTGACTGAAACCGCCAGATAGAGGATTCAAAAGCGAAACAATGGACTCTCAGACACTCACTAGGGTCTCTGTGATGCTAGGGTTCGAGCTAACAGGGCTCGATATATTCCTCTAATTTTAATTTTTATTAAATCTGTGTCAGAATATTTCTAGCCTTCTTCGGCAGTGAACATAGTAGATTGACTGAAACCGCCAGATAGAGGATTCAAAAGCGAAACAATGGACTCTCAGACACTCACTAGGGTCTCTGTGATGCTAGGGTTCGAGCTAACAGGGCTCGATATATTCCTCTAATTTTAATCTTTATTAAATCTGTGTCAGAATATTTCTAGCCTTCTTCGGCAGTGAACATAGTAGATTGACTGAAACCGCCAGATAGAGGATTCAAAAGCGAAACAATGGACTCTCAGACACTCACTAGGGTCTCTGTGATGCTAGGGTTCGAGCTAACAGGGCTCGATATATTCCTCTAATTTTAATTTTTATTAAATCTGTGTCGGAATATTTCTAGCCTTCTTCGGCAGTGAACATAGTAAATTGACTGAAACCGCCAGATAGAGGAGTCAAAAGCGAAACAATGGACTCTCAGACACTCACTAGGGTCTCTGTGATGCTAGGGTTCGAGCTAACAGGGCTCGATATATTCCTCTAATTTTAATCTTTTATTAAATCTGTGTCGGAATATTTCTAGCCTTCTTCGGCAGTGAACATAGTAGATTGACTGAAACCGCCAGATAGAGGAGTCAAAAGCGAAACAATGGACTCTCAGACACTCACTAGGGTCTCTGTGATGCTAGGGTTCGAGCTAACAGGGCTCGATATATTCCTCTAATTTTAATCTTTATTAAATCTGTGTCGGAATATTTCTAGCCTTCTTCGGCAGTGAACATAGTAGATTGACTGAAACCGCCAGATAGAGGAGTCAAAAGCGAAACAATGGACTCTCAGACACTCACTAGGGTCTCTGTGATGCTAGGGTTCGAGCTAACAGGGCTCGATATATTCCTCTAATTTTAATTTTTATTAAATCTGTGTCAGAATATTTCTAGCCTTCTTCGGCAGTGAACATAGTAGATTGACTGAAACCGCCAGATAGAGGAGTCAAAAGCGAAACAATGGACTCTCAGACACTCACTAGGGTCTCTGTGATGCTAGGGTTCGAGCTAACAGGGCTCGATATATTCCTCTAATTTTAATCTTTATTAAATCTGTGTCGGAATATTTCTAGCCTTCTTCGGCAGTGAACATAGTAGATTGACTGAAACCGCCAGATAGAGGAGTCAAAAGCGAAACAATGGACTCTCAGACACTCACTAGGGTCTCTGTGATGCTAGGGTTCGAGCTAACAGGGCTCGATATATTCCTCTAATTTTAATCTTTATTAAATCTGTGTCGGAATATTTCTAGCCTTCTTCGGCAGTGAACATAGTAGATTGACTGAAACCGCCAGATAGAGGATTCAAAAGCGAAACAATGGACTCTCAGACACTCACTAGGGTCTCTGTGATGCTAGGGTTCGAGCTAACAGGGCTCGATATATTCCTCTAATTTTAATTTTTATTAAATCTGTGTCAGAATATTTCTAGCCTTCTTCGGCAGTGAACATAGTAGATTGACTGAAACCGCCAGATAGAGGAGTCAAAAAGCGAAACAATGGACTCTCAGACACTCACTAGGGTCTCTGTGATGCTAGGGTTCGAGCTAACAGGGCTCGATATATTCCTCTAATTTTAATCTTTATTAAATCTGTGTCGGAATATTTCTAGCCTTCTTCGGCAGTGAACATAGTAGATTGACTGAAACCGCCAGATAGAGGATTCAAAAGCGAAACAATGGACTCTCAGACACTCACTAGGGTCTCTGTGATGCTAGGGTTCGAGCTAACAGGGCTCGATATATTCCTCTAATTTTAATCTTTATTAAATCTGTGTCAGAATATTTCTAGCCTTCTTCGGCAGTGAACATAGTAGATTGACTGAAAACCGCCAGATAGAGGAGTTCAAAAGCGAAACAATGGACTCTCAGACACTCACTAGGGTCTCTGTGATGCTAGGGTTCGAGCTAACAGGGCTCGATATATTCCTCTAATTTTAATCTTTATTAAATCTGTGTCAGAATATTTCTAGCCTTCTTCGGCAGTGAACATAGTAGATTGACTGAAACCGCCAGATAGAGGATTCAAAAGCGAAACAATGGACTCTCAGACACTCACTAGGGTCTCTGTGATGCTAGGGTTCGAGCTAACAGGGCTCGATATATTCCTCTAATTTTAATCTTTATTAAATCTGTGTCGGAATATTTCTAGCCTTCTTCGGCAGTGAACATAGTAGATTGACTGAAACCGCCAGATAGAGGAGTCAAAAGCGAAACAATGGACTCTCAGACACTCACTAGGGTCTCTGTGATGCTAGGGTTCGAGCTAACAGGGCTCGATATATTCCTCTAATTTTAATCTTTATTAAATCTGTGTCAGAATATTTCTAGCCTTCTTCGGCAGTGAACATAGTAGATTGACTGAAACCGCCAGATAGAGGATTCAAAAGCGAAACAATGGACTCTCAGACACTCACTAGGGTCTCTGTGATGCTAGGGTTCGAGCTAACAGGGCTCGATATATTCCTCTAATTTTAATCTTTATTAAATCTGTGTCGGAATATTTCTAGCCTTCTTCGGCAGTGAACATAGTAGATTGACTGAAACCGCCAGATAGAGGATTCAAAAGCGAAAACAATGGACTCTCAGACACTCACTAGGGTCTCTGTGATGCTAGGGTTCGAGCTAACAGGGCTCGATATATTCCTCTAATTTTTAATCTTTATTAAATCTGTGTCAGAATATTTCTAGCCTTCTTCGGCAGTGAAACATAGTAGATTGACTGAAACCGCCAGATAGAGGATTCAAAAGCGAAACAATGGACTCTCAGACACTCACTAGGGTCTCTGTGATGCTAGGGTTCGAGCTAACAGGGCTCGATATATTCCTCTAATTTTAATTTTTTATTAAATCTGTGTCGGAATATTTCTAGCCTTCTTCGGCAGTGAACATAGTAGATTGACTGAAACCGCCAGATAGAGGATTCAAAAGCGAAACAATGGACTCTCAGACACTCACTAGGGTCTCTGTGATGCTAGGGTTCGAGCTAACAGGGCTCGATATATTCCTCTAATTTTAATCTTTATTAAATCTGTGTCGGAAGATTTCTAGCCTTCTTCGGCAGTGAACATAGTAGATTGACTGAAACCGCCAGATAGAGGATTCAAAAGCGAAACAATGGACTCTCAGACACTCACTAGGGTCTCTGTGATGCTAGGGTTCGAGCTAACAGGGCTCGATATATTCCTCTAATTTTAATCTTTATTAAATCTGTGTCAGAATATTTCTAGCCTTCTTCGGCAGTGAACATAGTAGATTGACTGAAACCGCCAGATAGAGGATTCAAAAGCGAAACAATGGACTCTCAGACACTCACTAGGGTCTCTGTGATGCTAGGGTTCGAGCTAACAGGGCTCGATATATTCCTCTAATTTTAATCTTTATTAAATCTGTGTCAGAATATTTCTAGCCTTCTTCGGCAGTGAACATAGTAGATTGACTGAAACCGCCAGATAGAGGAGTTCAAAAGCGAAACAATGGACTCTCAGACACTCACTAGGGTCTCTGTGATGCTAGGGTTCGAGCTAACAGGGCTCGATATATTCCTCTAATTTTAATCTTTATTAAATCTGTGTCAGAATATTTCTAGCCTTCTTCGGCAGTGAACATAGTAGATTGACTGAAACCGCCAGGTAGAGGAGTCAAAAGCGAAACAATGGACTCTCAGACACTCACTAGGGTCTCTGTGATGCTAGGGTTCGAGCTAACAGGGCTCGATATATTCCTCTAATTTTAATCTTTATTAAATCTGTGTCAGAATATTTCTAGCCTTCTTCGGCAGTGAACATAGTAGATTGACTGAAACCGCCAGATAGAGGATTCAAAAGCGAAACAATGGACTCTCAGACACTCACTAGGGTCTCTGTGATGCTAGGGTTCGAGCTAACAGGGCTCGATATATTCCTCTAATTTTAATCTTTATTAAATCTGTGTCGGAATATTTCTAGCCTTCTTCGGCAGTGAACATAGTAAATTGACTGAAACCGCCAGATAGAGGAGTCAAAAGCGAAACAATGGACTCTCAGACACTCACTAGGGTCTCTGTGATGCTAGGGTTCGAGCTAACAGGGCTCGATATATTCCTCTAATTTTAATCTTTATTAAATCTGTGTCGGAATATTTCTAGCCTTCTTCGGCAGTGAACATAGTAGATTGACTGAAACCGCCAGATAGAGGAGTCAAAAGCGAAACAATGGACTCTCAGACACTCACTAGGGTCTCTGTGATGCTAGGGTTCGAGCTAACAGGGCTCGATATATTCCTCTAATTTTAATCTTTATTAAATCTGTGTCAGAATATTTCTAGCCTTCTTCGGCAGTGAACATAGTAGATTGACTGAAACCGCCAGATAGAGGAGTCAAAAGCGAAACAATGGACTCTCAGACACTCACTAGGGTCTCTGTGATGCTAGGGTTCGAGCTAACAGGGCTCGATATATTCCTCTAATTTTAATCTTTATTAAATCTGTGTCGGAATATTTCTAGCCTTCTTCGGCAGTGAACATAGTAAATTGACTGAAACCGCCAGATAGAGGATTCAAAAGCGAAACAATGGACTCTCAGACACTCACTAGGGTCTCTGTGATGCTAGGGTTCGAGCTAACAGGGCTCGATATATTCCTCTAATTTTAATCTTTATTAAATCTGTGTCAGAATATTTCTAGCCTTCTTCGGCAGTGAACATAGTAGATTGACTGAAACCGCCAGATAGAGGAGTCAAAAGCGAAACAATGGACTCTCAGACACTCACTAGGGTCTCTGTGATGCTAGGGTTCGAGCTAACAGGGCTCGATATATTCCTCTAATTTTAATCTTTATTAAATCTGTGTCGGAATATTTCTAGCCTTCTTCGGCAGTGAACATAGTAAATTGACTGAAACCGCCAGATAGAGGAGTCAAAAGCGAAACAATGGACTCTCAGACACTCACTAGGGTCTCTGTGATGCTAGGGTTCGAGCTAACAGGGCTCGATATATTCCTCTAATTTTAATCTTTATTAAATCTGTGTCGGAATATTTCTAGCCTTCTTCGGCAGTGAACATAGTAAATTGACTGAAACCGCCAGATAGAGGAGTCAAAAGCGAAACAATGGACTCTCAGACACTCACTAGGGTCTCTGTGATGCTAGGGTTCGAGCTAACAGGGCTCGATATATTCCTCTAATTTTAATCTTTATTAAATCTGTGTCGGAATATTTCTAGCCTTCTTCGGCAGTGAACATAGTAGATTGACTGAAACCGCCAGATAGAGGAGTCAAAAGCGAAACAATGGACTCTCAGACACTCACTAGGGTCTCTGTGATGCTAGGGTTCGAGCTAACAGGGCTCGATATATTCCTCTAATTTTAATCTTTATTAAATCTGTGTCGGAATATTTCTAGCCTTCTTCGGCAGTGAACATAGTAGATTGACTGAAACCGCCAGATAGAGGAGTTCAAAAGCGAAACAATGGACTCTCAGACACTCACTAGGGTCTCTGTGATGCTAGGGTTCGAGCTAACAGGGCTCGATATATTCCTCTAATTTTAATCTTTATTAAATCTGTGTCAGAATATTTCTAGCCTTCTTCGGCAGTGAACATAGTAGATTGACTGAAACCGCCAGATAGAGGAGTTCAAAAGCGAAACAATGGACTCTCAGACACTCACTAGGGTCTCTGTGATGCTAGGGTTCGAGCTAACAGGGCTCGATATATTCCTCTAATTTTAATCTTTATTAAATCTGTGTCGGAATATTTCTAGCCTTCTTCGGCAGTGAAACATAGTAGATTGACTGAAACCGCCAGATAGAGGAGTCAAAAGCGAAACAATGGACTCTCAGACACTCACTAGGGTCTCTGTGATGCTAGGGTTCGAGCTAACAGGGCTCGATATATTCCTCTAATTTTAATCTTTATTAAATCTGTGTCAGAATATTTCTAGCCTTCTTCGGCAGTGAACATAGTAGATTGACTGAAACCGCCAGATAGAGGATTCAAAAAGTGAAACAATGGACTCTCAGACACTCACTAGGGTCTCTGTGATGCTAGGGTTCGAGCTAACAGGGCTCGATATATTCCTCTAATTTTAATCTTTATTAAATCTGTGTCGGAATATTTCTAGCCTTCTTCGGCAGTGAACATAGTAAATTGACTGAAACCGCCAGATAGAGGAGTCAAAAGCGAAACAATGGACTCTCAGACACTCACTAGGGTCTCTGTGATGCTAGGGTTCGAGCTAACAGGGCTCGATATATTCCTCTAATTTTAATCTTTATTAAATCTGTGTCGGAATATTTCTAGCCTTCTTCGGCAGTGAACATAGTAGATTGACTGAAACCGCCAGATAGAGGAGTCAAAAGCGAAACAATGGACTCTCAGACACTCACTAGGGTCTCTGTGATGCTAGGGTTCGAGCTAACAGGGCTCGATATATTCCTCTAATTTTAATCTTTATTAAATCTGTGTCGGAATATTTCTAGCCTTCTTCGGCAGTGAACATAGTAGATTGACTGAAACCGCCAGATAGAGGATTCAAAAGCGAAACAATGGACTCTCAGACACTCACTAGGGTCTCTGTGATGCTAGGGTTCGAGCTAACAGGGCTCGATATATTCCTCTAATTTTAATCTTTATTAAATCTGTGTCGGAATATTTCTAGCCTTCTTCATTTAGCTGAACGTGTACTGTATCGACTTTAACATAGCCTCAATTCCACGTAGACGGATACCTGAAAGATCCAAAAAGATAAAACAATAAAATAAAACGAAAAAAAAGGAAGTTTAGAGCAATTTTTAATGAATTTTAACTTTATGACGTGTAAATGAATTACAGCAGTTAAGGAGCCTAGGTAAATGGTGCTCCGCTGTATCTCTGTGAAATCTTAGTAACCTTGATCCACTGGGACAGTTGATTTCATGCAAAAAATTTGTTCGTCTTTCGAATAACACAGAATCACCCAGACAGACATATTCATGTATGCAGCATTTTAAAACTTGTGTCCTCGACAAATCCAAGCATATTCAACATCCCATATTACAAACAAAAGTATTCGAGCATAACATATGTATGAATTATTCATTTACAATACGGATCAGTTCTTGGTGACCTTAGCTTTAAACAAACTTATCTTCTAGAAATCGAGAACTGATAAAGAAATTCCCGGTGGGGTAGGAAAAGAATAAAAAAAGATGAGATAATAAACCGATAAGGGATAATCTGCAGCTTTGAGTGCGAAAATCTCGAGGAAAACTGAGGTTTGTTCGAAAAAAAGTCTTCAGTATAAGCCAGAAATAAAATGCTGTTAATCATGATAAAACTCCTGTATCTGGAACATTTATGCAATTTGTTTATATGCTAAGTAAACGGAGGAACACAAAAGAATTCTGTTTTAAATTTTTTTTCAGTAAACAAATAATTTGAAAAGGAATTATTGCAGACTACCTGTAGCAGCAATATTTACTGGGTCCATGACACGAGGAAAAACAATTCCTGCTTTATAGGAAAATCTGGAACACAAAGTTCTAAAGCAAATTTAAGTTTTATTTTTATTTTTCATTAAAAGTTGCCATTAGTCTAAAACTGCAATATTACAGAGTAAATATCACCTGATTTATACTTACAAAATCTTAATATAATATTGCTACAAGGTCAAAACTGTTTTGGTAACTTTTCAAAACATTTTCAAAATTTGATTTTCTATAAACAATTTGCTGTTGAATTATTTGTTATGAAAGTTACAGGGGCTCTAATCATCGTATAATATAATATTACTACAACAGATAAAACTATTCTAGCAGCTTTTCAGAACATTTTCAGAGTTTAAATTTTCATAAAATAAATACTTTGTATTAAAATAACAATTATGGAATGCATTTAATATAACGACCGTTTCAGGAAGTTTATTGAAAAATCATTTGTTATTCATTCATAATCCGAATTATTTGTTATTCATATATAATCCAAATTATTTGTTAGAAAATAAGTGGGGCTCTAATAAACGTATAATATAATATTACTACAATAGATAAAACTGTTCTAGCAGCTTTTCAGAACATTTTCAGGGTTTATAAAGTAATCATATACTTAATAACAAACAAATTTTAATTTTTTTATGAAAATGGTCAAAAATGTGTGGTCTGTGTAATGATTTAGCTACATAATAAATTAGATGTAATCATATTTTGATCATTAGAAATTGAAATATATATATATATATATATATATATATATATATATATATAAATACACATATATATACATACATATATATACATATATATATACATATATATACACATATATATATACATATATATGTATATATATATGTCTATATATATATATATATATATATATATATATATATATATATATATGTGTATATATATATGTATATATATATATATATATATATATATATATATATATACATATGCACATATATATACATATATGTATATATCTATGTATATATACACAGATATATATATATACATATAAATATATATCTATACATAGATATATATATATATATATATATATATATATATATATATATATACATATATATGTGTGTATGTGTGTGTGAGTTTTACAATAAACAGAAATGTTTAAAAAAACCTCATTATATCAATTCATTCTGAAAATAACAAACATACTATATTTCAATATGAAAATTTTCGAATAGGTTTATTAGTTTATTTAATATTCCCACAATGGTGAAAATTATAATTCTGAAGAAAAATTCTTTCCAATATATGTTTAAAATGAGTGAAAATTTTATTACTTGCACTCCGTAAGACATTTTCAATTCCACTGTTTTTGAGAATTAATTTAAAAAATAAAATATATCATCCAAAGTATAACAGAAATATATAATATATAGAAATAGATATAGATATAAATATCACTATATAACATTTTATTTACCTCATAATTAATATGTTAATTTTTGATGGGATTTTTTACCCTTTTTAAATAATGTAGCAGAAAATTAAGTCATGTTTATATTAGGGTACTTATATGAGGGTATTGCAAGGATTACTAGTCGAATAGAGCTCTTTTATTTCTTTAGTTTATATTGCTTGAGTTTATGACAAAAATTAATATTAAATATGTTTGTCTTATAAGATGTGTTTTTTAACTTTTTATAATACTGGAATGTTTTGTAATTAAAAACCGAACTTAAATTGTGAAGTAAAACCTCAATTTGGGTAACTTGGTTACCCAGACCGACAGCTGGGCACGGAAGCAGCTAATTGTAATATCAATAATGTGTGTATTTGATATCGCCCCCCAGCTATTCACGTGTTACACTGTTTAATTACATATTTATAACTGGGACTATCGATTAGTATAATCGGGAACATGTGAGGTTTATTTAACAGTTTTATCTACTTCTATTACTTGTAGTGGTTCTAAAACTACATTTGAGAACTGTAATTACCTAGAGCAGTGGTCGGCAAAGTGTGGCTCCAGAGCCGCATGTGGCTCTTTGGTTCCTAAAGTGCGGCTCTGGCACAAATATCCACGGAAGGCGCAATAATATTTTCATTTAAAAAACTTGGTAAGAAAAAAAAATTGCATCTTATTTTTATAGATTAAAATTCTATAAATCGAGAACGTGTTTAATTTTATGTTTAAGTTAAAAGATAGATAGGCAATTAAAAGTTTATATTGTTGTAAAAATGTGATCTTAGTTCACAACACAAGTGGTCTGCTTTGAATGACCTGGAGAAGGAAGACATGATCATTTTCAATGCTTGGAATAGTATTCCCGACTTTTACAATCAGCTGAAAAAGCTCCCGTTTGCTGTTCTTTCCCTATTCGGTTCTACATATATATGCGAACAATCTTTTTCAAGCATGAACATTATCAAGAGTAAACTGAGAAGTCGCCTTATTGATGAAAACTTGGAATCATGCCTAAAATTAAAAACAACAACGTACAAACCTTATTTACTCAAACTTTCCAAAGAGATGCAAGCACATTGTTTGCATTAATAGATATTTTTTAAGTATGAAATTTAGTTTTATTTAGTGTACTACTTATTTAGTGTAATAAAAAATTACTAAATAAACAGATTTGGCTCCCAAAAATTTTTTTTAAATTGTTGTAATGTTCATATTTGGCTCTTTAGCTAATAAGTTTGCCGACGAACTGACCTAGACCAATTGGTCCATGGCTAAGGCTTTACTTTAGCGAAGAATCACGAGGGCTGAAGACTGACTAAACCTCAAGAAAGGATGCACCTTTCGTTTGATGAAGGAAAGACTTTGCTCAAGTAGATCCTCGTAATTTAGAAGGAGGGACCAAGCAAAAGGTCCTTAGGCTTGGCTTGCTGCCTTCAAATGTATGAATTGTTAACTGAGAGGATATTAGAACCACGAACTTGTTTTACGTGCTCCAGTCACCTTTAATCAGAGGATTTCTGGCTAGCTCAAACCTCGATACCGTAACTCTCTGGATACGAGTCTTCTGCTTTTTTCTACTGAGTTACCACAGCTTACAATATACCGTAGCACTAACCAAAATAACTTTAACTTTGGACTGTTCAATTGTCTGCCTATTTCCTAGAACTTAGAAATCTGCGATTAGGAAACAGTAAGCACAATCCGTCAGTTTTTTTAGCCAAACCAAAATAACCAAAATAAATTAGTTTTAACTTTGGACTGTCCGACTGTCTGCCTATTTCCTAAAACCTATAAATCTCCGACTAGGAAACAGTAAACACAATCCGTTAGTCTTTTTAGCCAAACCAAAATAACCAAAATAAATTAGTTTTAACTTTGGACTATCCATCTGTCTGCCTATTTCCTAAAACCTATAAATCTGCGACTAAGAAACAGTAATCCCTGTCCGTCAGTTTTTTTAGCCAAACCAAAATAACCAAAATAAATTAGTTTTAACTTTGGACTGTCCAACTGTCTGCCTATTTCCTAGAACCTACAAATCTGCGACTAGGAAACAGTAAGCACAATCCGTCAGTTTTCTCTACCTAATCTTTTTCCATTTTTACCCCTTTGTTTTCATCTACGTATTATCTACACCACGACCCCCTTATCTACGTTTAGCAGGATGATATAATGTTTAATAATAGATAACGGAGATCAGGATCTAGAGGATATCAGAGTAGCCGTTATCAAAACTTTTCAACTTCGCAAATAGTTCTTAATCTAATCAAATTCGCTCCTCTCGTTTTTTTTTCTACAAATTCCATGTAGGATGAATTAATCGGGAATATTTATCGCGATAATTGGTTGTTATTTCAAGAATAAATATCACCAAAAGTTTTAGATAATTTCCTCGTCGCTGGTACAATCGCCATTTCACAGAACAGGATTGCTGTAGAGGAGAAAATCCAAGAATATCATCGACTACTAGGAGTACCGTGTGCAACGAGAAAACAAGAGACGCGAGTGTGGTAACTTCCGAGAAAACATGTAAGTGTTATCGCTTATATATTGATTATTTCTAGATAACAATTGATTCCTTTGATCTGATAATCACAGCAAGTAGGAGAATATTGGTCCCTTACGCTCAAAGGATTTTTTAATATATCCTAAATCTTCTACTCTTAGTTTACAGATGTTCCGGTTACAGATGTTGATAGATACAGATGTTCAGGTTACAGATGTTGATAGATACAGATGTTCAGGGCCTGATTTACGGCGGGACATTCGGGGCACTGGCCCGAGGGCCCCACTGTAATGTGGCCCCAAATTTTAAAAAATACACATTAATTTTTTGGTATATCTCAGAATTCGCTCATGTTTTCCAGCATACTACCGTAAAACATGAATTTTCTTTCGTTAATGACAAACTGGAGTATGTTGCCGTGTATGTTGTTGGTGGGCTTCAAAAGCCAGTAAATTACATTTATTACATAATTTGAAGCGAAATGTAAGCTTTCATTTGCTTAAAAATACTTTGAAGCAATGTTAACATTTTAAATGTGTATAGTATTCAAAAGATTGAAATACCAACTATATCAATGACACCAATTTACAAATTCATCTCTTCTGAGAGGGAAAAAATATTTTACTACTTTTTCCCTAACGGTTCGGTTGGCTAACGAAAAATTCGAAGAATATGCAAGAGCCTTAACAAGGCTGAATCCAAATATTTAACTTCCACTGTACCGTACAATTGTATTTATTTTCATGCAATTATCTTATATTTATTTTAATTTAAATTTAAATTTTTTTTATTTATTATTACTCGTTTTTGTATTTATAAGTGTTATTTTGTCTATTTTGTATTTATATGTGTTGGTTTGTAATATTTTTAATGTATTTATATTGCACTGAACATTATGAGTGCTGTGGATTGTACACCTGGTTACATCCAAAACATCTTAAACCTTTGTTTAAAGGTATTTGATCCTCGTTGATGCAGCCGATCAAAGTTCCTTAAGGTATCCGTCTACGTTAAAAACGTCATTTTTTGCCAAAAATCATAATTTTTTTTATTATTTTCTATTGCAAAATTTCAACTCTTAGGCTTCTAAATCTGTTTTTGTTTTGCCTCTACGGCCTTTTAAAGAAAAGTGACAGCTGTCAAAACAAAACGGATATAGCGACTTCGGAACCGGAAGTTATGAATTTAAAGCCTTTTAAAGAGCATTTTTTGGACAAAACTTTTTTAATTTTCATGAAGATTAGTTTAAACGTTTTTTCTAGTATTTTTAATTATTAGAAACTTGGCAATTAAAAAGTTTTCAAGCAAGAAAGTGTGGGGAATTTTAAAGATGTATTTTAATTTTTTAATAGTTAAAGTTGCTTTCATAAACTTCGAATTCATTTTTCTCAGAACGGTATTTTTAATAAAATGTCGAAGCTGGAAATGGGATTTCTCAAAAAGTTCTTAAAATATTTTGTTGAAAATTATTATGAATGCTTTTGATAGTATTTATTAGTAAATGACCTAAAAGCTTTAAATTTGGATAATTTTTAATGATGTTACACTCATAGTTAGATATAAAGGTAATGAAAATTCGTTAAAAATTCAATGTGTATGATTTTGAAGGGCCAAAATTTTTTACCAAATGTAAATTAAGCAAAGATTTTAGGTGATTCACTAGTCCAGTGTATAAGAAATGTGTTGCATCAAAAAATATTGAAATAATTTAATTTAATAAAAAATTAGACCTTTTGAAAAAAACCCGATTTTTTTACTAAATTTTCTTCATTTATTAGAAATTTTATAAAAACTTCTCCATGAATAAATTTTTTAAGTGCAATTCTCTATGATAATATAAAAAATAAATCTAAAAATGTAAAAACATGAACTAGTTTCTACGTTTAAAGAAAAAAGTTCTCTGAACGTAGACGGATACCTTAAACTTCCAGAGCTCCAAATAGCTGCATAGCAGGTTACTTGGGACACAGCGGAGAAGGGTAAGTCTTTCTAGGTCTACTACCCGAAAGTAAACCCCACAAGGCTAATCTTCAATGCATCCCTTACAGCTTTATTTACCTAGCATGGCCCATTCCCGGCCTATCTAAGCCGGTTCCACTTCTCCGAATCGGCTAGGCCTAGTTCTGTTGTGGGGCCCCGGGTACATCCGACCACCACTTATTTGACTGCTCCCTCGCTAGAGATTGGCATTTCAAGCGCCCCAGACTAGACTTAGGGTGCCTGGGCTGATCAACTAAATTGTAACAAAACCCTCCCATCTAAACTATGTAAACTCTTCGGTTGGATAATGGAAATTTTGGAGAATCTGCAAGCCCAGTAACAAGACTTAGTCCAAATATGTAACTTCCACTGTACCGCACTATATTTATTTTCATAAATTATTTTAAGCTTTTTTTTATTTAATGTGTTTCTAAGTGTTATTTTCTCCGTTTTATATTTGTATGTAATCGCTATGCAGCAAGTGATTTTTGTCCCTATATTCATAAATGTATGAAATATTTAAGTGCACTAAATAGTTCAAACTAAGGAAACAAGTTATTATTTACAACGCGGGGGCAGTTGCTGTTATAACATTCGTCAATGCTATTAAAAACGGTTTATAACTTCATAAATGTATGAAATATTTAAGTACTCTAAGTATTTCAAACTAAGAAAACAAGTTATTATTTACGATGCGGGGGCACTTGCTGTTATAACATTCGTCAATGCTATTAAAAAACGTTTTATAACTTCATAAATGTATGAAATATTTAAGTGCTCCAACTACTTCAAACTAAGAAAACAAGTTATTATTTACGATGCGGGGGCACTTGCTGTTATAACATTCGTCAATGCTATTAAAAAACGTTTTATGACTTCATAAATGTATGAAATATTTAAGTGTTCCAACTATTTCAAACTAAGAAAACAAGTTATTATTTACAATGCGGAGGCAGTTGCTGTTATAACATTCGTCAATGCTATTAAAAAACGTTTTATGACTTCATAAATGTATGAAATATTTAAGTGCTCCAACTATTTCAAACTAAGAAAACAAGTTATTATTTACAATGCGGAGGCAGTTGCTGTTATAACATTCGTCAATGCTATTAAAAAACGTTTTATGACTTCATAAATGTATGAAATATTTAAGTGCTCCAACTATTTCAAAATAAAAAAACAAGTTATTATTTACAATGCGGAGGCAGTTGCTGTTATAACATTCGTCAATGCTATTAAAAAACGTTTTATAACTTCATAAATGTATGAAATATTTAAGTGCTCTAACTATTTCAAACTAAGAAAACAAGTTATTATTTACAATGCGGAGGTAGTTGCTGTTATAACATTCGTCAATGCTATTAAAAAATGTTTTATGACTTCATAAATGTATGAAATATTTAAGTGCTCCAACTATTTCAAACTAAGAAAACAAGTTATTATTTACAATGCGGAGGTAGTTGCTGTTATAACATTCGTCAATGCTATTAAAAAATGTTTTATGACTTCATAAATGTATGAAATATTTAAGTGCTCCAACTATTTCAAACTAAGAAAACAAGTTATTATTTACAATACGTGGATACTTGATCTTATAGTATTCGTCATTATCGGGCCGTAGATATCTGTTGGTCAATTTATTATCAGAGCTCCATATATACAAACAAGCACGGAACCGGGACAATATGGCCATGAGACCCTCCAGGCATCTCCCGGTGGCGGTTAGCAGAACTCAAGTATTGGGCCCCCTCACTCCGCCGGTCACCCTTGAAGTACCCAGAGCGAGCCTGTCGCGTCGCAGGTGTAATACACAAAAGAATACAGTAGAGATGAGCTGAGAGACAGAAATTTGGAAAAATAGATGCTTAGCGGGCCTTGTGATAACTGAATTATTAAGGTGGGCCCGAACCACACGGGCCAAAAGAGGAAGAATTAGCTTGTTGTACCTTGCGAAGGGAAACCGGAAAGCCAAATAAGGAGGACAGGAAATTTTGAGAGACGACAGTCGCAAATCTGGGCCTCGAAACCATCCTTCAATGGTCATTGTGGCGGAACTTTGGTAGACCCTGAGTAAACCCCGTGACTCGTATTGCTCGAAAATAAAAAAACCTCTGAAGCCTTGCAATAGCTTCAGTAGTAAAAAGCCCTAGCTAAATCTGACCATAAAAAAATGGGGGACACAATTTGGGATAGTAAAAAAGAATAAATAAAAGGAGAATGACTGTGTAGTGGCCCAAAGCTCCATATAGAGTGTCAAATTTACTTCCTGGGATAACACAAAGACGGTTCTCTTAATTTAGAAGCTGAAACCAAGAAGTCTACAACATATGCCTCGTCAAAAGTTACCAAACCCTAAATTAAAACCAAAACGGGAGAAATGAAAATATGTGGAGGGGTCCCAAGCTTCATATAGACGGTCAAATTTACTTCCTAGGTCAGCATAAAGACGGTCCTCGTAATTTAGAAGCAGAAACCAAGCAGAAGTCTCCAACACATGCCTTGTCAAAAGTTACCAAACCCTAAATTAAAGCCAAAACGGGGAACTGAAAACATATGCAGTTGACCCAAGATCCATATAGACGGCCAAATTTATTTCTTGGGACAACACAAAGATGGTCCTCGTAATTTAGAAGCATTAATCATGCAGAAGTCTCCAAGATTTGGCTTCTTAAAATTTCCCAAACCCTGCCTTTTGGAGGTACTGTTTGGGGCATAGTGTCCTCTAAACTATTTTA
>CM063507.1:54436573-54439073 GCA_032207245.1 Pardosa pseudoannulata | reverse complement strand
AAAGGTTCTTGTATTCACTGCGTGAGTCATTTTGATGCAGATACCAGTATTTACAGTATAGTGAGAGGGCAGATCGGATGAGTTTCATTGATTGATGCGTTAAGGACATCGTTTATGAAGAATCCCCAGATCAAGTTAACTCAAAGCTATACCTTCTGGATTAAATGTGCTGAGAATTCGTCATATCGGATATACATATCCTTTGATTTAACATCCGAAAAAACAGAAGTTGGTATGAAGAAGGAACGAAAAATTGAGATCGGTATCAATAGCTCAATGACTTTAGGAATACCGCTTAAAAGTTCTTTTCTTCACTGCGTGAGTCATTTCTATGCAGATACCAGTATTTACAGTATAGTGACAGGGCGGATCGGATGAGTTTCATTGATTGGTGCGTTAAGGACATCGTTTAAGAGGAATCTCCAGATCAAGTTAACTCAATGCTATACCTTCTGGATTAAATGTTTTGAGAATGCGTCATATCAGATATACATGTCCTTTGATTTAACATACCAGAAAACAGAATGTGGTATCAATAAGGAACGAAAAATTGAGATCGGTATCTACAGCTCAATGACTTTAGGAATACCACATAAAATTTCTTGTAATCACTGCATGAGTCATTTCGATGCAAATACCAGTACTTACCGTATAGTGACAGGGCGTATCTGATGAGTTTCATTGATTGGTGCGTTAAGGACATCGTTTATGAAGAATCCCTAGATCAAGTTAACTCACTGCCATACTTTCTGGATGAAATGTGCTGAGATTGTGTCTTATCGGATATACATATCCTTTGATTTAACCTACGAAAATTACAGGAATTGATATCAATAAGGAACAAAGTATTGAGATCGGTATCTAGGTTCAATGACTTTAGGAATGGCACTTAGTTCTTGTTTTCTCTGCATGAGTCATTTCGATGCAAATACCAGTACTTACCGTATAGTGACAGGGCGTATCGGATGAGTTTCATTGATTGATGCGTTAAGGACATCGTTTATGAAGAATCCCCAGATCAAGTTAACTCAAAGCTATACCTTCTAGATTATATGTGCTGAGAATGCGTCATATCGGATATACATATCCTTTGATTTAACTAACGAAAAAAACAGGAGTTGGTATCAATAAGGAACGAAAAATTGAGATCGGTATCTACAGCTCAATGACTTTAGGAATACCACATAAAAGTTCTTGTATTCACAACGTGAGTCATTTCAATGCAGATACCAGTAATTACGGTATAGAGACAGGGCGTATCTGATGAGTTTCATTGATTGGTGCGTTAAGGACATTGTTTATGAAGATTCCCCAGATTAGGTTAACTCACTGCCATACTTTCTGGATTAAAGGTACTGAGAATGCGTCGTATCGGGTATACATATCCTTTGATTTAACATACAAAAAAACAGGAGTTGGTACCAATAAGGAACGAAAAATTGTAAAGTATGTAATTAATGTGAACATGAAAAGGAAAAGCAGGTATAACAAATTTATAAATTTTTGACGTAAGTATCATTCATGTTGGTTTTGGTTTACAATTTCATTTTGGATAATGAGACCAAGGCTTACTACTTAAAGCCGATTCTGAACGGCTAAAAACACCCTTGATAGGATGCAAACCAACGTAGTCCGGTACCGAAGAGAAGTACCCTACCCATCCGGCCTTCCTTTGGCCCATTCATTTTGAGATTTTTGCACCTGCGACAGATAAAGTTTATGTAAAGCTCAATATTTTACAGCATTGTCAGAAATGAATAGGAAAATATAAATAAAGGGTGATACATATTTGATATATATAGGAAAGTATTTTACTTGTTAACTGGCCATGGATGTTTCTTAGTATATTTGAATAAAAATCGTAATTTGTAATTGTTTGTTGCTTCTCCCCAAAGCCTCCTACACATGTTCGATGTGATTTAAATTAGGGTACTAGGCCGGTCAATCCATTCGAGTGATATGTTCACTTTCCAGTAGCTCCTCAACAGTGAGAGTCCGATGTTTTAATCATTGTCATCCATAAAAATGAGGTCTGGACCAATGGCACCTCCGAACAGACGTAAAGGGGAAAGGAGTACCTCTTCACAATAAGATCCCCGGTTACAGAACCTCTGCCGAAAACGTGGAGCTCAGTTCGCCCGTTCAGGTTAATGCCTCCCCAGAAAAGAACTCCAGGACCACCTTAATGGTGTCTTTCCTTGATATTTACTACAAAACCGGATCCCGAGTTCTCTTAAAATCAAAACGCGTTGAGAATCGCTTCTGGTACTGAACTGACTCTCATCCGTAAAGAGAACACGACTCCATTGATCAGTTGTCCAGTTTTTGTGATCTCTGCACCACTGTAAACGGTGGCGTCGGTGGCCAACTTTCAACGGGAGGCAGCGTTCAGGACGGCGGACGAATAGGCCCTCTTTGTGAAGGCGTCTGGCTACTGTAATACAAATAATGCACGGCCACATCAGACTCTTGCTGTTATCCCGACACTATGCGTTTAATA
>CM063507.1:54424073-54431573 GCA_032207245.1 Pardosa pseudoannulata | reverse complement strand
TATTACTTAGAACCTGCGAGTAAACAATCGTAGCTCTAAAAAGTTTTATCTGAACCACAAACTAAATCCCAGGGACCCACTAATGATAAAAATGTGGGTCCTGCAGAACAGAAATCTCCTTTAAATTTCGAGTGAAAAGGCATATTGATTTCAGTGAAGAACATAATACTGGCATATAACCCGTAATATGAAGGGATCAGTAAAATTTTTAATTTTCCAGAATTGTAAATGACCCTATGAGGCAGGTAAAAATAAAATCTTTGTTTTGTTGCTGAGAATTATCTGGTATAGGATCAATAATTTGTTTATCTTCATACTCGTCTAAAGTCTCCCGATGCTGTGAATGCAGTTTAGAACTCAGTATCAAAGAATACTCTTCAAATTTTTTTTATACTATGACTGACCATTTACATCAAAATAATTTAGTTTAAATTCATTTAGAAAGATCATTCAAAGTTTTCTTAGCAAAATCGAAATTATCCTTAAGTTCTCCTCTTTTTTTTAACTAAAGCCAAAAAAAAAGGGGGCTATAGTAATTAATGGAAGTAAAGGAATGAAACTATCATTTTCACTACACCCTCAATGTAGATAGAAGAATTTCTTGTTAATACCGGTGATAAAATTTTCATTGCAAATAAAAAGTAATCGATGATTCAATTTAAAATTATCACATAGGTACCTAATGTACTATTTAAGCCAAATATAAGAGAAAATTATTTACGTAATATCTAAGTTCAGTGATAAAACGTATGAAAATACTGCAGACGATATTTAAATAATTGAAAAAAAGAAATGATTCAATGAGATGTTTAAAGGAATGACGTCATAATGCTGTGGAAAAAAATTTTTATTTTCATCTACTTATTATGTGATAAATTGATACGTTTAATCACCTGCTCTTAACTGGGGAAAATAGGGCTTGAAATAATGGCATTAAACTCTCGAAAAGGGGGAAGGGGGGATTTCGAACGTTTTAAAGACGTCAGAATTTTTTTTTTTTTTTATATGAAGCATATTTATAATAATTTATTTTAGAATGGGATCGATTGTTTAGGAGAAGATAAACTTTACTCGCTTTGAATTTTGCTAACCGTACCTGATCAAATATCCAATATGAATGCCTCTAGTCCAACCGCTTCGTAACCATCATCCCAGGTCCAACCGCTTCATCATAAATTTAATGACAGAAGGATAGAAAACTTAGGGTATTATTATGTACTGGGGGGTACATTTAGCCATAGTCTTTAGTTAATACTTTAGAAGTATTTCTTGATCGCAATATGGCAAAATTCTTCCCTGAATTTACAATCAGTTTCATCAGCAGATCCATTTGGATACGATAAAGGAAACACCTTGCATTATTTTTAAATATAGTGCCACCAACTTTAAGACATGTGTTTCATGTGAACCTATGAACATTCATGTGAAACAGTAGTATGAATCTTGTCTATAAAAAATTCATCAACAGATTCACTCATATACGTTCCTTCTACTAAAGCAATTTCGTAAAAACAAAAATTTTCTTCTAGCATTGGACAGATAGCAGCACTACTAGTTCTTCTAGCCTAAGACAGATGGCAGCACTGCAACTTCATTATTCATCAATGATTTAATTTTCATGCGAAACAGCATTATGGATCTTGTTTTATAAACGAGATATAAGTTTCAAATCAACTGTATAAATTATTCAGCTTCCTACATTAATAATTAGTGATTAAGAAGCTAAATTCAGGTATTTGCAAGACCAACAGAGTTTTAAAAATCAATATTAATTACGATAGATATTTCCAATGTTTTAAAAATTCTTTGTTATCCTACTCTAATTTATTTACTCAAATTTTTACAGATTAGGTCAATTAAGCGTATTATTAATATACATAATCCCACTAGTAGCTATTTTTCTTTCCAATTTAAAATCTTTATTTCTTTTAAGAATTCTAATGATCATTAGATTTATTTCTATAAGAATACTTAAAAGAAAAAGGTCATTTACTTTTAAAATTATTCAGAAATTTTTCGAAGGATTTTACACTATGTTCTTAACGTTAAAGATAAAGTTGTATGGCATGTTATTAAATTCCTTGCATCATAATTAATCATAACTAAAGATAAGAGAATGATAAATTGTTTCGTTTACTAATGGATAGATGGCAGCACTGTAATTAAAATTTCAAAAAGTTCAGTTTGATATTGTAGTCTTTGTTTGTTGCAGAGTGATTATTTTTAGAAATTGGCACATTTAAATAGATATATCTCAAATTCAACTCATAATGTACGTAATCTTGCACACATTCTCTACTGTATTATGCCTGAAATGTCTTCTGGCTAGGTACATTTGCGGCTTTTCTATTTAAACACAAAAGTACGAAAATTCATAACAAAAAAAAATTTTTTTTTAATCCATTAAAAGGTAAAGTAAAATAATATAAATTGCATTGTCATAATTTTATCAATTTACAGTGTGAATTTTTCCCCAATCCCCTTATCAAATATGTTAACGTACTGTACTGCAGGCATAGAGCAATTCCTCCCCAGATAGCAATATAAGGTATTCACAACCTTAATTCAACCTTATCAATGACAAGGATGCAACCTTTTAGTAAGGTTGTCGGTGACAAGGATGTAACTTGATAATTATCTTAAGTAAACATTTGTCGCAACCTTTCTGATTTACAAAAACTGAAAAGATTAAATCAAGCTTTTCAATTCAAAATTTTAACAAGGTTGGTATAAAAATGGTGATGAATTCTTTAAAAAAAATAGGTTTAATTAAGCTTTTCATTGCAAAGTTTTAATAAGGTTGGCAAATAACATGTTGGTACAAACTTTACATTATATATTTTTAAAGGTGTGATTGTAAAGCTTTTGATTTTGCTGAAAGTTTCACAACAGCAATTCATAAAGGAAACAATTTACATGAGTTTTAATAAAATTTTTATAAATGTATAGTTTCTTAAAATTAATATAGGCTGTTTTATTACAAAAACCAAATTATACAATTATTTTTCTTGATCTCACGTGCGTAAAATTTAGAAGCAGAATTGTTTTTTTAACTCTTAATGCTGTATCTTTAAAGATACAGCATTAAAAAACAATTATGGACACAGAAGCCAAATCTTTTTCACATCTTCAAATTTTAGAGAGCTGCCATTACATGCAATTATCTCGTCCAAATTTTCTTTGGTTTGCTTTCGGTTGTTTAATTCGTTTTTCCATTTTCTTACTGTTTTATCGTTTATTGATAAATACTTTTTAACAACTAGTGTAAACATCATTTCAGCACTGAAGTAATTGCTTTTTACAATATTGTGTTTAGAAAAAAAATTGAAATGATTTTTAAAAAATATGATTGTAACTAACAGTATTCTACAAGTCATTTAAGAAAGCTACTTAGAGACTACGATTTTCAAACTTACAGCTGCTTTTTTACTTTAAATAACGCAGGGTTATTTACTTGTTAAGCATTCGTCCATATAACGCGGCGATTTTTTTTACCACTTTATTGTGGGAACACCTTATAGGTGGACAAGGACTCCCTAGGACACACAAACAAAGAGGGTCCTTGTAATTTAGGAGCAGGGAACAAGCATAAGCCATCCCCCCCTCCAGGCTTGGCCTGGTACCTAGAGAGGTATAGTTTGGGAACTTGGGGGATTTAACGACAATGAAAATAGTGTTTTCTGCATAAGTAAGGAGAAGATATCTGTATTTAAACAGCAGCATTTAAGATGCAAGTAGTGTAATATGCAACAAAAAAGTGAGCATTTTTACCACTAATGTTTTAACAAGCCATGAAATAAATTCTGATCTAAAACTTTTTCCTATGAGAATTCACCCACACGATTTTCCCTTTCTGCATTTGATATTTATCACCGTTCAAATAGCTGCACGTTTGTATAAATGCCTTATTGCACGTCAACATGTACGTGTTAATGTATGATCAATTTTACTGTTGAAGTATGTGAAATTTTCTTGTATTACAACAAAAAATTTTCAACTGATTTCTTTTAGCTCAGATTGATTTTTGATGAGACCTTTAACAAGTTGAAAGCAACATAATACGGTACTTACGTATTATCGCAACCAGGTTGGCGCGATTTGTAAGTTTGAGTAAGAAAGTATGAATATAAAGAAAAGGTACATTTATTAATTACAGATAATTTTTAATACAATTAATTAATTAATTTAACCCATATTGGACCACACCAACTAAATATTTCTGAAATCTTTTAAAACTTTATCCATATCATTAATATGGAGTAACTAAGCATATTAAACCAAAATTTTGAAAAAATATTTTTAATTGTTAAAGATATTAGCTGTCCTATAAATAGGACAACGGTCCAATACACTACTAAAATTTAAGAAATATGACTTACATTTCATTAAGCTTATTCATAGGTGAAATTTAGGAAAACATTCCAGGCAAAGTCCAACATTACATTTAGAGCACACAGTGGTTGGTTTTTTCTTGCAGTTCTTGAACTGGCATCTTCTTTGTCGTCCCTCTGGGTTTTTCATCAATACATGTTCATTGTTCAGACTTAGGAGCTCTCTGTTACTTTGAATAAGACCACGTTGCCTGATATTATTCCTTGAAATTGTTACACCTAAATAACTAATTGTGACAGATCTTCTGAACTCCAAGAGGCCTTGTGCTTCATCAGGGCAGAACAGTTTTGAAATTTTCCAGGCCGCAATAAGAGCCGTTTCAAAAGAGTTTATGAAAAGTTGCCAGTACCATTTTTTTCCCTGTATGGAGGCAAAATATGTTTCCACATGCGCGTCGAATAAATCTACACCATTTTTATATTTATTGTAGGACGTGACACAAAAAGGAATATTAATTTCTTTCCTACCACCTTTTACTCTGCGCTCTACTTTGCTTTTTACTTTCGTTTCCTCAAAATTTGTCAGCAAAGATACCACACGGTTATCGTTCCAACGAACTGCGGCTATTGCATTGACTGCATCAAAACATGCGTTTGAACAACCTCTTTCTGTTTTAGCAAACTGTTTCAAAGGTGGCAATGGACATTTCGCCATCCGATTATCACGGACAGTTCCGGTAGCACAGAAACCTTTTTCCTTCAAGCGAACAAATAGTCCATGGGAAGTAAAAAAGTTATCCATATACACTCGGTGAAGTTTCGGATTTTTCACAGCAGAAAGCAAATTTTCCACCACACGTTGAGAAAGAGGCTCCATACTCTTTTCTGTAGCTCCTTGGTAAGGGATAATAGAAAAAGGATATCCGTTGTACGATGTTAACATCCATAATTTATATCCAAATTTTACAGGTTTGTTTTTCATAAACATCTTGCAACTGTGCCTTCCAAAATATCTGACCATTCTTTCATCGACGGTGAGATTTTCTGAAAATATACCAAACTGCTTCAAGGCTATGTTGAGTTTGTCATAAAGTGGTCGAATTTTATAATAACGATCTTGTGGATTAATTGAAGAATTATCATTAAAATGAATAAAGTGCTTGATTTCAGAATACCTTTTTCTCGACATAGCGTTGCTCACTAATGTAGTACCAGTGTCTGGTGCATTTTTCCCAGTACATTTTTTCGCGTGGTAAAATATGATACCCACTAAAGAACATAACTCCTAGAAATTGCTTGAGTTCTGTTCCTGTAATGCTAAAAGAATGGCAGTTTTTTTGGGCTGCATACCGATTCGTTTCTATTACAGTATGAGATATCATATCATCAACCATCATGTGGAAGAGTTCAACTGGAGATTTTCCTGTAACCATGCTTATAATGTTTTCATAATCTCGTGTAGAAATTGAATCACTCGATAATTCAAATTTCGGTTCCCGTTTTACCCACTGGGGTTTTTTCGGTGCAAGATGACATTCTTTAGATTCATCTGATAAAATTTCAATAGTTCCAGCGGTATCTTGAATTTTAATTCCATCACACATTACTGGCATTTCACATTTTGTCGTTGAATCATCTATCTCTTCTTCATCACTAACAGAATCTGGATTAGGAGGAATAATAATAATTTCCGGATCCTCAATTTCCTCATCACTTAAAGAATTCATATATTCGAGAGCCTCTTGGGCTGTTAAAAATTTCCGTGGCATTTTTACAGAAGCAAAATGCGGAGTAAAGTATCCAAATTCTTAGCAGAAAAATATAGAGCTGCACGTAGCACTAAACACTATAAAAATATCAGCTTAGCGTGAAAGTAATAACAAGTTTATGTTGCAATCCCTAGTTTTCCTGAATACAATAGCCATCTATATACCCTTTGTTGAGTCCAGGTGTGGGAACAGGTGTTTGAACTGGTTTTTATTGAAAGATAAGAAAAGAATGTGCGCAAGGAGTGCAATAGCGAATTCGAGGAAAAATAATCGGGATTGGACCGTTGTCCTAATTTTAGGACACCTTGTTTATACTTATAAAATACACGTGCAAAATATTTTTTTGGACAAAAATTTTGATCTATATTATTAGCGCTATATTTAAATTACAAGTAACCTCCACAATGTTTAAAAAATATAATAATAATAAATATAAAATTAAAGATTATAAAATAACAATTTTTAAGGGGTTGCTGAAAATAAATTTTACAATACAATAAAATTTGGTTTCTTCTTTTTTTTAAGTTTCTATACTAAAGTGAGTTTATTTTATAGGTGTTAAAAGAAAATAAACTCAAAAAATATTTATAACTTTACTATTAAATGGAGTTTTATTTGCTGTCCTATTTATAGGACAGCGGTCCAATATGGGTTAATTTTATTTCGTTTCTCTGCAAATTCCACCGAAAACCCATTACTGTGGTAGTACACGCCCAGTGTTATTTTTTCTTTTTACAAATAAACTTTCGTCTATTTCCACAATAAGTCCTTCGCCGCCTATTTGCTTTCTTTCTTTTTCATCCATTTCAAGGACACATATCTCCCGCATGTAATTGTTCCAATCTATAACAGTTTTGTCAGCAATTCCCATCTCTTCTGCACAAAATTTAATTGAGGTTAACTCTTTACACCAGAAATAAATGAAGCGCACCGCTGTCACAAATGAAATTCGGCTACCTTCAAACCAATTTCCGGTTCTCACATCCAAGTGTTGATTGCACTGTATAATTCCATATCCCTCTAACAATTCAACAGCATCTTTTTCACTCGCAGGCAGATCCCAAATACCCATAGTTAAAGTATTTCACGGCATTCAATCTAACCAGTAAGCAAAATAATTTCTTTACGAAAAACCACGTATAACACGTAGGGTTGCCGTAAGTAGGGTCGCCAAATTTGGCGATTTATGCTAATTTTGGCCTGGTTGCGATAATACATAAGTACCCACAATACAAAGGTTCAATCATTTATACAGAATCGGTAGAAAATTAAAGCATTTTTGCCAAAGGTGACATAATTGGAGGGAATTTTATGGTTTGTTGGTTTGTTGGTTTGTTAGCTACATCTAACGGTTTGGCCACACGTGGTCTAGTTTACTAAGAGCTGCTGCTGAAAGCAGA
>CM063507.1:54401573-54416573 GCA_032207245.1 Pardosa pseudoannulata | reverse complement strand
ACTTTAGACCCACAAAGGTACCCATTTTTTTGCATTACATTTTGAAATCGAGATTATGTCCTCTCTCTATACTTACAAAAAAATTCTTAAGTGTATATAAAGTTTGTCAGAAGTAATTTGAATAGATTGACTAAGCTTACATATTTACTTATTACTTATTACTGTTTTTTGTAAATAGATATATAAATATTTTATAATAAATCTACTTTTTTTATATTTAAGCTAGTCTCAGTTGATATGATTTTAGCGGTTAGTTTATTCTTCATATTTATGTCTGTAGTTTCTCAGAACCTGTGGTTAAATTTTAGTAAAACAAATATTTAACACAACGCAATTTAAAATAAATCCCACTATACATTTGATCACAGGTTGATACTTAAATACATAACGAGGACTACACGACATCACGTTGAATTCATTTAGAAAGATAATTCAAAGTTTTCTTAGCTACGTCAAAATTACAGTTAAGTTCTACCAAATTTTTTTGCCACAGTAATTAATGAATTAAAGGAATGATAATATCATTCCCACTACACCCTGGTGGTAGATAGAATTTGTTGATAATATCAATAATAAAATTTTCATAGCAACAAAAATTAATCGATGATTAAATTTAAATTTATCGCATATGTTTCTAATCTATTATTTAAGCCAGATATAAAAAAAAATATTATTTACGTAATATCTAAATTCAGTGATAAAACGTACGAAAATAAAGCAGACGATATTTAAGTAATTTAAAATAAGAAATGATTCAATGAGATGGTTAAAGGAATGACGTCATAATGCCAGAAGAACATTATTTTTACTTACTTTTTGTGTAGCAATTTGATAAATTTAACGGCCTGCTCATAATCGGGGGAAAATAGGTCTTGAAATAATGACATTAAATGCTATAAAAGGGGCAATGGATTTCGAACGTTGCTAACCGTAACTCATCAAGAATCTAATATGGAATTGATGCCTCTATCCATTCCAGGTCCAACCTCTTCATAAATGCGAGAGCAGACGGGTAGATAACTTAGGCTAATATTATATAGGGGATATCTAAATTTTTTAAGGTTGTTGTTGTAGCTGTTATTTTGGAGCACTACGGTCTGCTTTTTGCAATACGAGGGCTAATGAGACCGGGACCTACTGCTTAAAGCCGATTCTGAACGGCTACGAACATCCATGCCGTAGTGGGATTCGAACCCACGAACTCCGGTTCCGAAGGCAGCACCCTAACCATTCGGCCATCATTCGGTAAATTTCTCTAAGGAAAGCCATATTAACATAAATACCTCACTTGTGCTGTGGTAATTTGATATTCATTTAAAATTCAATGTTGTATTTTTTAATAGCTATATAGGTAGATAAATTAGATATAGATAATATAGGTAGATAAATTAGATATAGATAATATACTAAAATATTTTAATATTTGGTATAATTGACTATTATACAAAATAAGCCGTCCAAGTTTTTTTTTTTTTTTTTTTTTTCTTTTTTTTTTTTTTTTTTTTTTCCAAAGGGTCCAGGAAATGTTGAAAACCCCTGATTCAGGTGTTGGATTCATAATTTGTGAAACATGTATTTCGTGCTTTGTTAATTATTTTTGTAAGTAACAGTACAATATTCAACTCCCACCCTCCCAAAAAAGTAGTTTCAGTCTTCGTCCTTGATCTCCACACTCCCTTTCAACATTCTCGAAATGATAATTATCCTTCTAACACGTTACGAATCGGCAAAAACGACCCCGTTATAAAGTCTATGGAATCTGAACCTCCAAACAATGGTAAGCCCTGTCGAAACAAGGCATTATCAGTAGACACCGTTCGATTTTCTGCCGTTCCCCCGGCTTAGGACGACAACGACTTTTTATCATTCATCCTAACAAATTGGGTAACACGCATTTTTTTTCTACCACGGGATTTTCTTCACTTTGTTCCAGAACCTCGTCATTATCCATTGGCAGTGATAAGCGCGGGAGAGAGTACTTCTTATAAAACAGATTTTTTCCGTAAGCCCGGAGTCGGCTGTTCGGACATGCATATCCTGATCGAGATCTGTCGGTTCTATTGTAGTGGACTTTGCGGACCTCCTACGCATGGTATTTAGATATTCGATCTATTTCAGTCTTGGGCGGAGTACGCAATTTAATAATCGGTTTTGCGTTATACCTGTATGTATATCATATTATAGAATTTTGCACTTAAGGGTTATACTGTTGTGGACTTTGTGGACCTCCTACGCAAATTATTTAGATATTCGACCGACTTCAGTCTTTGGCAGAGTGCTAATTTTAGTAGTCGGTGGTAGAATTTTGCACTTAAAGGTTATACTGTACTGGACTTTGTGGACCTCCTACGCATATTATTTAAATATTCGATCGATTTCAGACTTTGGCAGAGTGCTAATTTTAGTAGTCGGTGGTACATTATACCTGTATGAATACTGTATCATAGAATTGTATTTATAGGGTTTCAACTGTGGTGGACTTAGCGGACCTACTACGCATGGCATTAAGTTATTCGTTTTATTTCAGTCTTAGGTGAAATGCGCATTTTAATGGCTGTACGATATTCCTGTATACATACCATATCATAGAATTGTGTATATAAGGTTTTAACTCTGGTGGACTTAACGGACCTATAATGCATGACATTAAGTTATTCGATTTATTTCAGTCTTAGGTGAAGTGCGCATTTTAATAGTTGGTTGTACGTTATTCCTGTATACATATAACGTATCATAGAATTGTGTACAAAAGGTTTCAACTGTGGTGGACTTAGCGGACCTACTACTCATGTCATTAGGTTATGTGGTTAAATTCAGTCTTAGGTGAAGTGCGTATTTTAATAGCTGGTTGTACGTTTTACGTGTATATATATCGTATCGTGGAATTGTGTATATAAGCTTTCAACTATGCTGGACTTAACGGACCTACTACGCATGACATTAAGTTATTCGATTTATTTCAGTCTTAAATGAAGCGCGCATTTTAATAGTGGGTTGTAGTTATACCTGTATATATATCGTAATCATAGAATTGTGTACATAAGGTTTTAACTGTGGTGGACTTAACGGACCTACTACGAATGGCATTAAGTTATTCGATTTATTTCAGTCTTAGGTGAAGTGAGCATTTTAATAGCTGGTTGTACGTTTTACCTGTATATATATCGTATCGTAGAATTGTGTATATAAGGTTTCAACTGTGGTGGACTTAGCGGACCTACTACACATGACATTAAGTTATTCGTTTTATTTCAGGTGAAATGCCCATTTTAATAGCTGGTTGTATGTAATATCTGTATATATATTGTATCATAGAATTGTGCATGTAAGGTTTCAACTGTGGTGGACTTAGCGGACCTACTAAGCATAGCATTAAGTTATTCGATTTATTTCAGTCTTAAATGAAATGCCCATTTTAATGGCTGTACGTTATATCTGTATATATAGCGTATCATAGAATTGTATTTATAGGGTTTCAACTGTGGTGGACTTAGCGGACCTACTACGCATGGCTTTAAGTTATTAGATTTATTTCAGTCTTAGGTGAAGTTCGCATTTTAATGGTTGTACGATATTCCTGTATACATACCATATCATAGAATTGTGTATATAAGGTTTTAACTCTGGTGGACTTAACGGACCTATAATGCATGACATTAAGTTATTCGATTTGTTTCAGTCGTAGGTGAAGTGCGCATTTTAATAGCTGGTTGTGCGTTATACCTGTATATATTTCGTATCATAGAATTGCTTGTATAAGATTTCAACTGTGGTGGACTTAGCGGACCTACTAAGCATGGTATTAAGTTATTCGACTTATTTCAGTCTTAGGTTAAGTGCGCATTTTAATAGTTAGTTTACGTTATACCCGTATATATATATTGTATCATAGAATTGTTTATATAAGGTTTCAACTGTGGTGGACTTAGCGGACCTACTACGCATGGCATTAAGTTATTCGATTTATTTGTCTCAGGTGAAGTGCGCATTTTAACAGTTAGTCGTACGTTACACGTGCATGTATAGCGTATTATAGAATTGTGTATATAAGGTTTCACCTGTGGTGGACTTAGCGGACCTACTACGCATGGCATTAAATTTTCCAATTTATTTCAGTCTTAGGTAAAGTGCGGACTTTAATAGTTGGTTGTACCTTATACCTGTATATATATCGTATCATAAAATTGTATATATAATGTTTCAACTATGGTGGACTTAACGGACCTACTACGAATAACATTAAGTTATTCGATTTATTTCAGTCTCAGGTGAAGTGCTCAGTTCAATGGTTATACATTATATCTGTATTTACAGAGTATCATAGAATTGTGTATATAAGGTTTTAACTGTGGTGGACATAACGGACCTATTACGCATGACATTAGGTTATTTGATTTATTTCAGTCTCAGGTGAACTGCGTAATTTAACAATTAGTTATAAATTATACTTGTATGTGGTGTAATTAACAAACCTACTATGCATGGTAATAAATTATTTGGTTTATTTAAGTCTTAGATGCAGTGCTCGTTTTAATAATTGTACGTTATACCTGTATGTATATCGTATCATAGAATTGTGTATATAAGGTTTCAACTGTGGTGGACTTAGCGGACCTACTACGCATGGCATTAAGTTATTCGTTTTATTTCAGATGAAGTGTGCATTTTAATAGCTGGTTGTACGTTATACCTGTATACATATAACATATCATAGAATTGTGTGTATAAGGTTTCAACTGTGGTGGACTTAGCGGACCTACTAGGCATAGTATTGTTATTCGATTTGTTTCAGTCTTAGGTGAAGTGCGTATTTTAATAGTTGGTTGTACGTTATACCTCTATACATACAACGTATCATAGAATTGTGTACAAAAGGTTTCAACTGTAGCGGACTTAGTGGACCTACTACGTATGGGATTAACTCATTCGATTTTTTCCAGTCTTAAATTAAGTGCACATTTTAATGGCTGTACGTTATACCTGTATATATATCGTATCATAGAATTTTGTATATAAGGTTTCAACTGTGGTGGACTTAGCGGACCTACTACGAGTGGCATTACGTTATTTGATTTATTTCAGTCTTAGGTGAAGTTCGCATTTTAATGGTTGTACGTTATACCTGATATATATCGTATCATAGAATTGTGTATATAAGGTTTCAACTGTGATGGACTTAGCAGACCTACTACTCATGTCATTAAGTTATTTGGTTAAATTCAGTCTTAGGTGAAGTGAGCATTTTAATAGCTGGTTGTACGTTATACCTGTACGTTTACCGGATCATAGAATTGAGTATATAAGGTTTCATCTGTGATGGACTTAGTGTACCTACTACGAATGGCATTAAGTTATTCGATTTATTTCAGTCTTAGGTGAAGTGCGCATTTTAATAGTTGGTTGTACGTTATACTTTTATATATATGGTTATATATATGTAGTTATACGTGTATATATATCGTATCGTGGAATTGTGTATATAAGCTTTCAACTATGCTGGACTTAACGGACCTACTACGAATGACATTAAGTTATTCGATTTATTTCAGTCTCAGGTGAAGTGCTCAATTCAATGGTTATACATTATATCTGTATTTACAGAGTATCATAGAATTTTGTATAAAAGGTTTTAACTGTGGTGGACTTAACGGACCTACTACGCATGGCATTAAGTTATTCGATTTATTTCAGTCTTAGGTGAAGTGCACATTTTAATAGTTGGTTGTACTTTATACCTGTATGTATATTGTATATCAAAGAATTGTACATTTAAGGTTTCAACTGTGGTGGACTTAAAGGACATACTACGCATGGCATTCAGTTATTCGATGTATTTCAGTGTTAGGTGAAGTGCGCATCTTAACAATTAGTTGTAACTTATACCTGTATGTAGTGGAACTTAACGGACCCATTCCGCATGGCATTATGTTATTCGATTTATTTGTCTCAGGTGAAGCGCACATTTTTACAGTTGGTCGTACGTTATACGTGCATGTAAAGCGTATTATAGAACTGTGTATATAAGGTTTCACCTGTGGTGGACTTAGCGGGCATACTATGCATGGTATTAAGTTTTCCGATTTATTTCAGTTTTAGGTAAAATGAGAACTTTAATAGCTGGTTGTACGTTTTACCTGTATATATATCGTATCGTAGAATTGTGTATATAAAGGTTTTAATTATGGTGGATTAATGGACTTACTACGCATGGCAATAAATTATTCGATTAATTTAAGTCTTAGATGAAGTGCTCGTTTTAATGATTGTATGTTATATCTGTATATATATTGTATCATAGAATTGTGCATGTAAGGTTTCAACTGTGGTGGACTTAGCGGACCTACTAAGCATAGCATTAAGTTATTCGATTTATTTCAGACTTAGATGAAGTGCTCATTTTAATGGTTGTACGTTATACCTGTATGTATAGCGTATCGTAGAATCATATTTATAGGGTTTCAACTGTGGTAGACTTAGCGGACCTACTACGTATGGCATTAAGTTATTCGATTTATTTCAGTCATAGATAAAGTGCGCATTTTAATAGTTGGTTGTACGTTACACCTGTATACATATCATAGAATTGTGTATTTAAAGTTTCAATTGTAGTCGACTTAGCGGACCTACTACGCATGGCATTAAGTTATTCCATTTATTTCAGTCTTAAATGAAGTGCGCCTTTTAATAGTTAATTGTACGTTATACCTGCATATATATTATATCATAGAATTATGTATATAATGTTTCAACTGTGGTGGACTTAACAGACCTACTATGCATGGCATTAAGTTGTTCGATTTATTTTAGTCTTAGGTGAAGTACGCATTTTAATAGTTTGTTATACGTTATACCTGTATGTATATCGTATCATAAAATTTTGTATATAAGGTTTCTACTGTGGTGGACTTAGCGGACCTACTAAGTATGGCATTCAGTTATTCGATTTATTTCAATTTTAAATGGAGTGCGCCTTTTAGTAGTTGATTGTACGTTATACCTGTGTATATATCGTATCACAGAATTGTGTATATAATATTTCAACTGTGGTGGACTTAACGGACCTACTACGCATGGCATTAAGTTATTCGATTTATTTCAGTCTTAGGTGATAGTTGGTTGTACGCTATACCTGTATGTACATTGTATCACACAGGTTTGTATTTAAAAGTTCAATTGTAGTAGACTTTGCAGGCCTACAACTCATGGTATTTAAATATTCTACCCATTTCATTCTTAGGCATTTTAGTAGTTGGTTGTACGTTGTATTTGTATGCAAACCGTGCAATATAATATCGTATGCAAAAGCTCTCAGCGAATTAAATGTTCAAAAAATAAATTTTTATCTATAAACTTCCTATAAAATTGATATTCCCATAAGCAGGAAGTTGGCTGTTCAGACATGCATATCCAGGTTGAGACCTGACGGTTCTACTGTACTAGTGAACTGGACTACGTTCGAGTAGTCTTGATGTACTAATGGACATTGGGAACCTCCTACCCATGGTATTTAGATATTCGATATATTTTAGTCTAATGCGGAGTTGGCATTTTAGTAGACGGTTGTATATAAAAGCTGTATGTATATCGAATCCAAGAATTTTGTATTTAAGATAGTCTCGGGAGTTTCAATGTTAAAAAAATTTGAAAATAATTGTTTAGAATTATTTTCTAAAATATTTTTTTAAAATTAATTGATGAACACAAGCTGCAGAGTGTATACTGTGAAAATTACCGGTTGATCAACTATTTGGGATTTTTTTCAAAACAAAAATGTAAAGTAATAACTGTAATTTTTTCAATCTAACAAATAAATCTGTTTGAAATTTTCTTTATTTGAATACACGTTTGCTCTTTCTTGTATTTTTTAATTTTAAAATTAATGTTACATCAACATAAATTTTAAAAAATCATTTGAAATTGAAAAATAAACAAATAAGAAGTTTTTAATTTTTTTAAAATATAAAAATATTAGATTATTATTATTATTATTATATCCTCATCAGGCCGATTTATTCTCTAAATTCAAATATAAAAAAAATTTATCCAGAAATTTTCGTTACATTTTTTTCAAAATCTTATACTTTTTTTTATTCTGTTTAAAATTTTATATACTTGAATACACGCTTGTTGATTATAGAATTATTCAATTATATAATAAATATTACATCAACAACCATTTTTAAAAAATCCTTTGAAATTGAAAAAAATATTATTTTAATTTATTGATTTAAATCACGATTGAAATCGCTAGATTTTTTTAAACATTTCTCTAAATCATGATTTAAATCACTTATTTTTTTTTTAATGTAATTGATTTCATTCCTGATTCCCACTAGATTTTTTTAAATCATTGATTTAAATCACGATTGAAATCGCTAGATTTATTTTTTAAACATTTCTCTAAATCATGATTTAAATCACTTATTTTTTTTTTAATGTAATTGATTAATTTCCTGATTCCCACCGGATTTTTTAAATCATTAGTTTCAATCACTGTTTATTTTTAAATAAGTTATTTCATTCCTAATTCCCGCCGGATTTTTTAAATCATTGATTTCAATCACTGTTTATTTTTAAATAAGTGATTTCCTTCCTGATTCCCTACATATTTTTCATATCATTTTTAAATCACGATTTAAATCGTTAGATTTTTTAAAAATTCATTTCTATAAATCATGATTTAAATCACTGATTTATTTTTAAATAATTGATTTCATTCCTGATTCCCACTAGATTTTTTTAAATCATTGATTTAAATCACTGATTTATTTTTAAATAATTGATTTCATTCCTGATTCCCACTAGATTTTTTTAAATCATTGATTTAAATCACGATTGAAATCGCTAGATTTTTTTAAACATTTCTCTAAATCATGATTTAAATCACTGATTTATTTTTAAATAATTGATTTCATTCCTGATTCCCACTAGATTTTTTTAAATCATTGATTTAAATCTTGGTTTAATGATTTAAATCACCGGATTATTTAATTCATTGGCGTAAATCATTTGTTTTTAAATCCTTTATTTAATTACTAATAATTTAATTTAAATCCTGGTTTAATGATTTAAATCACTGGATTTTTTAATTCGTTGGTTTAAATCATTTGTTTTTAAATCAGTTATTTAATTACTGTTTTTTAGTCATTGATTTAAAACGTTATTTAAATCACTGGATTTTTTTAATCATTGATTTAAATCATTGGACTTTTTTAATTAGTAGTTTAAATCACTGGATATTTTAATGATTGATTTGAACTACTGAGGGCCGATCTCACCAAAGTCGTTTAACGGCTAACCATGATTAATCTCTGTTTAAACAAAGACTTGCTTACCACCACTGGTTGGCGCCATGGATTAATCGTAGTTAGCTGTTAAAACACTTTGGTGAGACTGAACCTTAATCTTTTGAAAGAGTTATCCCTTTCAAAAGATAAAACGGCTCTTATCAAGTCATTCGTAAGATACAGTGTAGAGAATTTTGAAGGGGGGGAGGAAACTCAATGGGCTGGAATCTTCCCCATCCGAAATTCTGGAGTACTGTATTTTAGCATTAAAATAAATATAATTGTCAAATAGCAATTTTTTTAAACTGTATATTTAATTAAATATGAAGGGATTTTTAAATAAATGTGCCAATTTTTTTAAATTTATATTTTCTTTTTAAATTTTATTTTACTTTTTTTGGCTCAAAACTGTTTTATGCTTTTACTAAAGTGTATTACACAAGATTGTTCATAATGTTTTAGGTGTATAAAATGTGAAATTTTATTTAACACATTGTGTGCGGGCACATTTCTCAGCAGAACTGCACTGGGAATGGGCGTTTTGTGCGTAAATTTAGTTATTCAGTTAAATCTCAATAGATCGAAAAGTATTTAATTTTTAACCAACTTTTCGTATTTTATATTGAAATATATGTATAAATAACAACCATAAGATTTTTGTAAACAAAAAATATATTTTTTAGTGGATAAATTTATAATAGTATCGTAAATATGAAAAATGAAATAGAAATAGTAGTATATAGTTTTAATTTTTTCCCGTTCTGTGGTTCCGCATCGACTGATGTAAAAATTAGTTTTTATTTGTCTAAATTTTTCCAGAATCTATGTAGTAGACAAGAACATTCGGCTTCGTTTTCCTGCATATACCGTTATTTTTGTACCCACAAACAAACCATGTTGTTACACTAAACCGTACTAGTACGTGATCCGCACTCAAGTATCAATCATCAGAAAACGTACTAGTACGTGTCCCGCATACAATGTGTTAATATTCTATGCGTGTTCATAACCTGTTCAAGATTGTACGTAGTACTTTCACAATTGATAATGTCCCAATGATTGCTCATAAAATATTAAATTTTATTCAATTTTTAATGCAGTTTTCAAAATTAAATATTCATTTTAAATTCTATATAACTTTCTATATAATATATTAATAATAGTATATTAACACTACTGTACTAGGTATGTTAATCTGTTATAACACTGAGTTTAGGATATTATTATTAAATATTATTTACTTCGTAAAAGAATATCAAGTATCCATATCTCAAGATGGAATTTTCACTTGAAATAGTTTCAGACTTTAAGGTATTCATACAATTTTATGTTATGATTCGATTTAATACAACATTCATGAAGCCGAACGATGGCCGAATGGTTAGGGTGCTGGCCTTCGGAACCGGAGTTCGTGGGTTCGAATCCCGCTGCTGGCATGGATGTTTGTAGCCGTTCGGAATCGGCTTTAAACTGTAGGTCCCGGTCTCATTAGCCCTCGTGTGCAAAACAGTGGACCGTAGCGCTCCAAACCAAACCAAACCTAAACAACATTCATAATAGATACTAGAAGGTTATACAATGATTTTCTTCTATTCTGTCGTATCTAAGTTCGAATACTCTTGTTCAATGTTTTTCAGTTATAAATATCCATGTAATCTTACTATTATGCTTAATATAAGAATTTAGCTTAACATCAATAATGGTGGTTAACACTAGAATTACGGTGGTCTTTGTATACCTAGAATTACGGCTGGTGTCATTTTGACCCCTTGAAAAGATATTCACATATTTCTCTATATGATATAATATATTTGTGAAAAATAAACTAAAATAACGCAAATTATGACAACTACAGTTTGTTTTTAATAATATACAGACTTTGCAGGTATGTAGGATCAATTAAACGATTTACTACGTTCTCTCCTAAACTTTGATCACTTGGTCTCATTTCATCTTTTCCTAAATATGGAAATCCGTTTAATAAGCATTTTGTCCTAACATCTACTTCTAGCCAAAATTTTATTCCGAATTTATCGAGCTTGTTAGGCATATACTGCAAAAAACGGCATCTTGTTTTTGTAGGAAATAACTGTTCATCAAACGTAATATTTTCATTTGGTTTGTAGCAAAGCTTACAGTTTTCTATAAAAGTATTCCATACCTCGGATATTAGTGTAAATTTATCACACTGCAAACGTGAAGACCTTGTTAGTTTATTTTCAAAACGAAAAACTTCCGGAAACCTATCTCTACTCATAGTTTCATGAAAGAACTTTGGTCCCCAAGTCTTGGACCACAAACTAAGAATTGGTTAGCCCTTGGTGGCTAATGCCCCCTTACGTACAACAACGCTATGAATGCTTCCAGTTCTACTAATAAAATAGTGAAAGAGTCATTATGAAGTTTACACTTGTCTTCAACATCAGTATATAGCCTGCCGTATTTCTAGGTATATTCATTTGTTAGGGCTAAAATAAAAATACGATTTTCTTCAAATCTTTACTATTTCGTAAATCACAATGATTTAGGAAAATTCAAGAAAGGGTTAAGATATTTGCAAACATGGAAGAGCTGTCAGAGATAAAAATTCGCTAGGTGTCAAAATGACCCCTTCCGTAATTCTAGTGTTAAATCAACAAAACACTTTTTGGCTGAATACAGCCATCATTCTATGGCAAGTTAATGGCAAAGCAAGTGAAGCATTAGGCTTCACAATTGGAATCGCCTGAGTTTGTGGCTTCACTTGCAAAAGAGTCAAACACTGAATCCGGGATAACTAAGCAAAAAATGTCTTGAAAACTTTGTCTAAAGTCAAAATAAAGAGCCATTAAATGTTGACAATAAATTAGCAAATCTTTATCTCGTTTAAGTAAACAGTTAAAAAATGGCTACAAATTTGTTTATTGCTATTTACTTAAACTTCCGAAAAATTGAAAATGGTTTACAATAATTTTACCTTGATTAACCTTTTCGTGGATCCCCAGTCGTTGTCCATGCAACCCAAAATTAATTTTTATGCATCACGTACCAAAACAACAGCAAGATGAATCCCTGAGGATTCGTGGATCCCCAGTCGTTGTCCATGCAACCCAAAATTAATTTTTATGCATGACATATTACAACTACAGCAAGATGAATCTCTGAGGATCTTAAAAACCACTTTGAGAACAACTAATCAAAGCTCCATAAAACATAAAACATTGCTACAAATATTTCCTTTGCTCATGTACCCTCCTACAGCTGGCATCGCAATTTCTCCTGTCGAGTATTTCCTCTAATTCGTTTCTAAGTCAGTAGAATACAGAAATATTATCACATCTTATCTGAAACACGTGTGAATTTCCCTCTCAGTTTATCGCAACTCTTCGCTCATGTTTGGATAAACTAGGTGATTTCTCTTGGGCTATTTCAGAAATTTTATTATATGGATTGAAACACAAAATTTAGTTGTCGTTTGATGAATTAAAATATCAATTTTTAATATTCCGGATCATTCTCTTGACAAAATGGACAATCTTCTGTCACTTTAGACATGAAAATTTACTCATGCACTAATAAACGATCAGCATTAGTACTGCTTTGCTTATTTAAATAACAAATATTATTTATGCATTGGGTATTCGTTCCCATTCCAAAGCAGAATCTATATCATTTGATAATAAGATATTTTCATAAAGAAATATGTTTTATAATTTATAATTATCAAGTTTACAAAGCAAAATCAGTATGTTCTACTAAGATATTTCCATAGAGAAATATAGTATCTACACTCACTTCCAAAAGTAATGCACGGAGATGAAAATGCTAATTTCCGGAAGCCAATCAGAATTGAACAGGATGCAATCCGCTGCAGAGGTAGATGGAAGTATGCAATTATGTTAGTTAACGGCCAATCGCACTTTATTGTCAAGAAATATGCAAAAAGGTCAGTCTTATAAAATGCCAGCTTTATGGAGAGTTACAAAAGTTGATTGTAAGTGCTGATAGAAAGTGCTTAAAACTTTCGTACACTTTGTTTTCAAGACATACGAGTTTCTATGACTTCCAGAAGACGAATGGAAGATTCTGATCGCTGGCGTGCTGTGGGGCGCATTAAAGCAGGACAGTCAATCCCAGATGTTCCTCTTTTCCTCAGCGTTCATCATTCAGTAATTTCACGTTTATGGAAACAATTAAAAACCACACAGACAGTTGTCCGAAGGCCAGAAGCCGGTCACCCAAAGGTTACAACCACCGTGGAAGATCAATATATTGCTATTTTACCCACGTTTTGTGTCAATCAAAGCAGTATTTGTTGATTTTTTTTTTGCATTTTGCATCTTTGTGCTTAACTTTTTGGAAGTGATTGTATATTATACAACTATCAAGTTTACAAAGCAAATTATATATAATCTACTAAGATATTTCCATTAAAAAATATGGTGTTCTATAATATACAATTATCCAGTTCAGAAAGCAGAATCTGTATGCCCTACTAAGATATTTCCATAGAGAAATATGGTGTTCTATGATATACGCAATTATTCAGTTCACAAAGCAGAATCAGTGTGCCGACTAAGATATTTCCATAAAGAAATATGGTCTATTCTATAATATACAATTACCAAGTTTACAAAGCATACCAAGTTTACAATAATCTGTATGCTCTACTATGATATTTCCATAGAGAAATATGGTATCTATATTATACAACTATCAAGTTTACAAAGCAAATTATATATAATCTACTAAGATATTTCCATTAAAAATATGGTGTTCTATAATATACAATTATCCAGTTCAGAAAGCAGAATCTGTATGCCCTACTAAGATATTTCCATAGAAAAATATGGTGTTCTTTGATATACGCAATTATTCAGTTCACAAAGCAGAATCTAGTTGATACACTAAGATATTTCTATAGAGAAATATGGTGTTCTATGATATACGCAATTATTCAGTTCACAAAGCAGAATCAGTATGCCGACTAAGATATTTCCATACAGAAATATGGTCTATTCTGTAATATACAATTACCGAGTTTACAAAGCGTTCCAAATTTACAATTCTGTGTGCTCTACTATGATACTTCCGTAGAGAAATAAGGTGTTCTGTAATATACGCAATTATTCAGTTTACAAAGAAAATTCTGTATAATCTACTAAGATATTTCTATAGAGAAATAAGGTGTCTTTTAATATACAATTATTCAGTTTACAAAGCAAAATATACGTAGTCTACTACGATGTTTCCATAAAAATATGGTGTCCTGCAATATACAAGTGTTAGTTACAAAGCAGAATCTGTATGCCCTATTAAGATATTTCCATAAAGAAATATGGTCTATTCTATAATATACAATTACCAAGTTTACAAAGCATACCAAGTTTACAATAATCTGTATGCTCTACTATGATATTTCCATAGAGAAATATGGTATCTATATTATACAACTATCAAGTTTACAAAGCAAATTATATATAATCTACTAAGATATTTCCATTAAAAAATATGGTGTTTTATAATATACAATTGTCCAGTTCAGAAAGCAGAATCTGTATGCCCTACTAAGATATTTCCATAAAGAAATATGGTGTTCTATGATATACGCAATTATTCAGTTCACAAAGCAGAATCTAGTTGATGCACTAAGATATTTCTATAGAGAAATATGGTGTTCTATGATATACGCAATTATTCAGTTCACAAAGCAGAATCAGTGTGCCGACTAAGA
>CM063507.1:54326573-54396573 GCA_032207245.1 Pardosa pseudoannulata | reverse complement strand
GTAAGACCGCGAAGAAACAGACACGCAGGCAATGTGTTAAATAATGCAGCCTAATACATTAATAAAAAATTATGATGTTGTATTGTACTTACAACACAAACACCAGTGTTCGTTTTTAAAGTGAAAACACAGTAAAAATATATGTTATGTAATTAAAGGTAAATGCCATTATTTAAACTAAAATATTTATTATGTACATTATTTACAGATTAATACATGACTTGATTAATATATGACATGACCTGCAATTATTTGGATTTTATATTCATTAATATTCTTGAAATGGTATTCCTTATCAAAATGTTATGAGATTCGGGTAATAATCATGAATAATAAGTCGGTTTACTTCGCGTAATTACAGGAAAGCAGTATGGGGAGCTAGGCAGGCTGCACGTCGATCCTAGCAAAACGATCGTTACTTTGCTGAACGTCAGTGCTGGCGTGAAGGTCGTATGAATGCGGGATGGGGAAAATATTGCTGGCCCGGGCTCTCTAGCTTGTTCACGGGATCTGCATGCATCCATTCTCTCCGCACTCCGATCTCTACTCCTTTTTCAACTTTTCTTCCACAATTTTACACCCCGGTTCAACGCTCCCTTTTTTCCCTTTTCCAATAACTTGTTGGCGAAATTTTCCCCCATCTGCATCCCCATCGGGTGTGCAGTGTGGCTCATTAAAATGGCCCCTTTTGTGAAAATTGACTTCATTGCCTAGCCCCCAGCCTAATACATTAATAAAATATAATACTGTAACGATGTACTTTCCCACGATGGTCAGCACGTGCATACACAGCTGTGGACTAAATTTCCAAGAAGAATTTAGATGCAGCTGTTGACTTCGAGTTTTAGTGGGGACCCCTGCGGAGGAGTTATAGTTCCCGAAGTGACACAAGTGTAACGGTCAAGCCCAGGCAGTGATGTAGATATGGGGGTAGGGGATAAGCAATAATGTCAACTTTCACCAATGGGGCCATTGCAATAAGCCAACCTGCACTCCCGAAGGGGGGTACAGATGTGGGAAAATTTCATCAACAAGTGATTGGGGCAGAGAAAATAAAGGGACGTTGAGCCGAGGGGTAAAGTTATGGAAGAAAAGTGGGAAAAGGACACAAGATCGGGATTCAAGATTTACTGGACATCGAGATCCCGGGAGCAAGTCAGAAAGCCCGGGCCACCAATTGATTCCCGAACCGGCGTGCGTATGACGGGCATGCCAGCACAGACGTCCAACAAAATAACGGCCGCACACCTTCACCGACGTCCAGCATGTTGACAGCCCCATCCTGCACCTCTGTAATTACTGGAGGTAAACTTATCAATATTCATAATTATTACCTGGGTCTCATAATTTTTGATAGGGAATACTATTTCAAGGGTATTGATGAATAACAAAACCAAATAATTGCAGATCATATTAAAAACTAATCAAATGATGCATTAATCTGCAAATAATGTATATAATAAATGTTTTAGTTAAAATATAAGGCATTTACCTTTAATTCCATAGAATATATTTTACTGTATTTCCCCTTTGAGAACGAAAACTGGTGTTTGTGTTGTAAGTACATTACAACATATACATTATTATTTTAAAAACCCAATTTGTCTATAATAGCATTCATTTCCTTCTTGGCTACTTTGATTATTGACCCGTCCATTTCCTTTTTAATCAGTTACTTTTGCTTCTTTTGAGCTTCAGTTGCCTCATTTTCCGAAGATCCTCTTTATTGTTCCTCATCTTCTCATGAAACAAGAATTCTCATTTCCCAGTGTCAATATCTTAACAAGGTATTCGTTTTACAGGGTGAATACGTGTGGAACCCGTCGACCCAGGGTGTGATCTTGGGCGCGTACTTCTATGGTTTCGTGTGCACGCAGATGCTGGGCGGTCGACTGGCCGAGGTAGCCGGAGGCAAGTGGCCACTCGGACTTGCCATTCTCATAGGGTCCCTCCTCACGCTTATCACGCCCATAGCGGCAGACATAGGAGTCGCCACAATCGTCCTCGTTAGAGTCACCATGGGACTCCTGCACGTGAGTACTCCATGCATATTTGTTGGCATTTTCACATTTTTTTAAGTTTAAATACAAATAGTCAAGAGTCATTTTACCTGCGAGCTCAGTTTTCTTAAAATCCCGGTGTTACGATGTATCGGCATCACTCAGTTTCCGTTAGTTTATTTTCATTTCCCGCCTATCCACGGAAACGCCTCTTCCGATATCGATTCATGGTTTCCGTAACAAATCGATATATTAGGAATCCCCTACCGATTGATGACGTAACAGCCACAGCCAATCGGGGAATTTAGCAGCTGTTGCATAATTAGCTCTGAAGTGAGCCTAATGCTAATTAGTAAGAATACATATAGCTTTGATAGCATGTTGTGTTTTTCCCCAGTAGAGGTTCAGTTCAGTTGAAGTAGCGGCTCCATCTAGATGCTGTTCCGTCAATATACATTCGTTTATTAACGTCCAGGATTACTATCGGTGATATTATTACTTAATACATTTTTTAGACTGTTTATATTAACCTTTGTTGAATTAGGGAATATTATTAGAGTGAACTTAGATCCCCAATCCAAATTTTGTTTGTCGTTTTCTTGTTCTGGTTAATAAATAGTTATTGTTGACATTTAAAGTGGAATTTTCACGTGTTTTCTACATGTTCATACAATAAGAATAGGCCAGTAAGCTTATCAATATTTCATTCAACTAGATATAGCACCTTTTAATAAACTATATCCCAATTTATAAGTATTCGAAAACAACTGAAAGTGTATATGAAATTTTAAACTTGTGGTTTATATTTCAGGAAATGTATTGATTTTTCGGCATGCTCAAACAGTTCCAAAACAAAATTCTACTTCAGAACAATGCTTAACATGTAATAAGAGTTTTCCCGAATCTATTTTTACGAAGTTTCCTTTTAAAAAATAATTAGTTAAAACATGCCTTCTTAAAAACATCTTTTGTAAAACAAATCAAACTGTATAACCTATTACATTGGCTTATGACTCTTTGCATCATAATACTATAGGAACTCGAGGTTAAAACCCAATTTACCAAAATAGACCTATGCTCTACTTCTAAAACTAGAGCAGAACAGTCTATAAAATCTAACATGCATAACACTGTGAAAGATAATCAGATTAAAAGAAAAAAATATCTGAAATTTTACAAGTTCTGAGATTTATTTTCATTTTACTATCTTTGATGTCATTACATGCAATATAGGAATAACAAACTTTTTTTAACATTGCTGTTATATTAATCCCTTATATAACAATCGCCTAAGTTATCTGTCCGTTTGTCCTCGAGTTTATGAAGCGGTTGGATTGCATTTACATAAATGTTTATGAAATTATTAATCAAAATTTGGTCTTGTATGATACAATCGAAAACACGGTAATGCACAGAGTCCAACATCGCCATCTGGACAGTAGAACCTTGTTTCTCTCCTTACCTTCTTCCCTCTACTGTCTCTCTTTGAGCAGCATATATTCTAGTAGCCAGAAAAGTAAACAAAAGCATTCGAAACCCTAAAAAGCACATGGGAAATAATTCGGGAAAAGACCGATTGCACAGTGTAAAATTTCACAGTGCCCGAACTACACTCGGGATGCGCTAAGATGGTACATTCCGCCTGCCCGAGTTCAGCTCCGGAAAAACCGGGAAGGGGTTAACGCCCAATTTACCAAAATAGCCCAATGCCATACTTCTAAAATTAGAGCAGACAGTGTATAAAATCTACCATACATAACACTGGTAAAGATAATCAAATTAAAAGAAAAAATATCTAAAATTCTCCAAGTTCTGAGATTTCTGTTATTTTCCTTTTACTATCTTTGGTGGCCTCACATGCAATAGAGAAAGCACAAACTATTTTTTTAACATTGCTGTTATATTAATCCCTTATATAACAATCGCCTAAGTTATCTGTCCGTCTATCCTCGAATTTATGAAGCGGTTGGACCTGGAATGGATAGAGACATCCATATTGAATTCTTGATTAGTTAGGGTTAGAAACGTTCGAAATCCAACCCTTACCCCTTTTCTAGCATTTAATGCCATTATTTAAAGCCCTATTTTCCCTGGTTAAAAGCAGGCAATTAAATTTATCAATTTATCACATAATAAGAACCGGTCTCACCAAGGTCGTTTAATGGCTAACCACGATTAATCTCTGTTTAAACGGTTTGCTTTGGTTTGCTTTGGAGTGCTACGGTCTACTTTTTTTACAACACGAGGGCTAATGAGATCGGGACCTACAGCTTAAAGCCGATTCCGAACATCCATGCCACAGAGGTATTTGAACCCACGAACTCCGGTACCGAAGGCCAGCACCCTAACCATTCGGCCATCGTTCGTCCTGTTTAAACGGAGAATTGCATCACAGCATTAGCTCACACCATGGGTTAATCGCGATTAGTCATTAAACGACTTTAGAGAGAACGGCCCTAAATAAGTAAAAATAACATTTATTTTTCTAGCATTATGACGTCATTCCTTTAACCATATCATTTAATCATTTCTTATATTAAATTATTTAAATATCTTCTGCATTATTTTCATACGTTTATCACTGAGCTTAGATATTAAGTAAACAATTTTCTTTTATATTTGGCTTAAATAATAAATCAGGTACATATGTGATAGTTTTAGATTTAATCGTCGATTATTTTTTGTTGCAAAAAAAATTTATCACATGTATTAACAAAAAATTTTATCTACCTCGAAGGTGTAGTGGAAATGATAGTTTCATTCCTTTACTTCCATTACTGTAGCAAAAAAAAATGGGAAGAACTTAACGATAATTTAGAAGTAGCTAAGAAAACTTTGAATTATCTAACTAAATGAAATCACCGTGATTCTAAACTGCATTCAAAGTATCGGGAGACTTTAGATGTGTATGAAGATAAACAAATTATTGAGTGTGTGCCAGATAATTCTCAGCAAAAACAAACCATTTTTTTACCTGCCTCATAGGGTACTTTACAACAGTGGTTCTTAACCTTTTTAAGCCGCGACCCAAATTTGAGAAATATGTTGATGTCGCGACCCAAAAAAAGTCAAAACTTTTTCATTGCTTTATTTTAGAGCGTATTTTAAAAAAATCTTCAATCCTACGATGATGATTTTTTTTTAACTTTAAAATTTCTTATTTATTTTTTTAATAATAAAGATAAACAAAAGTACTTTACGATCCAAGGAAAATTTAATTAATAATTAAGTGTTTTTAATAATTTTTATTGACCAAATTAAAATATATTTATAACTTTTTGAAAATAATTGACATCTTAACTTATTCCTAAAAAAAAAAAGAAATATCGATACATATGTTAAGTTTTTTAAATTTTAAATGCAAGTCATACAGTTTTAATGAGAACTTATGCTTGAATACATTTTGAAAGATCTTCAAACTCGTTGAATGCTTGCCAAGGAGCACCTTATATCTATTTCAGGATTTAACTTGTTCTAGGAGGTGTTGGTATTACTTATTATTTGGTGTATTACTAACTTTTTTGGTTCGACTCAGCGCGACCCAAGAAATATGCTTCGTGACCCAATTTTGGGTCGCGACCCATAGGTTAAGAACCGCTGCTTTACAATTCTGAAAAATTAAAAATATTACTGAACCCGTCATATGACGGGCCATATGTTAGTATCTAAATATTGATATGACTCTCTGTTTTCATTGAAATCCAGGGTATATGTTTGCCAACTGTATTCGCCATGTTTGCCCACTGGGCACCTATAGAAGAGCGCAGTACGCTGTTGGCACTTTGCTTCATAGGTGACCAAGTCGGAACTGTGCTGTCCATGCCGCTCGCCGGGTACCTTTGTGACAATGGATTCGACGGCGGTTGGCCTTCGGTGTTCTACATTTTAGGTAAGCCTTAACTTTCTGAAAATTTTTTAAAAAGGATAAAAGAAATGTCTTGCATATATACAGTGAACCAAAAAAAAATTTGGACAGCAAGTAGAGCCCATTTTTTGAACAATATTTTAAAAAGCGAGTTGTACTTTTAAAATGAAACATTTTTTAAAAAAAATGGTAATTTCTTCCACAATTGAGATGACTGGTTTGAATTTCAAAAAAAACACTGCAATTTTAAAGTAATTTAAAGATACACGTAATTGCATGGAACTAGTTTCTTAAAAAATGATATTTACGACAAAAATTTATTTAATTTTATTAAAGAAAATATTACTTTCAAATATTGTTTCACTGCTCAAAAATAGATCAAAATGTGACTATATCGAAATTTGGCTTTACAAAATTTAAATGAAATTAAAATCACAATTTGAGATTGCATGACTTTATCGTATTTGATAGCTTTCATCTGATCTCTCTAAATTCAATTGGATAGCAAGGAGAGCTCATTTTTTTAACAAGATTTTAAAACGCGAGTTGTACTTTTAAAATGAAACATTTTTTAAAAAAAATGGTAATTTCTTCCACAATTGAGATGACTGGTTTGAATTTCAAAAAAAACACTGCAATTTTAAAGTAATTTAAAGATACACGTAATTGCATGGAACTAGTTTCTTAAAAAATGATATTTACGACAAAAATTTATTTAATTTTATTAAAGAAAATATTACTTTCAAATATAGTTTCACTGCTCAAAAATAGATCAAAATGTGACTATATCGAAATTTGGCTTTACAAAATTTAAATGAAATTAAAATCACAATTTGAGATTGCATGACTTTATCGTATTTGATAGCTTTCATCTGATCTCTCTAAATTCAATTGGATAGCAAGGAGAGCTCATTTTTTGAGCAATATTTTAAAAATCGAGTTGTACTTTTAAAATGAAATATTTAAAAAAAATGGTAATTTCTTCCACAATTGAGATGGCTGGTTTGAATTTCCAAAAAAACACTGCATTTAATTTTAAAATAATTTAAAGTTACACGTAATTGCATGGAACTAGTTTCTTAAAAAATGATATCTACGACAAAAATTTATTTAATTTTATTAAAGAAAATATTACTTTCAAATATTGTTTCACTGCTCAAAAATAGATCAAAATGTGACTATATCGAAGTTTCGCCTTTACAAAATTTAAATGAAATTAAAATCACAATTTGAGATTGCATGACTTCATCGTATTTGATAGCTTTCATCTGATCTCTCTAAATTCAATTGGATAGCAAGGAGAACTCATTTTTTGAGCAATATTTTAAAAAGCGAGTTGTACTTTTAAAATGAAACATTTTTTTTAAAAAAATGGTAATTTCTTCCACAATTGAGATGACTGGTTTGAATTTCAAAAAAAAAACACTGCATTTAATTTTAAAATAATTTAAAGTTACACGTAATTGCATGGAACTAGTTTCTTAAAAAATGATATCTACGACAAAAATTTATTTAATTTTATTAAAGAAAATATTACTTTCAAATATAGTTTCACTGCTCAAAAATAGATTAAAATGTGACTATATCGAAGTTTCGCCTTTACAAAATTTAAATGAAATTAAAATCACAATTTGAGATTGCATGATTTCATCGTATTTGATAGCTTTCATCTGATCTCTCTAAATTCAATTGGATAGCAAGGAGAGCTCATTTTTTTAACAAGATTTTAAAACGCGAGTTGTACTTTTAAAATGAAACATTTTTTTTTAAAAATGGTAATTTCTTCCACAATTGAGATGACTGGTTTGAATTTCAAAAAAAAAAAAACACTGCATTTAATTTTAAAATAATTTAAAGATACACGTAATTGCATGTAACTAGTTTTTTTAAAAAATGATTTCTACGACAAAAATTTATTTACTTTTATTAAAGAAAATATTACTTTCAAATATTGTTTCACTGCTCAAAAATAGATCAAAATGTGACTATATCGAAGTTTCGCCTTTACAAAATTTAAATGAAATTAAAATCACAATTTGAGATTGCATGACTTCATCGTATTTGATAGCTTTCATCTGATCTCTCTAAATTCAATTGTAGCTAGAGAGCGTTTTTTAAAAATGATATCTAATTTTCAAAGCTGAAAGATACTTTAATTTTAAAAAAAATATAATTTAAATTCAAACGATATTGAGTAATTGGTTTTTTAAAAAATTTGAAAGATATTGTCTGTATTTTAATTTAAAATAATTCAAAAAAGATAAATTTTAACAATCGTAAATCCATACAATTATTGTAATTAAATCTAGATTATCTGTAACTGTCTTTATAAAATTTAAAATTTTTTATATTTTTCAAAAGCTTTTCATATATGTTCACATGTTTAGCTCAAAATAGATCAAAAAAATAGGCGAACTCGATTTTAAAAAGGAAATATACAAAAAGAAGAGCATAATGTAAGCATTTAAATGAATTACAAAAATTTGTACAATTTTAAATTCATTTACTTTAAATTCAATTGGTTTAGCACTTTCTCAGTTGTGCAATATTAAAAAAAAGCATGTCTTTAATTTATTAAACATTTTAAAAAATTAAAAATTTCTCTCACAATTGATGACTGGTTTGATTTCAAAAAACACTGCATTTAATTTTAAAATATTAAAGATCACGTAATTGCATGTTAAAGTTTTTTAAAAATGAAATATAATTACAAAAATTTTTTAATCTGAATTATTAAAAATATATGATTTTCACTGCTTAAAAATTATTTAAATCAAATGTATTTCATCTTAAAAATTTAGCAACGAAAAACACAATTTGTTAATTCAAAAGAGCACTCATTTTTTGATAAAAATTCATTGATAAAAATGGCTTTTTCGATTTTTAAAAAAAACATTTTTTTTTTAAAATTAATTTTAAAACTGAAACAAAAAAAAATACAACAACAATTTTGAAACAATTTTGATAAATAAAAAAGAAAATGCCTGAATCTAAAAAAAATATAAAACCATTAAATGTAAAAATTAGAAAAAACACAAAAATATTTAAATTTAACACGAAAAATTTATTAATTTTATTAAAAAAATATTTAAAATAGTAAAAAAAACAAAAAATGTGAAAAAAGTTCGCACAAAGAATGAAAATTAGAATTGAAAATCAAATTCATTTTATTAATTATTGATAATTTAAAATCAATTAAAGATTAAGTAAATATTAAAAAATTGACATAAAAATGTTGAAAATATCATAATCGGAGGTTTGAGTCAAGGCCTGAGCTGAAAAAGTCATCGATAAAGGAATATGTCTAAATTACGATAGTTTGAGCTTGTAAACGATAGAATGATTACAACATTACGATTGTGTCTGTATGGATGAGCTTGGTTGCAACGCGATTTTGCGGATGGCTGGGAGAGAGCATCTGGAGTAGATGGAGCGTGTTTTTGAACGGATGTAAGCTTTGTATCGTATGGCGAGTGGTCTGTAGTAGTAGGGTCTGTCTCTAAGATTCAGATGGTACGGAATCGGAAGTCGGTCTCTGTTTGATCTGATGAATGAGGTATGATGCCTTTTCATGTGCCCGTTAAAGGAGAACAATTCTGCCTTATTGCTTTGTATAAAAAAATTTGATTTCAATTTGATGAACAAGAAAAAGTCCGGTTGGTTGGTTGGTTGTTTGAAATTTAGTGGCGCTAATTCCTCGTGAAAAAAACATGACGAAAAAAAAAAAAACAAAAAATTTTAGAAAAATAAAAAAAAAAAGAATGCCTGAATCTAAAAAAAACACATAAATAATAAAAAATATAAAAAAAAGAAAAAAAATAAAAAAAGAAAAAAATTATAAAAATTAAGATTAAAAAATTAAAAAAAAAAAAAAAAAAATTGAAAAAACGTACAAAAATTAAAAAAAGAAAAAAAAGAATTTAAAGATTCAAATTCAAATTTATTAAAAATTAGATAAAAAAAATTAAAAATTAAAATTAAATATTAAAAAATTGAACATAAAAAAAGTAAATAGAAAAAAAACACAAGCCATAAAAAAAGAAAAGGGAATAAGTCTGAATGTGGCATTTTTCCAATGATTGAATTAAGATTAGGTGACGAATTACCAAAGAATTTTATGTACAGAGATTTAAAATATATACAAGAAGTTAAGATATGTGCGACTGTATAAGTAGTCTTACAATACGCACACTGTGGAGGTGCCTCACCAAGCAAGAGATGTGCATGGGTGAGTCTGCAGTGACCCACACGAAGACGAGTGATAATCACGTCCTGTCTTCTAGAAGGTAGTTGAGGCCACTTGGAAATGTTTTCTTTTACATCTCGCAATTTATTTGATACTGTGTCAACCCAAGAATTCTGCCATTTAGAGTGAACTAAATCTTTGATGTAAATTTTCAGGTCAGGATAAGGAAAGCCAGTGTTAAGATAGTTTTCGGCAGACTTGGCAGCTAAATCCACAAGTTCATTTCCTTTGATGCCGACATGAGAGGGAACCCAGCTAAAAATTAACGAGATTCCCATGGTTTTAAGATTGGTTATTAAAGTGAGAATTTTGAAAGTAATAGGGTTATTACAATTAGGAGAGATTAATGAGTTTAAAACACTTTGAGAGTCAGTATGGATAATGAAATTTTTACTATTGTGGTGCGTCATTTCCTCTGAAGCCTTCAAGATAGCAAAGGCTTCAGCAGAAAATATGGAGAGTTTAGAATGTAGTCTATAGCTATTGATGTTTCCTTCGATACTGTATGCACAGCTAACAAAGTTTGTGGATTTGGAACCATCGATAAAAACAGGAGAGAAAAAAGTCCGGGAAAGGTAAATCTGGGTAGTAAAGTGGGTGATTCAGGAACACGACTCTCTTGTTGGCCAGTAACTGCTGCTCCAGAAAAGCAGTATGTACTGGGCATTATCGTGTCTTCCAGTCACCTTTCTGGGCGTACTGGGAAGCGTTCTGCGAGCTTGATCTCTTGTAACAGACATTTCAGTATTTCCACGTGCATAGAACCATTTAATATGGTGTCCTCAGGGAGGAATATTTTATAGATCAGACCAAGTCGAAGAGCACCTCTTGCATTGTCTTGATGCGTTTTTCACGTCCCTCTTACTTGCTTTTCGACAGTTTACTGATGTTGTAGTACGAGATTTTTATTTTTTCACGAAGTGGTTTAAAGGTTAAATCTAGACCTGGTCAGTGACACTGGCATTTGGTATACATTATCCCCAAAGTCAGTACAAAAAGACTTGAAGGGAATTTTTATTTGAATCAAATATTTTCTGGGCATGGGGCTTTTCCCATTCACCAGGCTAGATTTTTCAATAAACCTACGTTATGTTGGTGCCAAAAGGATGTTGGTACGATTGATCATATAATTTATTATTGTGAATTGGTTAATGATCTTAGAATACGTTATTTTCCTATTAATTTTATTAATGTTGATATAATCAATCTTTGTAATTCTCCTAAGTCTCGTTCTGGATTGTGTGCTATTATGGAATTTTTTGTTGAAAAATCTTTGGAATGAAATTGTAATTTTGGTTTTCATATTTGAATGTTGTTCATATTTGATTGTTTATTGTTATTTTGGTTCTGGCTTTGCTGATCTTGTTATGATTACTCTGTTTTGGGTTTGTGTATAAATAGAAGTTTGTTAATTATGGTACTTTTGATTATCTTTGATTATCTTTGTGATGTAATTGAACTTGTATTAATATTTGTTAAAAAAAAATGTAATATGATGGTAATAATAAATGGAATGTAAGAAAAAAAAGGTGGGAATAAGTGTTCTGGAATACTAGAAAGGAAGGTTTTTTATTCTGTTTTTTATTTTAGTTTTTTTTTTTCTAAATTTTGGCGGTTTTGCTTCGGGTTAGGATTTAGAAATTTGGATTTGTCATTTGTATCAATAGTTTGGTTTTGGTATTACTATCTTGATGAGACTTCCCGTATGGCGTAAGCTGGGTCGGGGGACAAAGTAACTTACTTAGGTAGTAACTGCCGAACATGTGCATTTTACTACTGTTAAAGTACGAAATTTACATTTAAATTCACTAACTGAGATAATTTTGGCCTAGGGTAGAGTACCATAGGTTTTTTGAGCAAATCGATTGAACAACCCTAATTTATACTCTATCAGATCTGATTTATTTCAAAAGTACTTATTTTATGTTTCATTATCTACAGCTTCCTGTCCCTTGGAAAGAAGTTTTGGGTAGCTTGCCAGTTTGGTCAACTGCTATCGTGACCTTTTGCGCAGCGTGGGGTCACACGACGTTATTGACTAAACTTCCGACGTATTTGGAAATTGTCCTTCATATTCCGATTCAAAAGGTAAATATAGTTAACAGTAAATATAATAATCCTTAGGGTTGGTGTGATTAGCCGAAGGCCGATATGCCATAAACGGTAAAAACCGTCCTGGAAAAAATACATTTTCCCCAGAATAGTTTGGAAAAAAGGAACATAAAATGTTTTACTTACAGAGTTGTAACTATTTTAATTTTTACTAATTTTAAATCTAATTTAATAATATACGAGGTTGTAACTTTGATAGTGGCAACACTGCTGTAAAAAAGCTACGCAACAAAACCAAAGAATGTCGCGTATACCACACATGAGCTATATACCTACCTTAACTCTCAGCAAAAAGGCTCGTCCTTCCTATGTCATACGAAGGCGAAGTGGCGTGAAGAACTGATCCTTGAATTAGCTTGAGGTCTAAAGTAAGTGTTGTCAGGACGTTTTCAAAACAAGAACAACGAAAATGAATAAAAATTAATGTGCCAGAGGTCGTACATCACGACAATGTCATGTAGGGCTTCAAGGGGCTTGCGAGGAATCTGCATTGCCTTACAGAACTGTAGAAAATGGGTAAAAGCCTTCAATGAAGGACGTCAAAATGTGGCAAATATGCATCAGTGTCAGCGATGGAGAAGTGCATGCTGTTGCCGCACTAATGGACAGTGATCGATGCCAAAATATTTGTGAGCTGGCCCGAAAGACAGGATTTGCGCATACGACTGTGCTGCACATTCTGAAGAAACGCCTGAGCATGAGAAAAATTCTGCACTTTCTACAGAACGCCCCTATCATTCTGCATGACAATGCTCCGCCACATACAGCGTAAGATGTAACTGATTTGTTCGATCCATAGGGCTTTAAAATCAAACATACTCCCCAGATCTAAGCCCTTGTGACTTTGTCTTACTTCCTATGATGAAGAAACTACTTTGTGGCATTCGCTTCAGAACTGTTCTGAGATTCTTAGGGCAATAGAACGGTCCATTCGAACTATCAACAAAACAGGCGCTGCTACAAGTGTTCTGCGACTTCCACATCTGTGGTATAGCCACATTCTATTTAAAAGGGAATGCCAGGAATTGCCGGCTTCCTGACCCCTTATTTTATGGAATGGAGCTTGTCCATGTCCAAGTCACCTTGAATCTTCCCGCGCTGACCATCCGGGGGTTGCCGTTTTGCTCTCCCCATCTTTCACCATTTGTCCAGCTTGAGCGTTGCTTGGCGCCATAAAATTCCTAGGCTGTTCTTCCTACTCACGCTACGTTTTGGCGATCGTCTTGGGTTCCCGCTGGCGGGATTTTTCCACTGACCTCGCCATGCACGGTGTTGAGTGGGCATCATTTTGGCCGAAATTGGGGGAGAGATCACCCGCATCATTTAAAAAACGAGTATTTTTTTAGCCATTTTGCTTTTTCTTATCTTTGTGTCATGTCGAGAACGGGTATTTTTCTGATAAAGTCAGAAAGGAATAGAAAATAAATAAAATTCCTTTAAGCTAATCAATTAATAGGACTCTTTTCTATTCGTCAATTTGCATTCACCTCTGTCCTAAAATTATACCATATGAATACAGTGAATTGTGTCTGCCGCCATATAGTTCCACCAAAGAACCGGTGAAAGGTTATTTCGGCGTAAAGGATAAATGTAATATTCAACAACATCAATAGTTCTACAATAATAATTCTACAACATCGTTGGAAACCGGTTATACACAATGCTGACGACTATATTGAAGGATTATAAAATATGGTGACATGAATCACTTGCCACTAGTTAGCCACCATCAGTTGCCACTATTAAAGATCCAACCCTCGTATAAATTTAATGCCTTTTAACTTAAAATATTAAATGTATCATTGAAATAGTGATCTAAATATAAATGCTATTAAATTTGTATGCTTTTTAGTTAATACTATGAAGACAGAACATGAGAAATAGGAGAGTATATAACAATGAATAACTCACTGGATTTGGTTTAAACTATGGATGCTACCGTATTGCTGTCTAGATATGTCACAGGCAACTTCTGCGTCATAATGATGTAAGAGAGAGGAATATATGGTAAAGAATTCCCATGTTTGATGACTTCTAACGTCATTATTATGGGGAAGTCACCTGTGACCTATCTCGACAGCAATGAGGTAGCAGCCATTAAATGACAGACGTAACTATTAAACAACTAAGCCTGCTATCATTTACATATTTCGACATATGTCACTTGTGACTTTCACGTCATAATGACGTGAGAAATCGCTAGAGATGGAAATTTCGTACCAAAGGTTTCTCTCGTTGATATCATTATAAAGCAAAAGTCACCAGTGACATATACCGATTTTTAACTATCTATTTTCTATACGAATGCATTGTAAAACTTATTTTTGGTGTGATCATATAGTTCTTAAATAGTAAAAATCTGTAAAATATATGCTGTCGGACTTTTTGTAGAATTTTGTAACAACTTTGTTTTTTTTAAAACCATGAAATGCCGTCCTTTTTTTAAAAAAAAAAATCTTTTAGAAAATACCATTTTCTATCACCACTTAGTTTGGCGACTTTCAGAAAATGGAGTTTTTGCCAAGGTCACCAAGAAAAAAACATGGCGGCTGGAGGCGGTGTAGATATCACATTTGTTCCTCTATTTAATTCTGTTAAATACATGATACCTTACATTTAAGGTATCCATCTACGTTCTGAAAACTTTTTTCTTTAAACGTAGAAACTAGTTCATGTTTTAACATTTTTAGATTTATTTTTTATATTATCATATAGAATTGCACTTAAAAAATTTGTTCCTGGAGAAGTTTTTATAAAATTTCTAATAAATGAAGAAAATTTAGTAAAAAAATTCTTTCAAAAGGTCTAATTTTTTAATAAATTAAATTATTTCAATATTTTTTTGATGCAACACATTTCTTATACACTGGACTAGTGAATCAGCTAAAATCTTTGCTTAATTTACATTTGGTAAAATATTTTGGTTCTTCAAAATCGTACAGATTGAATTTTTAAGGAATTTTCATTACCTTTACATCTAACTATGAGTGTAACACTATTAAAAATTATCCAGTTTTAAAGCTTTTAGGTCATTTACTAGTAAATACTATAAAAGGCATTCATAATAATTTTCGACAAATTATTAAGAACTTTTTGCGAAATCACATTTCAAGTTTCAACAATTTATTAAAAATATCATTCTGAGAAAAAAGCATTTGAAGTTTATGAAAGCAACTATAACTATTAAAAAGTTAAATACATGTTTAAAATTTCCCACACTTTCTTGCTTCAAAACTTTCTAATTGTCAAGTTGCTGATTATTAAAATTACTAGAAAAACGTTTAAACTAATCTTCATAACAATTAAAAAGTTTTGTCCAAAAAATGCTTCCAAAAAATTCCCAACTTCCGGTTCCGAAGTGGCTACTTCCATTTTGTTTTGACAGCTGTCACTGATGTTTAAATAGCTGTAACTTTTCTTTAAAATGCCGTAGAGAGAAAACAAAAACAGATTTATAAGCCTAAAAGGTGAAATTTTACAATAGAGAAATTTAAAAAAAAATATGATTTTTGGCAAAAAATGACGTTTTTAACGTAGACGGATACCGTAAGATATGCATTGATAGGTAGTCGGTAGAAATGACTGTGGCATCAAAGGGTTAAAATTGATATTGGCATATACAGATAAAAATTATACTAATACTTTTACTTTATTTTATTTAATTTATCATTCTAGAATGCCCTCTTAAATTCCATGATATACTTGTGCACTTGTGTGACGCTTCTAATTTCGGGATGTCTCTCGGATTACTTGAGATCTAACAGGGGCTACAATCCGACAAAAGTCAGGAAAGTCTTTCAGCTTATAGGTAAGTTTTATTTTATCATTTCATGCAATGAATTTGTAATTAGAAATTATAATTTTTAAAGTAGAGGAAGGCGAAATGTACCACCCTGCCTCTTCCCGAGTGTAGCTCGGGCACTGTGCAATCAGTCTTTCCCGAATTATCTCACTGTAGAATAATATTGTAGAATAAATATGTATTAGAATAATTATTGTAGATTTATCGATGCATGATTATTGTTGTAGTTGAATATTCCATATTTTCCCTTAGCCGCAATAACCTTTCACCGGTTCTTTGGTGGAACTGTATGGCGGCAGACACAACTCACTATCTTCATATGGAATGCTCCAGAACCTTTTAACAAAGGAAAATTCAAATTCACGAAAATAAAAATAGTCCAATTAACTTGATAGTTGAAAGGAGTTTTTATTATTGACTATTCCTTGCTGACTTTGTCAGAAAAATACACGTCCCTCGACATGACACAAAAATCAAAAAAAGGAGCAAAATGGCTCAAAAGAAATATTTTTTCTTCTTAAAATGATGCGGGTGATCTCTCCCCCAAATTCGGCCAGAATGATGTCCATTCAACACCGCGAATGGCGAGGTCAGTGGAAAAATCCCGCCAGAGGGAACCCAAGACGATCGCCAAACGTAGCTTGAGTAGGAACAACAGCCTAGGAATCTTAGGGCGCCAAGCAGCGCTCAAGCTGGACAAAAGGTGAAAGATGGGGAGAGCAAAACGGCAACCCACGGATGGTCAGCGCGAGAAGATTCAAGGTGACTCGGACATGGACAAGCCCCATTCCATAAAATAAGGGGTCAGGAGGCCGGCAATTCCTGGCATTCCCTTTTACATAGAATGTGGCTATACCACACTCATGTGTGCTTTTTTATGGTTTCGAATGCTTTTGTTTACCTTTCTGGCTTCTAGATTATTTACTGCTCAAAGAAAGACAGTAGAGGGAAGAAGGTAAGGAGAGAAACAAGGTTCTACTGTCCAAATTGCGATGCAGTACCTTGTTTTCGATTGTATCATATCCGACCAAATTTTGATTAACCCTCCGAGTGATTGATTCCCCACCGAGGAAAAAAAGTCTCCAAAAATACGTTTTATTGTGTCAGTGACCAAAGTGTTCTATGATTTTTTACTTCACCCTTTGTCGACTAGATTGGAATACGGGAAACCCACCCTCGTTATTGTCCCTTTACTTCCGGTTATAGATATATAAATAAACATTATAGATTGTTAATTTTAAATACACATAAAGCTCGTCAAGTTTCGAAGATCATCCAATAAGAAATAATGGATTCTAAAAGTACGAATAAAAATATTTTTTAAGAGAATTATTTATATTTTTTTACGAAAGTCATCCAAGATATTTAAGTGGTGCAATTAGAGATACATCTGTTACCGCAAACGAAATTCTTCGAAATGGAGATTTACAAAGCCATGAGAAGCTATCAGCGTCTTTGTGCCTCAGGGAGTAGGGGTGCATCCCTCAATAAATTTCAGTCAAAGAGGGGTGCAGTTCTTAAACAATCGACCTGACCTTCCTACCTCAAAAATCCATGGGGGAAAGCACTGGCAGAAATGTACAATGCATCCATTTTCGGAACGTTTTTGGAGGTCGAAAATTGTACGTCACAACCGGCGGAATTGTACGTGCGAACCGCTTAGAGGGTTAATAATTTCATAATCATTTACGCAAATGCAAAGAATATAAATAAAATTTAATTAAGATTAAAGCTAGGTATTCTAAGCTTTATATTTATAGTTAATATGAATTGACTCCAAAATCTAATGATTTCTGACGCACAGAAAGCCAACTATAGAGGTAAATTATTCATTTATTTAAATTGATTTTTTTTACATTAATTTTTAGGAAATTTTGTAAGCGAATGATGCTATTATGTTTAAAAAGTTATGTATATATAAAAATAAGCATAAAAAATTGACATTTTTTGACCCATAATCCCGAATTAAAATTAACCTAAAAGGGGTTAACATCAACAACCAAGGCACAGCCGGTCCATATTACCACAGGTTCTCCAATGCTAAACTTTGCGCATAATACCGGATATCTGGGTCAAGTCGACCATCTTGGAAACTGACCCAAGTAATCTTAAAATTATAAATTTCCTACGTGTATTTATGTACCATTGATCTCTGCAGCAATGCTGGGACCTGCCGTCTGCACAGCTTTCATACCTCTAGTGGGTTGCCGGAAGGATTTCGCAATCGTTCTGCTGGCACTCGCCATGACATTCCTCGGTCTGTCTGGGGGAGGACACGTCTCTATCACGGCAGACATGGCCCCTTACCATGCAGGTGAGTCCACAACTGATTTATTCTAGCATCTAAAAGATGAAACGGGTAGGTACTTTCATTTTCAAGACTTAACTTTGAAAAATTGATTTATTGTGTTACATAGAAGAGTCAGGTCTAGACACGAACATGAATACATTAAGTGCAGTGCTGCCATCTGTTAGTAGTTTAAAGCATCAATAAGAGATTCGAAAAAAAATTTTCAATTTTACAACTCCTCTTCAACCTCCACTCAAAATACGTGTTCTGCAAAGATCGGTCGATTTACTTAAAAAATTGAAATAAAAAATAAGTATCTAACGTGTTCTGCAAAGATCGGTCGATTTACTTAAAAATTGGAAAAAGAATTTACCAAGTATCTAACGAGTTCTATTAAGATCGCTCTATTTACTTAGAAAATAAAAAAAAAATTTATAAAAATATACCATTCAAATTTAAAATGGTTAAACAGAAAACAGAAACTCAAAAGGCTGCTCGACTTCAAAAACGTTGTTGAGTTACGATCCCCTCGCCAGATTTCAAACGCCACGCTGCAAGCACGCCACGCACGCAAGCTGCAAGCACGCCAATTTCGCCAAATGTGGTTGAAGCACCAACAAGATCCATGATTAGAAACAGGAGAGTGGGCTAAGAAGAGGAGTTGAAAAACATTGAGAATCAATATTTTCTTCCTAATTCCAATTTATTCCTATGTCGATAAAAAAAAGTGTACAGCCGATATATTATAAACAGGGTGTTCCAAGACGACCGCATAAACTCTGCACAGCTAGATTCTTCGTTGGGAGTATATAAAAATTGCCCAAAGACTCGTAACTGTTCTAACAATAGTTTGCGAGGGGAAAAAAACGAAAAACAAAGTATGACGTCACTGTCGGTGCAAGAAAAAAAAACACTTTATTGGGCATATCAAAAACAGTATTTCCATATCTTTACAGGCGATAATGTTTAAAACGTTTGCCTCGCATATCGCGTCATGCATGCGCGCGCCGTGGAATGACGTTAAGCCGCCGTTGAATTGGTATTTAAAAGGGCTACACGTTGGAGCTACCGTTAGTCTTCGTATGGTGGCTATATATATTCCTTTCGTGACTACTGCGATATGCACCTCATGTACAGCCGATGTAATGGAAATGCCTTACGAACTGTTAGGGAGTATGCCCGTGTATATACTGCTGTTGATATGTTCAATAAAGTGTTTTTCTTGCACCGGAAGTGACGTCATACTTTGTTTTTCGAATTTTTCTCGGAAACTATGGATCGTACAGGAACGCTTCTGAAGGCAGTTTTTATGTACTCTCAACGAGGAATCTACCTGTGCAGAGTATATGCGGTCGTTTTGGGACAACTTGTAAGTACCTATGCCCTCCAAATGGTTAATAGTTAGAACAACTTTTACGTTGTACTTAAAGTACTTTTTACGTTTTAACTCTTAAAATGCTATTTCAGATTAGGATACAAGATGAATACATCGAAAATAAAGGGAGAGGACTTGCAAAGTAGGATGCAACTTGTAAGAACTAAAAAGTGAGGAAGATCAACAATTGATGGCTTGACTCTGTAGAAAAAAGACAACCTTTTGAGGACGTATAGTTGATATTTAGACCAAGAAATGAAAGCCTCAAAAGCGCGGAGTTGGTTGAAATATATACCAAGGACCTATTCATCCCTACGATTCACTATTCAGTATTCATAGGGGGTGGTAGAGAGCCACCGTTATCAATCACCTTTGTTATCAACTCTCTTATCGTAGGGTTAATCTTCACCCCACTATGGAAATACTTTTTATTTCTACTTTTTGTTGTACAAATTGGCAATATTAAAAAAGTTGTTTACAAAGGTTAAAGACTGAATCGTAGACTCCAGTCTTTATCAAAGGGAATATCTAGGAACATCATGCAGCGAAAAAGTAAAAAATTTTATGTAAGGAAAACTAGAGGGGCATTGCTCCGGATAGAACAAAATAGTGATTGAAATAGCACGATTATATGTATTTGAAATAGCACGTTCTTTAGAGATCTAAAAACATCTAAATCGCGTACCCTCCAAGTCGAAATTGTCGCTCTTATAGACGTGCTATAGAGCGGCGGTAGATTTCGTCGACGTCTTATGGATCTCAAGGAGAGCACATCTGGGAACTCCTATAGAGCTCCATAAGACGCGACCTGGATATTTTTCGACGTCTTATAGAGGAAGGCGTTTGTATGAGGTGAGGTATTATAGACGTCTGATAGAGATCGGAGTGTTGTTTGGGTAGCTTCTTGCCATTTTTCCAGTTCGAGCTATTTTCTAACGAACATTCTAATCCTCTTTTTGCCAAGTAAATGCTAAATATTTTAAAAGAAATAGGAATTTATTACAGCACTAGCATGGGATCAGTAAAATTTTGCTAACCCTAACTCATCAAGAATAAAATATCCATTCCAGGACTTTTGAACCCCTCGGAATATAATTGGTTCAAAGATGTGGGTTGGGGAAAATCTTCCGAAGTTTGCCAAAGTTCAACAGCGATACTCGGAAAGCGATGTCAAATAGCGAGGGGTACAGTTAAATCCCAAACAGCGAGTGAGCTAGATCAGTGATACAGCGATCAACTATCAGCGATGGGGCAGTTGGAATGCACCGATAGCTCCAAACCGAGTGGTTATGTTTTAAAAACAAACACACAAACTTCTAAATTTTCAAAGACATATAACTTAAACGCTAGATATATATTAGTCCGTGAAATAGACTCCTAGACTTTTATGAGAAGAATTTGTTGTTAATACCGACGATAAAATTTTCATTGCAACAAAAAATAATCTTTGATTAAATTTAAAATTATCACATATGTGTACCTAATCTATGATTTAAGCCAAATATAAAAGAAAGTTATTTACGTAATATCTAAGTTCAGTGACAAAGCGTATGGAAATAATACAGACGATATTTAAATAATTTAAAATAAGAAAGGATTAAATGAGATGGTTAAAGGAATGACGTCATGATGCTAGATATAAATGTTGTTATTTTTACCTACTTATTATGGGATAAATTGATAAATTTAATCGCCTGCTCTTAACCGGGGAAAATAGGTCTTGAAATAATGACGAAAAAGGGGGAACTCGAAAAGGGGGGAAGGGGTGGATTTCGAACGTTTTAAAGACGGCAGTAATTCTCGCTGTAACGTGAAGTATATTTATACCAATTTATTTTAAAATTGGATGGATAGTTAAGATAAACTTTAAAAGGAAACTTTACAACTTTAATAACTTTTCAAACTTTAAAAAGATAAATTTTACTCGATTTGAATTCTGCTAACCTTCACTCATCAAGAATCCTATAAGGATGTCTCTATCTATTCCAAGTCCAACCTCTTCATAAATTCTAGGACAGACGGATAGATAACTTAGGCTATTATTACATAGGGGATTTAACATTCAGAAGAGTTATGATTAAATAACTGGAAAGAGGTTTGGAACGACATGCTAGTATATTTATAATTTTTCTCCTCTACCACTGTCCATTGAGGTTTCCTAACAAGCATGTCTATTCAAAGCCGTTCGAAATCGTCTTCAAGCGCTAGATCCCAGTCTCGCTCACCCTCGTGTAGCAAAAGTGTTGGCAGTCACTTTCCATACTGAAGCATTTCATTAGATTCGAATGAGCGTGTAATAAGCCACACCTTTAGATATTTTCAAACAGAATTTGACAGACAATATCAGAAACAGCACGTATGTGACTCATTTATTTATTTCTACTTTACAGGCACTGTGTTCGGACTTGTCAATGGACTTGGATGCACAGCCGGTATTCTCTCTCCCTTAGTTGCAGGGCTCATCCTCGACAACGCGGTAAGTCTGCGATGTGAAATGAAAAAAGCAATGTTCGTATGTACTAACAAAGTTACCTTCATTATAGCTGGTAAGTTAATTCTTAGGCTGACCCATGTCGAAGACATACAGCAGCATGCATACTGAAGACCAGAGGTTACGGCAGCAACCACAATAGTTATTGAGCTACTATTGACCTACGAGAGTTCAGTCATGGTGCGTGTTATTGTTGTCAAACCCGATAATGAGCAAACACTGCAGGGGTAAGCTCGTCTATCAGGAATAACTGAAGACCCAGATCACTCAGGTAAACCCCGGGCGCGTGTAACCCGTGTATACCTAAAGGTCCCTCCACACTATGGTCCACTGCATGCCATTACCACCATCTGGAGTGAGTATGTCTTATCGTGGTCGGTGGTGGCAGATGATAAAATAGCCTTGGCGGGAGATGGCTTCGGAGGCGGTTTTTCTCCAAAGATCAAAAGCAGCCAGGTGCGCAACTAAAGTGCGCTGTAGACCCTACGGACGAATCTCCGTTCTCGGCTCATTTAGTGGCCCAGCGTGTGATGCAACCTGGGAACCATCGATCAAGGTCACCATCAGGAAGTGGTGAACAATTGGCCATAGTGGAGAGGCTACATAAAGTAGGTATACCCTGAGGTTGTCTCTCATTTAGCACTACCCAGAGGACACGTGTGATTTGAGCTCGTGACCACGGAAGCGAGAGGCGTTGTCTCTCCCCATCATTTTAGCTGGTAAGAGGGATTTTACTTGGAGGGTCAGAAAAACACCGTTTACATGAGCTACGATTTCAACCCTTCATTTTGCCGGGATTGCCGTCAACAGTCACGGGATCATACAGAAGTGCAATCCCATCATTCCATGTATTATGTTCTTCTTTACTTTATACAAATACGATATTTGCTTTTTTTTTTTACTCTTTTTAATGAATTACATGAAAAATTCGTTAAATCGTGATGAAAATTTTAGAATCGGAAGAGTAAGGATGATAATGAAGGAATTCTTTAGCTTGGCATCATACATATGCCCTAGAGTAAAATATGTTCGTAGTCACAATGTCCTCAAGTTTTCCGACAATACCTCTAGGGTTGACAGGCCAAGCCTATGGATCTTCTGCTTGGTCCCTGCTTCTAAATTATGAGGGAGAACACACTTGAACGAAGTTGTTCTTTCACCATAGCGGTGCTCATGAAACGAAAGGGGCATTTTAACTTTTTGGGGGCAGATCTCTGTTGAAAACAGAAAAAATATATGCCCTAGAGTAAAATATGTTCCTGGTCACAATGTCCTCCAAATGTTCTAGCAATACCTCTAGGGTTGGCAGGCCAAGCTTATGGGTATTCTGCTAGATACTTGCTTCTAAATTAAGAGGGAGAACCTACTTGAACAAAGTTGTTTTTTCACCCTAGAAATGCTCATTAAACGAAAGGTGCATCTTAACCTGTTCAGGATAGATCTTTGATAAAAATAGAGAAAATATATGCGCTAGAGTACAATATGTTCGTAGTCACAATGTCCTCCAAGTTTTCCAACAATACCACTAGGGTTGACAGGCCAAGCCTGTGGATCTTCTGCTTGGTCCCTGTTTCTAAATTATGAGGGAGAACACCTTGAACAAAGTTGTTCTTTCACCATAGCGGTGCTCATGAAACGAAAGGGGCATCTTAACTTTTTGGGGGCAGATCTCTGTTGAAAATAGAAAAAATATATGCCCTAGAGTAAAATATGTTCCTGGTCACAAAGTCTTCCAAATGTTCAAGCAATACCTCTAGGGTTGGCAGGCCAAGCTTATGGGTATTCTGCTAGATCCCTGCTTCTAAATTAAGAGGGAGAACCCACTTGAACAAAGTTGTTCTTTCACCCTAGAAATGCTCATTAAATGAAAGGTGCACTTAACCTATTAGAAGTAGATCGCTAATAAAAAAAAAGAGTAAAATATGTTCGTGATCACAATGTCATCTTGTCCCACTTGAGAAAAGTTGATCTTTCACCCTAGCGGTGATCATTAAACGAAAGGTGCACCTAAACCTTTTGAGGACGAGTGGCTGATACTTCTACCAACGCATGGAAGTCTCAAAAGGGTTTGATTGAAATATTCACAGAGAATCTAGTTCCCTTACTATTTAGCTGCCATACGGGGCAAGTCAGTGACATCTTTATTGATTATTTTTACTGTTTATCCTCTTATCGCAGAGTTAATTTTTAACCCACTCTGAAAATACAATTTATTTCTTCCTATTACTGTACAAAGTACATCATAGATCTCGTCTTTATCTTCTGTACTGTGGAGTAATATCCCACCATGAAAAGGTTAATACGAGTATCATATGGCTTAAATCATGTTTAGTTTGTCCAAGTGGCATTACAAACAACAGTAACGTATTTAGACGAAAAATGGTTGTATGTGGTGATTAAGAGAACAGTTATAAATCTAAATCTGTATTAAAAGAACACTAATTTATTAATTTACAGCATGCAAGTATAGAACAATGGAGTTCCGTATTTTACCTGAGTGCTGGACTTTATGCGTTTGGAGGAATAGTTTTCTTCATGTGGGCGTCGTCAGAGAAACAGCCCTGGGCTTATACGCCCATCAAAGAACAATATTTCATCTACCCAGAAACGGAAAAAGAGCCTACGCATGGAATAATGCGGAATGATTTGGAAAAGAGCTTAAAATACGGTTCTTTATAGTGATGGACTTTCCTAGAAGCACTTCTAAAAACATAAATAACTTGCGCAAGGAACGAAACATACACAGACACAGAAAAAAGAAATGGTTCGTAAAAATTTAATCGTCTGATCTGTTTCACTTAGGTATATAGGAAGATTCAAAATTGCAAAATGCAGTGAAATGTAACATGAATATTTGTGTATTTATATTTGTATATAAGAATGTATATAGTGAAAAATATGAGTATCAATAACTTATCAGCAGCTATGTAAAAGAAATCAGAGTAGAATATTTTAAAAGGTAAAAATCTGAAATAATTCAATTTCGTTGCCTAGTTGTAATGCAAATTAAAGTAAATCAGTTTATGAATGAGGATAATTCTAAATGTACCGGCTTGGCTCATTGGTATAAATATTTTCGTTAGAGATCACTAAAATGCAAGCTTAAAACAGTTAATCAACATCCGAGAACTTCTAGAAAATTCAGACTCCCTAACAGTTTGTAGATATATGTACAAATGGAACCACTAAATATCCTGATTGCATTTATTACTGATTGAAAGAAATTAGATTTTCAGTTTAAGGCTTAACATGTCCTACTTTAGACTATGTTCCAGTAAATCATATCAATCCTACTCACTTTAAGGTTACTAAACACATTTAATCTTCTTCCTCGTGAATTAATACCTCCATTTCGTACAAATTAAATTAATAATTTAATTTTTAAAAACCAGTTATATGTAAACTTGACTATCATAATTTTTTTGTGCGGATATTCATTATTTATAATAATAAAAGCTATATTTTAAAAAATTTTTCACCAAACGATTTTTAAAATTTTCTGAATTGTTCATTTGAAATATTTAAGCTGCTGTAAAACAAACGACTGTTAATTTTTTTAAGCAGATATTTATTAGTTTTAATAATAAAAGTCATATTTTAAAATTTCTTTCACCAAACGATTTTTAAAATTTTCTGAACTGTTCATTTGAAATATTTAAGCTGCTGTAAAACAAACGACTGTCAATTATTTTAAGCGGATATTTATTAGTTTTAATAATAAAAGTCATATTTTAAAATTTCTTACACCAAACGATTTTTAAAATTTTCTAAATAGTTCATTTGAAATATTTAAACTGCTGTAAAAACAAACGACTGTCAATTTTTTAAGCGGATATTTATTAGTTTTAATAATAAAAGTCATATTTTAAAATTTCTTTCAGAAAACGACATTTTTGGAATTGTTAATGTGAAATATTTAAGCTTTTGTAAAAAACATTATTAATATTCTGTCGTAACAAAATATTCTTATTAGTGGGGAAAAAAAGTTAAATGAACCAGGCAGCTTTCTAAAACCGCATTAACAAAATTTAGTGCTAAGTTAGCAACTCCCATCAATGAGCTTGGCTAATGTTATACTGCCCCATTTTGAACTTTTAAAGTAAAAACGATACACACCAGTGCATCGAATCTTGATAAATGTACATTATGTAAACTATGTAAATAAATGTTTTCTTTTTCATTTACATATTTTGTATGTAAATAAATGCTTTGTAAATATTACTTTTTAACATAAGGATTTTTAAGTTATTTTTTCTAACTTAAAATATTTTATGTTTCAACTCTGATCGCAATTAGTACTATTTTTTTTTTAAATAAATTATACAATGCATAAAACTGTGTTTCTTGGATAATTAAATTTCATTCTTTTAAATATATCTATGTGAATACATTGAATTTTTTACAAATTCAGATGCCTTTTTCAGATCTTTCAAAAAGATATATGAACTTCTACAAAAAAAAACAAGCTATTCTAGACAATCAATATTCTACGAAACAGAAAATCGCATCCATCTAGATGTGATTATTTAAATCATTTTATACCACGCTTTGTTTGGGTTTAATGTCGCAAAATACTTTGGGGACATACTGCACCAATAAATCATTTCATAACTAAAATATGCGATGTCAGTTGTTAGTTTTAGATCATGGATTATTTAAATCTTTTTTTACCCTTTCGTGGGTTATTTATTACTTTTCGGAATTTCTTCTGGGTTTTTGAGTTTTATTATCAATTAAACAATATAATGTAAGGAAAATAATAGAATGTTCTTCATTTTCCCAAATTTTATGCTTATATGTAAATTATGGGGATGGTAAGTATACTTCCCATAGAACCACAAGGAAAATTCATCTTACAGCCGGTCTCACTAAAGTACTTTAACGGCTAAACGCGGTTAATCTCTGTTTAAACGGAGAATTGTGTCCCACGTTTGGTTAGTGCCATGGGTTAATCGTGGTTAGCCGTTAAATGCCTTTCTTGAGACCAGCCCTTAATGTCATTTGCCATGGACAGATGAGAAACCTATTGCAGTTCCCAAAGGTACATCACATTCTGCACACATGTAGCGGGTCCTTTATTCTTGAGCCTTTGTGCTACTTTCCGTCATCGTCCTATAGTTGGAAACCAATTTTGGCATGTCTTCCCATACTAAGTGAGAGTACATCATCCGAAATCGCACACTTCTTTGATTGGAAGGAAGTAGGACGGCCTTTTCTTTTACTTGAGTACTACCCGTCTATTAGCTAACGAACTAATGCTATACGGAATGTTAGCAGGTCTATAGTGGGTTTAGCGTTGCCGCATGCAAGTTCGCAAAACCTACATAGTTCGTTCAAGGCAATTAAATATACCCTTCTAATTGGACACGGTATCCCTACTGTTAAGCTACGTTGCCAAAAATGTAGAACTTGCTTCATTTGTTTTTGCTTGTTTTTATCCTGCAACCTTTTTTTTAAGTTTTATTATCATGGCTCTTAATCTTGAAAATTATAACTAAAGATTTACTGAAAATAATAGAACAATCTAATTTTCGATTCATGTTTCGCAAATTTCTTTCACGGTATGTATTTATAATATCTACACCTAACAACATATTATTACTGTTAATTTTTGATTTAATTCTTATAACTTTCGATTTCACATATATCGCTCAAAGTCGTTAATAGATGGTGATACCAACATCTCTTTTATTTTCATCTGATATTTTGCATTAATGTATGATTTGCAACTGAAATTTCTTGAAATCCTATCAAAATTACGCTTTAAAAATCTATAAATTCTACATATATAAATTTTCATAATAAACCCTTCAAAATTTGTATATGTTTATCTTTATAAAATTCTTCTGTATTTAATACGAAATACAAAGTATACATATCCAAAATGTAAAAAAGTACAGGATGAAATTTAATGCAAAAAGGAAATTTACGGCCAACATGGTAACCTGACGTTAGACTCTTCCTCAATCAGAAGGGTTTATTTTATCTTCTTGGTCGAATTACCAAATGGAGGAGGATACACTCGAAGGTAAAACCCGAATGATCTCGTGATGCTCGGCAAGGAAACCTTCTTACAGGAGTCACCGACTGTGTGATCAACCAACACCACCTAAAGGATATTGCTCTTCTTTCAGGAGAGGAATTCTTTTTCAACTCCTCTTCTTAGCGCACTCTCCTGTTTCTAATCATGGATCTTGTTGGTGCTTCAACCACATTTGGCGAAATTGGCGGGCTTGCAGCTTGCGTGCGTGGCGTGCCCACAGCGTGGCGTTTGAAATCTGGCGAGGGGATCGTAACTCAACAAATAGATTCTTAATCAAAAACAACATTTTGAGGAAAATTTTTTCAAAATTTGATTATTTTAAATACTTTTAATAGTAAATTTTTAATAAATTAAATAAAATTAAATAATAAATTTTTAGATACTTGGTAAATTCTTTTTCCAATTTTTAAGTAAATCGACCGATCTTTGCAGAACACGTATTTTGAGTGGAGGTTGAAGAGGAGTTGTAAAATTGAAATTTTTTTTTCAAATCTCTTATTTCCCCTCTTTTAGGAGGTGTTGGATCAACACCTGCTGTTGTTTTAATTGTTATTGGCTGTCTTGGCGTAGTGACGTCACACCGAGGGTACAACTAATCCCCATCTGCTACAAAGAATGATACAAACTCGGTCTCCCGGTTCGTTTAATGTTCAACGCTATTTGCTGCTATCCGTTTAGCAGAAAATTTAATCTAGAACATAATACAAAATTAACTTAAACATTGTGTAAGTATTAGCATACACCTCAAGAATATAATTTACCGGGAATTTTTAAAAATACATTCCTGAAATTGATAATTTAAAAAACAAAATCAAATCACAACTACAGGAATGAAGAAAATGAAGCAAATGCCTGTAAAGTAGCTTTTCTGTCAAGGTTCTTGGAAATCACTTCTTTTGCTTGCGTTTATATTATCTCTACAGCTTCTTCCCGTCTTCCTGTGTCTATTAGGAACTATGTAGGTATGGTGAACTTGCTTGCCGCATGAGTATTTCGCAAGATCATAGGGAAGTAATTTTCCCTAAGCCCACGAAATGATAAAATAGATCGAATAGTATAAAAAGAACACAGTCAACCGCTAATATACATGTAATATTTTTATTTTTCTTTCAATACAACAACTATCACAGATAACAAAGCTTCAAGCTAAAAAATCAAACAAAGATGAAAAATAAATATCTTATTTCAATGGTACATGCAATTTTATGGAAGAACTACATTTATATGTCATAAATTCAGGATTTTTATTCATTTATTTTTTTCATGCGAGTATTTTCCAGGCTGTCTCCGATAGATGACATTAATAGTTCAACAAATGTATTCTAACAATTGCTTCGTCTTCTCCTACACAGTGAATCATAAAAACATGCAAGTCTAACATGTGTGCGTATTTTTCATTACACAAAATAAACTCTTTTATATCTAAAGTAGCATAACCAGGCCACTGAAATGGGTTCATGAACACCATTGAATTCATGGAAGAATAAGTAGCTACACACATTAACAATGACCGGCTGGAACAAACAGCTTCTTCGGGTCAACAATAACAGCATCACAATTTCAATTTAACCAGAACAGAGAAAAGTGGAAATGGCTTGTTTAAAAAATCGGACCATCTTGACAATTAAAGTTAACTTACGATTAACTTTGGGTTTTTGCCATAGAACTTATAAATGCTATCAGTACAAAAGTTAGTGGACACAAAGCAGTACTATTTCCATATATTTTATATGTATACATTTTCATTTATTTAAAATACTGTCCAAATTGTGAAATTTTCCTTCATGACCGTGATTTTTAAATCTTAAAAAGTTGATTCTTAAGTAAACTTACCATCAAATTCCTGCATTCCATGATGAACAAATGTTATCTGAATATGTTATAAAAATTTAAAAATTTGCACATAGTAGTCATTGTGGAAAGGGAGTATAAAAAGAGTAAAAACTTCACATTCTAAGAAAAACGACTTTATACGCAAACTTTTACTGATAGCATCCTCATTCATAGGTCAAGGGAAATAGAAACTCTGTTGGAAGTATGGAAGAACATGTAAAATTATAGTAATAATAATAATTATAATAATAAAATCTGCCTACAGTAAAAATTTTATCCATACAGCAAAAGGCAAACCATTTTTCAAATTTATGGTAAAAAGTAAATATTCCAGTTAAATCAGAAAGTTTTCAGAATTAGAGAATGTTAAGTCTTAAAAATAATGGAATAAATTTCAAAACCAAAATTTTACCAATGAAACTAAATTTGTGCTTGTGTAATCATCCAAATGTAAATATTTGGAAACTAAAAGTGATATTTTAAAATTGAATTTCTTTCATAATTTTTATACTTTGGAATAACTAATACAATGCATCACTGAAAAAAGAATAGTTTCAACTATCTAAATCAATTTTTAAAAGTATTTTTTTAGATTTTTCTGTAGTACTGGAACTTTTAAATATGATTATTAGCATGACTGACATGCATCCACACACACAAACATTCTTACAAACTTTTTAATTTACATTTTCATGGTGAACGTGACAGAAGCTGGGTGTTCCAGTCATATATTTTCATCAATTTTCAAGCAATACCAAGACTGATCCAAAACACATATGAATTGAAATGACATCATTCACAACAAAGTTCTATTAGCATATTTAAGGCTTCATTTGATACCTTAGTTAATACAGTCGATGAAAAATATTTCAGGAAATTCTATAACACTGATATCAGAACATCACTATCCATTCACTACAAATAAATCAAAAAGGATATTTCAAGAATCAAGAAGTCAACGATCCAACTTCAATTTATAATTGTTCACAGAAACAAAACAAAAAACATTTTAAGTAGGTTACTAAGATTACATACATATGTAAAAAACAAATGACAATTATCATTGCCCTGTCATGTAAGCATTTAGCTCCAGTAATAAAAAATTGAAGTTTTTGAAATTTTCCAGAGTCTTAATAAGGTTTAAATTTAATTAGTAAATAACAAAACTTTGTGAGCTTTAGTAGTCACAAAGTTTTCAGTCAGCAAGTGTGTCAATCTCATAACAGGAGGGTTGTGAGTTCGAGGCTCAAACTAGTCTAAGATCCTTTGTGTTCATTACTGGCAGCTGGGGCAAATACAATAGGTTTGTGGTTGCAATGTCCTCCAAATTTAAATGATACCTTTGGGGTTTTTTTTTTTTTTTTTTTTTTTAAGCGCTACGGTCTACTTCTTGCAACACAAGGGCTAATGAGACCAGGACCTACTGCTTAAAGCCGATTCTGAATGGCTATGAACATCCATGCCATAGTGGGATTCGAACCCACGAACTCCGGTTCCGAAGGCCAGCACCCTAACCATTCGGCCATCGTTCGTCATGATACCTTTGAAGGTGGTAGACCAAGCTCTTGTCATGAATCATCTGTTTTCCTAAATGCCTTGCCCAGCATAACATTTACAAGTCAAACATAAGGCTCTATAAATAAAATTTTAGAACACTTTAATGAAGCACAACTTAATAAATTTACATCGGCCCTCCTCAAGAAGATCAACAACTCTCGAACACAACACTTATCAATTTACACACATTCTATGAGAGTAGTTGAAGTGGTAGTTCTTTTTTAGTCTAAGGGCTTATTCTGGATTCATAATTTTTTTTATTTCTCTATTGTAAAATTTCAACATTAAGGCTTCTAAATCTGTCTTTGTTTTGTCTGTATGGCAGTTTAAAGAAAAGTTACAGCTGTTTAAACATCAGTGACAGCTATCAAAACAAAACGGAAGTAGCCACTTTGGAACCGGAAACTGTGAATTTAAAGAATTTTAAAGAGCATTTTTTGGACAAAACTTTTTAAATCTTCATGAAGATTAGTTTAAACATTTTTCTAGTATTATTAATAATTAGCAACATGGCAATTAGAAAGTTTTGAAGCAAGAAAGTGTAGGGAATTTTAAACATGTATTGTAATTTTTTAATAGTTAAAGCTACTTTCATAAACTTCAAATGCATTTTTCTCAGAACGGTATTTTGAATAAAATGTTGAAATTTGAAATGTGATTTCTTAAAAGGTTCTTAAAATATGTTTTGAAAATTATTATGAATGCTTTTGATAGTATTTATTAGTAAGTGACCTAAAAGCTTTAAATTTGGATAATTTTTAATGATGTTACACTCATAGTTAGATATAAAGGTAATGAAAATTTGTTAAAAATTTAATGTGTATGATTTTGAAGGACCAAAATGTTTTACCAAATGTAAATTAAGCAAAGATTTTAGGTGATTCAATAGTCTAGTGTATAAGAAATGTGTTGATAAAAAAATATTGAAATAATTTATTAAAAAATTAGACCTTTTGAAAAAACCAGATTTTTTTTTACTAAATTTTCTTCATTTATTTGAAATTTTATAAAAACTTCTCCAGGATTAAATTTTTAAGTGCAACTATCTATGATAATATAAAAAATAAACCTAAAAATGTAAAAGCATGAACTAGTTTCTACGTTTAAAGAAAAAGTTCTCCGAACATAAACAGATGCCTTAAATAAAAGCTTACATTAGCTTTAATTCAGACATGAATGAATACAGGCTAAATTACTATGGGAACTCACAACAACACTCCTAGTTTCTGGTACATATCATCTATAAATAATTTTGGGTAAAGAACTATTAAGGCCGCATGTTGCCATAACAGATTTGAGAAAACACAAATTAAATTAAGGGTTAAAATATAATCAATTATAGTTTAATATATATATATATATATATTAATTAATTATTAGTTAGTTATAACTTACTTAGTTGATACTGGACCTAAATGAAACAAAATAACATAACCAAAAAATATGAAGTTGGATCGAACTCTTGAACTAAATTTAAGAACACTACTTTTGGGCAAAATAATAATACACTACATACAGAATAGGCAAACATTTGTGGACTCTAACAAATATTTGATTAAACTGAAGAATCATAGTAAGAAACATTAATCTGATTTTTTCCAAATCCAGTCGACAACTTTATATAGGACATTCATTTATGAAACAACTAAATGTTTGCATTTCAAATCATATCAAAACATCTATGGTTAACGGGACTTTAACCAATTTATCACCTACTTTAACATTCATATCTATCTAATAATCAGAAATGGTCCCACGAAAAGCTTTACTATTAATTGCAAGTCCTAACTTATCACACATCAAATTACCCAGTTTATGCTGAGATACTATGTGATTAATTCCTTATTTTTAAGAATACTCCTGCAAAAATAACAAACACCATGTCAACTAATTTGAAGAAAAATACACTTTTTTTGTGTTAACAAACCATCTAAATTTCCTACAGAATACAACAATCTATTGAAATAAAGACTTAATGGGTAAAACGTGAACAGTAATACAATTGGACTTAAAAATAGGCATATTTGAACATGAAGTACAAATTATGAAGATCATTAAAAGATATTTAAATGCAAAAAATGCAAATGACTTGTAGCAATCTTAGTAGACGGATATTGAGCAACAATGGTGCGCTCTAAGACTGAAAAAAAAGAAATATATATTCAAGATGGATAGTAGATTTCCAGGTTATTTGGTACTTCCTGGAGTTTTATGCCAACTCGTAACTCTTCTGAGGTCAGAAAATACAAATTAACACATTGTTGACCGGCAATTTTACTGAAAATTTATCTCATGTCATCAGCTATTATTTCACAGTTATCACAATTTGATTCATAATCACTCAAACAATCAGATAAAGCATCCGTGTATAATTCATTGAAAGATTCTTCATTAAGTTCCGTCATCGTTTATTTAAATTTTTTAAATTATTAAATATTTTTTACAACAAAAGATTTGGCGGGTCTTATAAGTGAGAGACAGCTTGTGTTGTACTGACCAACAACTGCACTGTATGGTTGCCAACAGAGAAAACAACAGCGATGCGAAAAAAACGCATCACACAACACACCACAATTTGAATCATAATCACTCGGCAATCAGATAAATCACCAGCGTATAATTCATTGAAAGATTCTTCATTACGTTCCATCATTGTTTTTTAAAAAATTTTTTAATTATTAAATATTTTTTACAACAAAAGATTTGGCGGGTTTTATAAGTGAGACACAACTTGTGTTGTACTGACCAACAATTGCACTGTATGGTTGCCAGAGAAAACAACAGCGATGAGAAAAAAAAAAAAACGCATCACACAACACACCACAATTTGATTCATAGTCACTTGGACAATCAGATAAATCACCCGCGTATAATTCATTGAAAGATTCTTCATTACGTTCCGTCATTGTTTTTTTAAATTTTTTTAATTATTCAATATTTTTTACAAGAAAAGATTTGGCGGGTCTTATAAGCGAGAGACACAGCTTGTGTTATACTGACCAACAATTGCACTGTATGGTTGCCAACAGAGAAAACAACAGTGATGTGAAAAAAAAACGCATCACACCATACACCACAATTTGATTCATAATCACTTGGACAATCAGATAAAGCATCCACGTATAATTCATTGAAAGATTCTTCATTACGTTTTATGGTAATGATCCATACTCCATGGTGAACTTTATGCAAATCAAATATCACCTTCACTGCTACTTCAACTGAGTGAGTACACATGTAACCAAAAACTTGAATTGGTGGGGAGGTGAACCAGAGTGTGCACGTGCTATTGAGCTGAAGCCGGCCTTACTTAAAATAAAATGATGCTTTAATTTAATTGGAGTCAGTGTTATATAAAAAACTTACGCAACCATACCACAGTTCCGTCATGGTTTTTTTTTTTTTTTTTTTAATTATTAAATATTTTTTACAACAAAAGATTTGGAGGGTCTTATAAGTGAAAGACAACTCATACTGACCAACAATTGTACTGTATGGTTGCCAACAGAGAAAACAACAGCAATGCAAAAAAAAGGCATCACGAGTTTACTCATGGCCGGTCAACAACATAAAACACAAGTTAACTTGTAACCGGTCAACAATGTGTTAATGCACTGTACTAATATCTTTTACCACTGCAGGCAAAGAAAAACAAATTGATGCCAACTTGACCCATCAGATATGAAAGGCACCACAAGAAACTGACTATGTTGGAAGAAGAAGTTAGGAATGCTCAGTATGTCAGCAATCAAAATCCAAATTATACAACATTCACCTGGTTCATGTTTTGGTCATACTGATTTACATGTTCAATAGAAAATGATTTTCAATGCTTAAAATGTAAAGGGATTTAATAACACTATAAATTTTACACCTTGATGACATTTTATATATTTAAAAACATTAAGTGAGTGAAGTAATTATGTATGTTCAGGGCCTGACTAAGATACTTTTGTGCTCTCCACCCCTATGCAAATTTATAGTGACAAGTTATTATCATAATTACAGTCGTAAAAAATTATAACATTGAATTAGCAAACAGATTTAAGAAATTAGCATTAAAGTAATATTCAAAATCAAAAACACCAAATTTTCATTTTACGTAATCATTATTATCTCTGTTTAGCCATGCTAAAAATTAAAGACTTTTAAAGACCATGAGTGACCCCCTTTGTTTAATTTTTACCTTGTCACACTCACAAGCTATGTGGTGCAGAAAATAAATAATAATAGAATTAAAAATAATTTAAATTGATGAGTTGATTTAATGATTTCTAGTGGTACGTTGCTAATAATCTGTCTTATAAATATACAATAACTCATAGGATAAAAAGAGCACCAGGTTTGTCGAGGGAATTAATTATCAGATAAATAACAGTAAAATTAAAGTAAATAGGGAACAATATAGTTCATGACAAACACAATTACCTTGTATAATAATTTATTAAAACAACGATGGTAGTGTAAGTTTGCAATTTTTCCCCACTTAATATGTATTTCAAGCACTCGACTAAATTATCAAGCCTCCTAAAATTTTCGTGCCCAGGGCACGTGCCCAAAGTGCCTGTGCGATAATCAGGCCCTGTGTATGTTTAGAAAAGATGGCAAAAACCATTTTAAAAACTATCATTAAAACAAAGTGCAGCATAATGTATAACTGATAGTGGTGTACACAAGTGTAAGATTTGGTAGTTCAAACTTATCCCATAAACCTTCATGGGTTTTGCAGAACTTTAAAGTTCCCTAGAATTTTGACAGGGGCTCCAGAAATAATCACTATTTATTTAGTCAAAGTGTCAAAAATTTTAGAAAATATGAACTCTTATAAAAGATTGAATATTTGTAAACATAAATACAAATAAATAATTTATAGATAAAATAAAATCTTAAATTTCGTAAAAGTAATTCATATACATTATTCGTGATGCATTATGCTAATATTAGTCTCCATTCTTTTTGATTTTTCTTGTCTATTTCTGAAGATCTCAACACACTGGGATTATCTAGAATAAAGCTAATCTCTTCAGTTACACCATATATTTCATGCTACCAAACCAAGTGCTGCTTATTATACATAGAATATATTTTAGAAAACAAACAAAAGTATTCAATATCTTATTAAGATGTTCATATAGTGATACAATAAAATGCATTAATATTTTGTAAATTTGAGTAGGATAAAGCTTTGGTATCGTATTTTTCTGCTCTTTGATCAAGAAGTTCCATTAAGAAAATGATAATATTGAAGAATTTGATAGAGTTTAAAAAGGTTGAATACCCCTGTCATAAACCAATAACTGAACAAAAAGTTATTTTTCATAGAAAAATAACACTTTAACATGCACACTTGTAATATATCTGATGACTCTACCATTAGATTTTATCAAGTTATAATATAATACACGTTTGTATTTAATTTGACAAAATGGTGGGCACATTACACACAAAAATTTCTCTGTCTGTGGCATTTTCATCAAAAAACCCACCCATAAAAGATGCCTTTGTACACCAATGAAAACTGATTAACTAAAACAATTTGCAGAAATAAAAGAGCTTTACAACTATTGGTTAAATAACTACCCTTTGAAACAACAATATAACAAACACCTTACAAAAAATGAATAATAATATAATACACATTTGTATTATATTATAATTTGACAAAATAGTACTTTTCAAACAAAATATCTCTGTGGCATTTTCATCTAAAACCCCACCCATAAAAGATGCCTGTGTACACCAATGACAGCTGATTATATTTAACTAAAACTATTTGCAAAAATAAAAGAACCTTAAAACTATTAGTTAAATGACAATCCTTCAAAATAACTAATCGTACACCTTGCAAAAAATAAATGATTCTTTTTGCTCTGACAAGTACTAGACATGTATATTTTGTATTTCCCTTTCATATAAAAATAAATTAAATATTAAGTAGCTTTATTTTACTTAATAAAAAGCAATTCAAATTCAATATTATTTAAAGATTAATATTATTTATTATTATTAAAAATTAATTTAATATTATTTAAAAATTAATTTAATATTATTTAAAAATTAATTTAACATTATTTAAAAATATTATTTAAAGATTTATTAGTCTGTGCATTCTTGATAAAAAATTTGTGATAATATTAGGAAAGTTTTAACTTTTTTGAGTAAATGCAATTTTATAATTATGATTACAGTTAAAATATTTTGTCTTTAATAAGAGAGGGAAAACAGTATTATTCATATAAAGATAAAAGGAAACATGTATAAAACTTGAAGAAACCGTTATTGTTACAAGAAGATTAGACTACAAAAATTGGTAGTAAGACAAAAAAATATTAAGTAGATATGCTATTGAATATGATACTAAAGTAATTATAATTATGAACATTAATTATAAATATATTATTACTGTTATTATATACCATCATGTTTATTATTATATAATAATTAATATACTTCAGTTAAAAATAGAATTTATAAATATATTACTTACAAATACTAACTATAGGTATTTTATAAATACTTAATTATTTTGAATTATGGAATATAATTACAATACTGATCTGCTTAAGCACAACAATAATCTTAAAATATTTTGGTAAATATATAGGTAATAGAAGCTTTTCTTTTATTTTTATAAAGTTCACTTACATATTTTCATTTATATATTAAGATATTAATACTGGATTGCTATTCAGATATACCTCTAAAGAGAAATATATACAAATTCTTCTAATGTAAAAATAGTGTTTTGTTTCGAGCTTCAAACATTTTTTTACAATTCTCAATAATCTTAATTTGTATAATCTATTAGTCATAATTTCATATACCACGCATTAAACTTAGAATAATTCAAAATTTAAAAACTCATTTATTTTATTATCTTTTCTTTTAAGCTGAAAATCTTTTAAAATATTACTTATATCTCTGAAACCAGAAAAAAAATATGGAGGTTTATTTTCTGTTCCATACTTTAGATTATATAAGTTTGCATGTATGTATATATATATATATATATATATAGTGTGTGTGTGTGTGTGTGTGTATAAAATATACTTATACATACACATATGCAAACACACATGTATGTGTATGTATATATGTATATATATATATATATATATATATATATATATATATATGTGTGTGTATATATATATGTATGTATGTATATATATATATATATATATATATATATATATGTATGTATATATATATGTATGTATGTGTGTATGTATATATATATGTGTGTGTGTGTGTGTGTGTGTGTGTGTGTGTGTCTGTGTATATAAGTACACAATCCATAAAATAAAAATTATTACATAACTGAAAACAAACTAAGTGCTGAAAAAACAGTATTTTAAAATTTTAACAAGGAAATAAGTAATTGCAAATTAAACTTAATTCTATATTATCAGTGCTATATATTTTATAAATGTTACATATCCTGTGTCATATATAAAAGAAATATCATTTTTACTCAAAATGCAACATGATATATCAAAGTTGATTTATAACTAATATTACTTACAAATCTAATGAGAGAGCACCAATATTTTTCAGTCCTATGTTTGATATTTATTAACTCTTAGTTTTTGAGAGAAAAGGTATATATAACTCTCTTTTCTATATAAATGTACACTATTAATCTTAATTTTATTTATTGAAAATTCAAATATTTTAGACTGCATGAATAGTGGTTTAATTGATTATAAATGAAATTATTACTTCTCATAAAAATTCTTATTATATACATATATGCATATATAGGCATAGACAAGGTCTATATATAAAATAACAGGATTGGCTCTTTAGATACAGCAATCAAATAATCAATAGTGATGAATTTGGATGCATGTTAACATGCCACAGTAAATTTCATCCCATCAGAGTCTAGAGCTTCACAAGTTGGGATTAAATATATGGTTTTCAGAATCCATGGGCATATGCAAGGTCTATCTATAAAGTAACAGAATTGGCTCTTTAGATACAGCAATCAAATAATCAATAGTGATGAATTTGGATGCATGTTAACATGCGCTACAGTAAATTTCATCCCATTGGAGTCTAGATCTTCACAAGTTGGGATTAAATATATGGTTTTCAGAATCCATTGTTTATTATAGTTATAGTAATTTTCCAAATTCATGCCCTGTGCCATAAGTCATTTTTTGTTTATTTTGTTTTGTTTTTAAATTAAAAATTCAATACCCAGTACAATATATGATATTTTCATGAATTTTGTGAAAATTTAGCTGTCATGTAGCAAAAGATTAAAACCCTACCACTTCAACCCATAAAGAATTTTGAAATGCTTCATAGGAATGGCCTGATAAAGGTGGTTAGTCTTTTTACCAGTCACTGTGCCCACAGAAGGTATTTTAATGTGACAGAATTCAGTCCTAATCCCTTATATTCTTGTTGCCATCTTGAGGAGGAGACCATTGGTCATACTTTGAGCAACTGCAAGTTTTTCTTGGTTTTGAGCACCTTGGTCACCACCTTCTTGAACCTTTAGAGCTGCAGAATATTCCTGTCAACTGTTTGCTGTGGTTAGCTTTAACCATTGGTCTGTTTTCATAGATCCTTTTTCTAGTTTGGGTACAATAGACCTCTGGCTACAGTGCCCTGCTATGGGGAACTTTCCCAGGAGCTGCCTTAAGGGGAATTCATTTATTCATAGCACTTAAAACCAACCAATCCCTCAAAAGAAAGTATCATAGGTATTAAAATAATTACCAGAATACAAACTGCAACATATTTTTTCCCAGTGAAAAATAAAAGTGGGTTTAAATGTGAATTCCATGACTACATTTCAAGGGTGAGAAAATTGAGCTGCAACCCAGAACGATGTGTTAAATTTTAGAAATGTGACTAAATTTTTAAAAAGTATAAAAGAATAACAATACTGCATTTTATTATATGAAAAAAAAAACTTCTACATAATAAGTATGAACTTTTAATTTTATACAATGTGGCAAAAAGGACTCCAACAAGTTTATTGCCTTGATCTTCCTATGAACCCCTATGTGGTCCCAGTAAGTGCCAATACGGAATACACTAAAGTATACAAATAATAGATTTGCCTTAAATTGTACATAAATATCCTTTTTTGAGTCAATCCTATTATTCAAATATTATACTTTTATTATAAACAGAGCTTGCATGTACATGCACATGCATATATATGCATATATATATTATTATTAACAGCTTAGAATGCAAAAGTTCTAAAAAAAATATTCTAAATTATCCTAAAATCTCTAAATTACAACACTAAAGTATGAAATGTATTCAAAGTGAAGTCAAGATTTTGTACTCATAGAGCAAATGTCTTTCTAATTAATTTTTAAACAAAATACATTATGCTAATATGTAAAACTTTTTTTTACAGCGATTCCATTTTAATAATTTAATTATAGTTACAGCATTCAACATTATCACAAAAGAGAACAAACAGTTATAAACTATGGGAAAGCATGAAAGTATCCATTTTTATAAAAAGTATATGTATTAAACCACTTTATAAAACTTTGTTGCCACAGCTATCTTTAAAAATAGAAAAAAAAATGTTTTTAAAATGAAATGTAAGTTAATTGGAAAATAGTTTTATTTAAAATTTATTTAGAAATGGATTATAAAAGAAGTGCTTCCTAAACTCACTCAATAAAGCATAAAATGTTAACAATTACTAAAACAGTAGAGGGTACAAATCTATTAGATATATCAGAAAAGTATTTACTAATTTTTTTATTGTTCTTTATACAGGGTATCTGCCAAAATAAATTTTTTCAAATCCATGACTTTTCATGGCTTTCCCTGATTTAGCAGATCATTTTCCATGACTTTAAAAAGCTTTCGTTAAAGTATATATGAACAAAACTTCTCATGTACATACAAATAAAATATATGCTTTTAGAGAAATTACAGGAATTTTATCATAAAAAAACTATGAACTTACTTTATAAGTGTTAATAATCTCATATACATAAAAATAAATTGTTGTATCTACATACCTAAGTTTAATCATATTTATATTTTTATAGTAATTTTTCAATCAAAATGTTTCCAATTTCAATTCAGGGTACTTTGGTATTATCTAGGTGACCATGAATAATAGCCAAATATAACCCTATAATGTTTATATACAATATCCCTAGAGATAAACTTATATTTTGAGCAAAATCTTAACTAATTTTTATTAAATAATAATTATTATTATATTAATAAAATTTTAATCTACAATTTAAGGAAAAAACTGAATAATATACATTTACCCACCCATTAAGCTTTCTTGCTTTGAGTTTCCTTGGTGAACAAATTTTACTTGGCAATATGGTCAACAAGATAATACATAAATACCAAACTCAGTAACTTCAGCCAAATGACAAGTAAAAATAGAATTAAACAATTCAATGCATTTTTTTAATCGGTAGTTTAGAAGATCCATGACTTTCCATGACTTCTACTCATTTTACTTGAAAAATCAAGACTTTCCATGACAAAATTAATCCATTGTCTAAATCCATGATTTTCCAGGTGCACGGAAACCATGTTTATACTCACTAATATAAAAAGTAACGCAAAATAGAAGAAATAAAAAAAATATTATTAGTACATATGTTCAAGTTTACTATAACTCAATCATCAATAATCAAAATGTTAATATCTTTCGTTTAAATAGTTTTATAACATGAAATTTTGATGTGAAATTTAAAATTGTGGTTATATATTAAAAGCCTAATATGCTAGAAACCACATTATAATGATTCTTCAGATATATCACTTATAATGTTAATGTAATGACAATAAAAAACATTATATGCTTATATCGAGTGTATTACTACAACTTTTAACAGGTTATTGGATTCAAAAGTTAGTTATGCATTAAAAAGTAATTAAAGTACGAAAGTTTTAATAACTAAGGATTTTTTTTTTTTTTTTACAGTTTACATTTTTACCAATATTATGATCAAGTCCATAAAATAAAAAAACTCTGAAATTCTTTGAAGGAATTATTCATTAAAACAAAATTTATGCTATATCATTAATATAATAATATTATAAAAACAATACGACTGTAACTGCTAATAAAAAAAATGGATACAAAAAGAAAGCAGAGCTTTAGTGATGAGTTTATAACATAATTCCCCAAAAACTCAAACTTGAACTTTTCTCAAATAAAGTTCATTAAATGGTTATTCAAAAAATAAATGCCAATTCAGAAATAAATGATGATTGTTAAAGGAAAACTACATGGATAAAGTAAGCAGCAAATAAAGTCTGACGAGCACAATTCACCGAACAACTGTTTTTGAATTTATATAACAATCCTTTATTCTGCAAAAATTTTTAGATTGTCATTAAAGGAATAGCACTTAAACAATTCATAGACTATATGCCAATACGTTCAAAAATATTTTAGAAACAATCTATATAGAAACAACATTGATTCCTCACGTGCTTTGAACAAATAAAAATACTTCAACAGCAATAAAAACTATTTAAAAAAAAAACTTTGGCTATACTTACAGTAAAATAAACAGGAATATTGGCAGTTTCCTTTACATTTATACTGTAGCATTTGCAAAAAAAATAAATAAATAATTAACAGTTATTAAATATTCAATTAAGGACGGAAGAATCTTTGTTGAAAAATCCAATTTGGAGGCATCCGTTTTTCAAACTCCACTGGAGATGCAACTTCTCACCTTTTGTAACATCTATATCACCATCTATGATGCAGGCTGCTTGTTTCCACAGACTGTTCGGATCAGAAGTATCTATCATAAATTCTGGGTGGTACTTGATAGAAAACCAATAAATGATTGCATGTACTTTACCACAGTTGGTGATTTCTACCTCTGAAGTTGTGTGAGTGTTATTGAACAGAGCTTTCCTCTCCTGTTCAGATGTACTGTTTAGGTTAATTTGACATAATTTGATGGGTTCACTCAGTTTCTTATGTTGCAGAGTGGAATACTGAATGTCTTGATGGATCCGGCACTATAATACATACAAATTGTTAATCAAAAAAGAGAAAATGTTTAAGTTTATATTACTTCTTACACATTCATTCATTAGCCTTGAACAATATTTTATTTCATACAATTATTAGTTATATGCATGTAATATTTGTTAACTTTGTATTTATTGTCTATGTTTGTTTCCACCACACACTGATTAACACCTATGTTAAAGTAACCATCAGTTTAGTTTCAATTTAACCAGCACTTTATAATTTTTTCCTTCTATTCCGTGAAGAAGCCCTCACGGCATGCTGATTTGTTTTGTGGACTGTATTTCACGGCCAGTTGAGTATATATAAAGCCAAGTCTCTCGTTATGCTGGTGTGTGGTAGTATTTTTTTTACTATGAATGAGCTGTCTCGTTTCTCGATATGTTTTATGTTTATTGAAGACAGGGTTGGAAAAAAATCATGATTTTTTAAAAAAAATCAGATTTATTCGATTTAAATCAGATTTTTTCGATTTAAATCATATTTATTTAATTTTTCTCTGAATTCTTATTTTAATTATTGTTGGGTTCTTATATTTTTTTGCAATATACATGGAATAGTTTGTTATAAGTAACAACTTATTTATCTAGTATATTCTACACACTGATTACGTAAAATTAAATACAGAAATTCTCATTTAAATACATTTCATTATTTTGTAATTGTATGATGGAAACTAAATGAGATGTAAATTTAAAGAACAAATTAAATATTCATTTAATGCAAACTATTTATTAAAAAAACAAAAAATCACAATTATTTAAATATTTTTTAAGCAATGAATTATGGATTTGACTGTTTCAATAGAAACATTAGTTTCGAGGCCGTATCCACTAAGTTGTTACAAAGGCTGAAATGAACAATACCAAAAGAAGAAAACTGTCTTTCTATTGTAGCAGATGATGCCACGGCTGTTGCTATTTGGTAGATAAACTGGATTTCGAGTTCTGTAATACTCTCTTTACCTCCAATTACATAAAATGAATTCCACTAGTCATAACTAGTCGTTGTACCTACCCCTACTACATACTTTCTGGTAACAGCCCCTAAATTCTTGGAAAACACATGTTATCTATTTACTTGTTGGTATTTTTGTGCTGACTAATTACCAATTCTCCTGTCTTTGGAATATAGGTTTTAAGTGAAAAAAAATTATTTAAATCAATGATTTTTTTTTTAAATCAACTGATTTAAATCATGCCAACCCTGATTGAAGATGCCTGTTTTTTTTTTTTTTGTTAAACTTAATGTGTTTTTAAGAAGTGTTTTTTTTTAATTAAGTGATTATATTTGAGAATAAAGTCAGTTACTATAACATGTGGATTTATCATCATTTATTTTTGCAAGATTTTTATCATTGGGATGGTTCAAAAGAAACCGGGAACTATGTCAAGTAGCTTTCTCGTTATAAAATGTTTACAATATTAAAATCCCTTATTTACATATTTTAATACTAATTTAATAACTTTTGTTCATAAAGTACGTTGGGGGGTTGCGCGGTTATTCTGATTTTTCCCTCCAGACATGCTATAGACTTAATTCAGCCTCTATCGGTACTACTTTAGCCAATAGTTAGCGCGTTCTCTTTAAACATGGGTATTTTTATCATGTGATCAATTGTGCTTAGGGATTATTCGTAGTCTTTTTACCTGAGAAATCCCTACTTGAAAAGTGTGTGTGTGCAGGATTACATTGTCTGTGTGCACGAGGTTGTAAAAGTGCTTGCCTGTTATATGGAATTCATGTATCTCACCAAAAATGTGTTGTGCTTTTGAATGAGTCTCACCCATATTACATGCATATATTAAAAAATAATTGAAAAATTGAAAAAAAATATTTAATAAGTAAAAAAGAGCTAGTTAGGCTAAATTCCAGATTTTGAATGCCAGATTTGAGTCTTTCTATTCTATTACAGAATGTAACCCATAAAATCATATGGAAATGTATGGTATTAAAACAGAATTTCTCTATTAGTTTTGAAAATCTAATTGAGTTTGATTTATTATAAGCGATTTTTGAGAGTAGAGCTTCCTAACTGCTTCATTTCCTGCTGTAAATTGAGTATTTTATAAGTTATACAATTTTTAACACATTTAATGCAATTTTCTTTTTTTTTTTTTAATTTCAGTTTAAAAAATTGCCTTTAGTCAAATTAAAGTAGAAAAATAAGCATGAAAATAATAAATTTGAATAGAAATTTTGCAAGTGAAACAGCATATGTCCTTTGGGACACCTTATGTTTCAAATATTAAGTTATTTTGTACATTCTGCATTTTTTATTCACTATAGCACAATAGTGATACCTTGAATCCCAAATGCAAAGATAATTATTCTATTGATATTCTGCTGGTAATTTACTACCTTTAAAAACAACTAAACTCTTATTTTCAACTAATATGTATTTACATCTTTCTACATTTTTTAATAGTTATAACCCTTAAGATAACTATCTAGAAAATGTACTTTTACAGACATGCCAACATTCAGGCCCTTGTGTCCGGAGCAACAGCGTGGTTTGAAATTTTAACATGCTAATTACAGATTATACATAAGTACATATCTTATTGGTTTCTGAATTAAAATTAAATTTAAAATATGTACAGAGTAGCAAATTGGAAAAGGTAAATTAGAATTCATGCATTTAAAAATTTATGAGTAACTTTTTTAGCTTTAACAACTTATTTTTCAGAACAGAGTTTATTATAGCAACATTGATCTTGATTCAATGATTTCCATTTTTCTATCATCAGGGATTCTAGAAATTGTCTACTCAAATTTGACCTGTTTGGTTTTTCTGCACAGTACTGAAAACTTTTAACATGCTGTGTGAAAACAGTAATGCATTATTTTTTGCAAAACTTTGTATTTAATTCCTGAATTGTGATCTTTTAGCTGTACAAAAGTTTTGTTATTTTCTGGAGCAATCTGAGAAGTTTCTGGAGTTGTCAAATTTTCTCATTTCACCGGAGCAACTCTGGATAATTCACAGTAGTTGGCATGTCTGCTTTTATGTATATTTACCAAATGTATATTTACCTGGTATGCATTCATTATTTGTGAAATTTTATATCCAAGGGTTTTTTCATCTGAAATAACTTTTGATTGTTCTAATAATGTAGCACTTTCAACAAGGATAGCAGATATTTCTATTTCTCCAGGCACAACAAGTCCAGATTCCTTTAAACATCTCATTCTGAAATTTAAAAAAAAAAAATCATTCATGGGTACTTATAATATACTTACAGTGTTAAGTTTCCTAATGAAATAATTAAATGTATATGATCACTAAATTCATTATAAAACAGTATAGATCCATTATCTGACTTCCTGAAAACTAGAATTTCTGGAAACAAACATTTCAGATTGAGAAAAGAAAAATTGTTTTTCCTCTTTTTTCTAATATTTTAAAAATACTTCAGACTGAAAACTTTGACATTCTTTCTGTCTATCTGTCAGTCATTTTAGAGGAAGAAATATTATACAATATATACAGTGTAATTCACTTAAGAAGTTTTGTAATGCACAAAGTGATTAAAACTTCTGAAGCAGAAAAACTTTTAAAATGGGATATCAGGAAAAATGCATCCAAATGTGTGTGTGTGTATATATATAAATAAATATATATATATATATATATATACACTCAAGAGCCAAAACATTATAACCACCTGTCAATAACAAGTTGGCCCATCTTTGGTGCACAACACAGCTTCAACCCACCTTGGCATGGTTGCCACAAGTCGTTTGTAGATGGCTAGAGACAGATTGCACCAGATGTTTAAGCAACAGTTACTCAAATCTGAGATATTGCAAATTGGTGGTCATTGAACTCTGAGCGACATAAGACTTTGCAGTACATGATGTTTCAAATTGTACCATACACAAAAAGACTTCTGAACTGTTTGGAAAAGTGTAAACTTCAAATTCCCAGAAAGTACGAGAGAATTTGTAAACCATTCATCATTGCATGCAGAATGTACTTGAGAAAATCAAACATTTAGGGATTTTTTGTTCCAAAATTGTAAAATAAAATATGTTGTAAAAGCATTAAAAGTGAAAAATAAAATAAAAAACTCTTATTATTCTTATTATTCTATTAAGTATGGTACTTAATTATATGCAATAAAAAATTATCCTTTTTTGGAAATGGAAACATTTCTGGTAAAAAAAATTGACCACTTAAGGTATCCGTCTACGTTCGAAGAACTTTTTTCTTTAAATGTAGAAACAAGTTCATGTTTTTACAGTTTTAGATTTATTTTTTATATTATCATAGAGAATTGCACTTAAAAAATTTATTCCTGGAGAAGTTTTTATAAAATTTCTAATAAATAAAGAAAATTTAGTTAAAAAAATTGGGTTCTAACTTTTTAAAATATTAAATTATTTCAATATTTTTGATGCAAAACATTTCTTATACACTGGACTAGTGAATCATCAAAATCTTTGCTTAATTTACATTTGGCAAAAAATTTTGGCCCTTTAAAATCATACACATTGAATTTTTAACGAATTTTCATTACCTTTATATCTAACTATGAGTGTAACATCATTAAAAATTATCCAGATTTAAAGCTTTTAGGTCATTTACTAGTAAATACTATCAAAAGCATTCATAATAATTTTCAACAAAATATTTTAAGAACTTTTTGAGAAATCACATTTCAAGTTTCAACATTTTATTCAAAATACCGTTCTGAGAAAAACGCATTTGAAGTTTATGAATCAACTTTAACTATTAAAAAACTAAAATACGTGTTTAAAATTCCCCACACTTTCTTGCTTCAAAACTTTCTAATTGCCAAGTAGCTAATTATTAAAAATACTAGAAAAATGTTTAATAGTAAATCTTCATGAAAATTAAAACAGTTTTGTCCCAAAAATGCTCTTTAAAAGGCTTTAAATTCACAACTTCCGGTTCCAAAGTCACTACTTCCGTTTAGTTTTGACAGCTGTAACTTTTCTTTACAATGCCAAAGAGACAAAACAAAAAAGGATTTAGAAGCCTAAAAGTTGACATTTTACAACAGAGAAATAAAAGAAATTATGATTTTTGGCAAAAAATGATGTTTTAAACGTAGACGGATACCTTAAAGGGTTAATATAATTTGAAAGAAAAATGTTACAAATCAAATTGCTGTAAAACCTACTTGAAATATTTTTTTAATGTTTTTATACAAAATTAAGTATATATTTTAGCAAGTTTTTCTGATTTAAAAATTGTTTACATGCAAAAACCAACAAAAGCATACCAAACAAAAAAAATTCATTACCTGAGCATCATAATATCCTCCAGTAAATTCTTTTTCAGTAATCCACACAATTCAACAGGATCAACAATAAGAAAATCACATTGCATCTTTGTTTTATACAGATCCTCATAGGATGTAAACATCAGTTTCTCACTGGGTATGTGATACAAGTCTTGAAGCTGTTCCACTTCCCCTTGATACTGTGTTCGAAGAATAGTAGCTACATTTGACCTGTCTTGAAGAGCTTTTAGGCTTAGAACTGGAAAGGTGGAAATATCCAAAATGCATGCATTATATACATCAGATATATCTTTAAGATTTAAATTAATGATGTTTCCAGAATGATAAGAATTTAAAAGATAAATAAGAGATGGGTCCATGACTAAACTTTGGGATGATAAATGCTCTCCACCTTGATCTGTGACATTTATACTTCGTAAACACAAATGACCTTGACACAAGAATTCTACTTCAATATTGTCTCCTGTTTTACAGAGTGAAGTACCTACAAAGGAAAAAGTGGAATATAGTGTATCTTCAAAAACAACTTTCCTTCAATAATAATAATAATAATATAGAACTGCAAAAGTAATAATAACAGTTTATGTCTAATACAATTTAAATATATACACTGTCTACAAATAAATATTTGGACACCTGTGATAGAAAAGAAAAATTAATTTTATTCAGAATCAATAGTTGGTAGAACCTCCATGAGAGGCAATTACAGTGTGAACCCTCCGGGGCATACTTTCCACTAGTCTTTGTATTACAGCTAGTGGTATTGTCTTCCACTCGGCTTGGAGTAAACATACAAGTTCATTCACCAATTTTGGATGCATAGTGCAACCCTTAATTCGGTGATCCAACTCGTCCCAGAGGTCCTCGATAGGATTCAGGTCTGGGCTCTGGGCATGCCAGTCCTTTCGACGAACTCCATTGGCACCATAGCCTTGGTTGACCTCGAAACATGACAACTGGCATTGTCATCCTGAAAGTAACACTGTCCAACCTATAAAACTGCCACAACATAGGAAGCACATTGTCATCCACAATAGTGCAGTAAGCATCGGTGTTGAACTTACCATGAGTGGGGACCAAGGGTCCCAGTGCATATCAAGAGAAACACCCACAGACCATAATTCCAACTCCGCCAAACTTGACTGTTGGCACAACGCATTCTGGCAGGAGACATTCTCCAAGCAGATGACATACCCAGACCCTGCCACCTGAATGGTAAAGGGTGAATCTTGATTTGTTGCTCCAAAGAACCTGTTTCCACTGGTCTACAGCCAATTTCGATATGCTTTGCACCACATTAACTGAGCAGCGCAGTTGGACTTTGTGATCAAAGCTAATGAGCAGCAGCATGACCATGGAAACCAAGAAAATTTTCTTCCTTATGGATGGTATTCATTGAAACAGTACTCCTTGAAACTCTTCACAGATAAGGGCCATTGGTTGGGTGCGGTTCTTCCGAATTTCTCTGGACAGCACTTGTCGGTCTCCCAATTTTGTTAGTCTGCTGGCTCGGCACATTCCGACAGTCACCGCTCACCTTCCACTTCTTAATCACATAAGCCACTGCCAATTTTGGGTACTTCAGATTGCTAGATATGTCCCTTAAGGATCGGCCACATTTGAGATACCCGATAATTATACCTTTCTCGAAATCAGAGAGCTCTGAACTAGCGGAATCTTGCATGCGACTAATGCCGATGCTGTCTCCTACATAATGTATACTGGCGGAGGCCTTGACATACCTCAAGACCACAAATACCGTCATTTGCATAGGTGTCCAAATACTTAATGGTAGAGTGTATTTGTAGGATATAAATTAAATACAGGACCTCATTAACAATTTTCTGGAATTAGTGAATTTTACATTTGGTGCATTTTTTGGAGTTCTGTTTCTAGTAATCCAACAATTATGCACTACAAAGAAAAATGTACTTTGCAAAAATCATCATATGTAAATAGCTCATTAACTTTTTCTAGAAATGCATTAAAAGTATACTACACATATATGAATGTTAGTAGAACTTTAAAAAGTTCTTTAAAAAAGTCTGAAAACAATTTTACAGTGTATAATATAAAAATTAAAATTTCTATCATAATTAAATAGCATAAAATTACAAAAAAAATATATTTACTTCACTTCAATATAATCAATTCTTACTATTTTGAATTCAATTACTGCAAATTTTCACTTATCTGAAAGTTTTAATGAAGTTCAAATACTATTAATATTTTGCAACTTCATGGTTAATTAGATTAAGGTTACTGCAGACACCTGTGATAAAATTCATTAGCTTTAAGTTCAAAAGGCATTGCTCAACCTGTTTTGCCAATGTTTGGTCTTACAATTAAATGTTATATGGTTTATAAATTTTATACAGATATGATATTTAACAAAAGATATTAAACAATATATAAGCCTAAATCCAATAAGATAGGTTCTTAGCAATATTTAAAATAAAAACATTTTGATAATTACTGTACCTTTCAAATATTGTGGGAGAGCATAAAAGATAGCTTGATCCCAACAACAACTAACAGATGAATCTGGAGCAGTTGATATTGTAATTTCATCATCCAAATGAAGTTCAAACCACACAGCAAAGGCATCTACTTTACCACTATCTGTGCAACTGTAGGTCAACTGATAAGTCTTCCCTTGCAAAAGGCATTTAATGTCCTTTAACGAAAAGAGTACAGCATAAGGAAAAAATTATACATCAGCTGATATTCATGCATAAGGATATTATAAAGCTTTAATTATTATTAAGAATTAATCCAGATACCTAGATTAAATTTATTCCATCTATTAATGAATCTTTGTGTAAATAATCTTGTAAGTAAAAGCTATTAATTGTGATAAGGCAATTTAGATCAGTAATATAATTGATTAATTAATACGAGAAGTGAAATGCTTGGGATCTAAATCTAACCTCATGACATCTTTTGTAAAGGAGAAGAGGACCAATAAATATTATTTCAATGTCGTGTGCGGGATCCTCCGGTAGGGTTCTGATCCCAGTCCAAGATTAGAATCACGTCTCGGTACATGACACTAAATAAGAATGTACCTCTGTGGAGTTATTTATGAGTCCCTAAGGGACAGTGCCCAATTCGAAGGAGCAAGGTTTTCCCATGTTTGCAGTTTCAAGGTGGGGTAAAGGAGACCAATTAGATTTATACAACTCTCCCGATTGGACGAAAAGAAGTAAGAAGGGATAGAGATGAAAATAATATAAAATAAAAAAAGTCAAGAGGGATGAGGTGTTTGGCAGTTGAGTTGAATTGAGAAGTCCGACGGTCAGGGTTAGAAGTCGAAGAGAGAAGTTCGACTGTCAGAATTCGGAGGTCGAGAATTCGACAGCAAGTGTTCAGGACTCGAGGACAGAGTACGGGGATCAAGGGAGATGGGCCCAAGAAAGACCTCGATATCTCTTAACGACCAGAAGTTTCCAGCTTATACACTTTTCAGAATCACCCCAAGTTATTTAGAAGGCCCCAGACCAGTAGTGAAACTAGAGTCAATGTTGTCGTCCCATCAATTGAGATAATATGCAAAGTATCTAAGCCATTTCACAAGAGCATCCGACTGGAGTACCGCCTTGCCACACCATATAGACCCACAAAGGTACTTATTTTAAATATTTGAAATTGAGATTAGGTCCTCTCTCTTATATATATACCTAATGGATGGAAAATTATTATTGTCAAATCTTAATTAGTGTGGCACTTAATTGAATGTCTTGAAAAAGTAAATATTATGAAACTTGATCAAATTTTTGTATATTAGTCATGTATGTATCATTATAATAAATTTGCTTATTTTTTATTTTAAGCTGATTTCAGTTACTCTTAATTTAGCTTATTAGTTTATATTTTAAGTCGGTAGTCTCTCAGAACCTGTGGTTGAATTTAGTATTTAAATATTTTACACAATGCAACCAAAATAATATTAGTCTTGTTGACTAAAAGATAAATACCACTATAATTTTGATCATAGGTAAATACCTAAATTTAAACAAGAGCTACACGACCTTAATGTTAATTTGTTTGGTTTAAGAAATTCATAGACTGTAGTATGAAATCTTCTCCACAGAAACTCCCAATATCATTATTTAAAAGTTTTAATTACTACGAAGGAATAACCTAGATATCCGGATAGAATGTATTATAACATATTAATGGACCCTTAGGCAAGTAAAAGCTATTAATGTTTATTTGTTTGATTTGAGGGAGCCATCAACTGAAGTGATCAACAGTATAAAGTCTTCTCCATAGATCTCAGAGCTTTTCTATATAAATTCATAATTATTACTAGTCAAAAACCTAGATATATGGTTAAAATTTACTCTGCATATTAATAAGCAGTATTACATAATGTTGAAAATTATGGCTATTAATGCAGATTTGGGAAACCACAGACTGAAGTAACCATAGGAAGGTAGAAAATAAGAACTTGTATTGTGATTAGACAATCATGGGCTTTGAGAAAAGTAAATAAATGCTGGGAATGTATAAGGAATGTATAGCTGTCAGTAAAGACAAGGAAGAAAAATCTTAAAAATAGCAATTGCTTCAATACAGTGCACATTTTTTTATAATACCTTTCATTTCTTTTTTCATTAGCAGAAATAAGTATTTAGTAAGATATTACCATATTTAGTGGCATTTTAGGTACTTGCACCTATTTGATCAAAGTCACAAGACACTTACTTTCTATACACATTTTCAGTACACAAATTTTATAATGTAAGACTAAAAATGACATAGTCCTTAACCCTCTCGCTGCGAATCCTGCGATTTCCACAAGCAATGTAGATGTAGCAAAATTTGCGCAACCCGCGATTTCCACGGGCATGCATTTTAGCAGTCTATTTCACTGTGCAACCCACTCTTTCCCCGTTCATTGTTTCATTTTTGCTTTACTGTGATTTTTAATTGTTTATTTACCTGTAAACTAGCAGATGGCTTTAATTTTCCACATTTCTGCAAAATATAGAAGAATTTTTTGTAGCATTTCTGACTCTGATTTCAAGTATATTGAAGATAGTTATAGCGAAATTGATGAGAATTTCTAGGATTTTTCTGCTTATAGTGATGAATCTGAAAATTCATTTTCTATTCAAAATGTTCGACAGTGGTGCAAAATTGATATGCAAAATATTCCACCAGCTCCTGCTTCATTTCCCTTCTTTGGCAATCCCAGACTAAATTTCAGTATGGCAAATAAAGCAACTGTTTTTTACTATTTTGAACTATATCTTGATGATGTTATGTTGCAAGTAATAGTAAAAGAGACCAAAAGTACATGAGAGTAACAGATCCATGAGACTAACTGCTCAACCTTTTGCTAGCCATATATACCCAAATTCCATCAAGAAAAAGCCTAGTAGATAGTGTGCTGTCTGTTGTTAAAAAAAATTGAAGGTGGAAAAAAACTTAGAAAAGAAACATGAATTTGGTGCAAGGATTGCCAGATAGGATTTTGCCTCGAGCCTTGATTCGAAATTTATCATACAAGACTTCATTTCTAATAAATGTTTTGTAAGACTTTTGCATTTTTTAATTAGTATAAATATTTTACTTTCGTATTTTATAAAATAAAGGGTAATTTAACCAAGATTAATTTTCAAAATTTAGCTTTTATATCATTATTCTGAACACCTTTTTTTATGACCTAATTCTATATTTTAAAAAAACTCTTTTACAATAATTTTTTTGTATATTTTAACTTTAAAATGTATATAGATTTGAAATATGTAATAAAAAAAGTATGCAATTTTTGAACTTATTTTGATTAAAAAAATACACAGCAAGAGGGTTAATATAAACAAATGTTCGTGCAGGTTAAAATATACATATTCATTGCTATATCATTTGGGTTATGATGCTATGCAGGTTAAAGCACAAGTGTTATGAATCAGTTAGTGACAAATGTGGGAGGGTATACATACATTAACGTTAAAGTAAAGTAATCCAATACAGCTAGTACACAGCCACCTTAAATTAGATTCATTTAATTTCTTCTTGCCAACTCAAAAGTACCTTTCATTAATGAATAGAAAGCATACCTGTGGAGAATTAAAATTGGCTTCTAATAACACTAATGGACTACTGAGCATTTTATAGCCACCAGGAACATTATTTAGCTTGTCAGTGGAATATGGTTCTTCATCTAGAAACTGGGGGACAACCATATCTTTGATGTTCAGTGCATCCACTACTTCACTATCCAACCTAAAATTTAATTTAGACTTCCATTTAAAAAAGAACAGCACAAAAATACAAATAGATCTAGAATGAGTGCAAACAAATGCTTGCATAAACAGACATATATATATATATATATATATATATATATATATATATATATATATATATATATATATATATATATATATATATATAACTGTTTATATGAGGTATTCACAACCAGAATGAGCCAAGTTCATTTATGAAGTTTCAAAATAAAATTAGCTGCCAGGGTTAATAATATGTTATTTCATATGCCTGTCTGCATAGTACATAGAAAATACCCTAAATATTAAGAATTTTGTAAAAAGTAGTTAAAATTTCCTGGAATTAATTATGACTCAGACATTTTAAGACTCATCTTCTGAACACTTCTTCAAATAGACTTGGTTCACTTAAGTTGTGAATACATCATATATACCATAACACATTACAGACTACTCCAATTCTTTAAAGCATAAAAAAAATCTCATCTGGACTAGATGTAAAAAATATTGTTAATGGAAACTATAATTTATAATTAATAATTAATGTATTAAAAATCTGATGAATACATTAATTCAGATATAAAATACCTAAACATTTTTTTAAATGTAGAAATTAATGTTGTGTTTTCATAAGATCAGTCTTAAATGGGTTAAATTAATTTGATTGATATGATAAGCATATAAAATTATAAAATATTTATTATATATTACACAGTGGTTTTTAATTTCCTAAATTTTTTATAATTGAAACTAAAAAGGATTTCCTCTAATATTGCTGATTTCACATCTGGACATTTATTGATATCTAAAGTATTTTACAACAATTGCAATTTATATAATTCATAGTTATACTAAGCACTTTATAATTTTATACAATACTCAAAAAGCTTCCAACATACTAAATCTTGTATCCAAGGTAAGAAATAATAATAAACATTATAGATACTCTTACTTTAGCTTGGATAAATATACTAATAATAATAATATTAGTAACAGCAGATAATATTGGTAACATCAGATAAAATTATCTTTCATTTCATGGGTATTGTCAATTAAATATATTTTTCCTTTTTGGCAACAACTCATTATGTCCATAGTTTTATAATTGAAATGCTTGCATATACAAATGCCCTTTCAAACTTCAATAGGTTTGGTTTGGTTTGGTTTGGTTTGGTTTGGAGTGCTATGGTCTACTTTTTGCAACATGAGGGCTAATGACACCTGAATCTACAGCTTAAAGCTGATTCCGAACGGCTATGAACATCCATGCCACTGTGGGATTCGAACCCACGAGCTTCGGTACTGAAGGCCAGCACCCTAACCAATCAGCCATCGTTCGGCTCAAACTTCAATGGAGTTGCTCATATTTCAGGATGTTTACCCCCACTATCTAAGTCTACCAAATGATACTTATGATTTACTTTGGTAGGTTAAAATCACAATCTAATTTAGCTGTGCAGTATCCTTTAGAATATATAGCAGATCTTCCTACAAAATTTCCTTTCATGGCTTTATTAGTATACTTAAGATACCACTAATAGGACTCTATTCAATCTCAATTATTTAAACATCATTGCTAACAAATGCATTAATTCTATTACCAGCATAACAGTTAAAATATGCTATGTCTCAAAATTACAACTTCATTTCATCTATTTTTCACACAAATTGCATAATTACATATAGTTCCTTTTCAATAGGAAGAAAGGATTTGTTCTTCCATTATAGGTATGTTCTAAAATTTCATCAAATAAGACAGATAGGTTAGTGCTTCCCAATCATCAATGACATCTGAGTAAAAGACTTAGCTTTAACAACTTATTTTTCAGAACAGTTTTTATTATAGTTGCTATAAGAAACACTGTTCTGGAAAACCTGATTAAACTATTTCCATTTTTCTATCATAAGGGATTCTAGAATTTGTCTACTCAATGTGTGAAAAGAGTAATTAATATTCAGCATTATTTTTTGCAAAACTTTATATTTAAGTGCTGAAAAGTAATATTTTAGCTGTTCAAAAGTTTTGTTATTTTCCAGAGAAATCTGAGAAGTTTCCGTTATCAAATTTTCTCATTTCTCCAGAGTTGCTCCAGAGAAGTTGGTATGTCTGTGAATGCTTGGATTATAGCATGATCGATACTGGCTTTGCACTTAACACTTGGGTAACACTTAAACCTGGTTTAACTTGTGCTAGTGAATGTGAATAAAAAAGTGTTTCAAATACAAACTATTACTTTATTTCAATAAGCATATTTGGAATTTATAACCTAATAGTGACGATAATTATGTATGTAGCCTTCAAATCAAATGAAATTCATTCTTCATAACTGAATAATCAATTTTTTTTAATTTCATTATTACCTGAATAATAATTAAAACTTCATTTCATCTATTTTTCACACAAATTGTATTATTACATATAGTTACTTTTCAACAGGAAGAAAAGATTTCTTCTTCTATTATAGGTATGTTCTAAAATTTCATCAAACAAGACAGGTAGTTTAGTGCCTTCCATTCATCAATGACATCTGAGTAAAAGACCAAGATTTTCTCTAACCTGAAACTTTTCTTGTTGGTGATAGGATTTAATTTATCATGCTTGCTAAGCTTGCTAGAGGACATAATAAAAGTCTCTTATTCTGCAATGGCACAGAAGATTTGTGACATCTGCACCTAGTGATTTGATTACTAAACTTCTGTCAAAGAAATTTTCGATTGTCAGGGAGGATGTCTACATCGATCCCCTACTTATGCTAGACTATCTGAAAGTTAACAAACTTATAGATCTTGTCCGACTCCATCAGAATCTGAAGGATTAGTAAAATCAATAACAGATTTTCATCAAAATCACAATTAAAAGCAAAATAATAAAGATACTTCAATAGAAATCCTTCTGGTGAATGAAAGCAAATGGATGCACTTCCAATGAGGATGATTGGAACAATCATTTAGTGACCTATCATTTTTACGAATATAACGGAAAAGTACCTAATGATCACTAGTATATATTCCAAGCAGACATAAACACAAGTTTTATTATCAGAAGTTTCATTTTATTTGTGATAAAGATCTTTATGTTAGACACTAAATAACATAAAAATAATTAATAAAAGAGACTATTCAGTAATGTTAGGAAAAAATATTTAGTTGGAATACTTAAACATATGCATAGAACTTATAGCCTTGCAACTGCTGAGGTACTTTCAAAAAGGTGAGAAAAGTGACAAATCATACAGTATAAGTGACTAAACATTGACAAAAAAAAGCAATTTTTTTTCTCCTCTTGATTACAGATGCTACTATTAAGATTTTTTTATTTATTTTATCTCGAAATCAAATGATTCATTCAAGACATGATTTTAGCATCAAATTCAAAAAAAGGTTAAAAATTTTGTTTAACACAACTCAACATTGCTTTTTATTCAAGAAAATCTATAAATTAGATTTGAATACATACAATACATTAATTTTATAATCAAAATTTTCTTCATATATTAATGATGTTTTGAAATATGTACATAGCTAGATTAGAGTATCTAAACAAAAATTGTGAAGAAAAAGAAAAAGAGAAATGTGTGCTTTGACGTAAGTTACTTTAATATATTAAATGTACATTTCAGTACAAATGCAGATTTCAGGAGCTTCTTTACGGCTTTTTAAATCACTAAATTCTGGAAACCATATGACTAATTACATTTTAATAAGAAAAATAAAATTAGAGCATCACATTTTTGGTCTTTTATTAAAATATTTTGTTATTAATTCAGATTTTTTTTTTTCAACAACAGACTTTTGCTGTGATATGCCATGAAAAAAGTGACTGTTTACTTAAAAAAAGTGACTAAAAGTGATTAATTGTAAAAAAAAGTGACTAAAGGTGAGAAAAGTGATGGAATTGCAAGCCTGAACTTAAAAACAAATATTTACCTAAAATATTTGCGGAAATGTTCACACTCTACTGGAACGGCATAGACAGTGGCTGAATATGGAATTACTTTGGCAAGACTGGGTTTGCTTTGCATCTGAATGTTACTATTTTCATCGTTCATATCACTACTTTTGTCACTAGAAGGTGATAAATCCACATTCGATTCTCCGTTTTCAGAGCTTGGTGTTTCACAATCGGTATTAGTTTGAAGTAAATATTCCCAAGCATGATTTAAAGTTTCCAGACTGTTCTCCCCAAACAAACCAGCATCAAAAATTTCTGTTACAATGAGGGAAACTCTGAAACAGAAATAACACATAAGAAATTGATTGAAGGAAAAAAACAAAAAATGCAACATAAAGTTTACATTAATAAAGTTACATCAACATAATATACATTATAACCATCTAGCTACTTTTTATAAAATAACTGAAATACAGCTCACTGATTTATAAATATATATATTTTTTAAGTTTATTATGCACCTAAAGTGACTTTTGGTTTTTATAACATTTGGTTTTACACTGGTATACATAAAGTCTGGTTGTACATTTGTATACACAATGTATGCATTTTGACACATACAAAAATAAAATAATATAAAAAGCATGTATAGCATATGTTGATGGAGAAAATAACTAATAGAAATAGTATTAAATATTATTAAAAGATACTAGACAATTTTTTTAATTTCTAAAAGTTTTATCAATATAGATATATATAGACAATTTATGAAATCAACACAGAACAATTATAACCCAGGATTTTCAAAGTTCATTAGGTTTTTTTTTTTTAGTTCAAATACCTAAAGACTTTGTAAATTCCCATCTTAATTTAGAGGGGTTATACAAGAGATTGTATTTCCTCTATTACTGTCATTCTATAAGAAAAAGGTGTTATCTGACAATGTTACAGTAAGATGGAGACAAGCACTACGGTTATACTGCAACATTTACAGGGTATCCGCCAAAATAAAATTTTTCAAATCCATGACTTTTCCTGACTTTCCCTGATTTAGCAGATCATTTTCCATGACTTTAAAAAGCTTTCGTTAAAACATATATGAATAAAACTTTTGATGTACATACAAATAAAATATATGCTTTTAGAGAAATTACAGGAATTTCATCATAAAAAAAACTATAAACTTACTTTATAAGTGTTAATAAACTCACATACATACAAATAAATTGTTGTATCTACATACCTAAGTTTAATCATATAGCAATTTTTCAATCAAAATGTTTCCAATTTGAATTCAGGGTACTTTGGTATTATCCAGGTGACCATGAATAATAGACAAATATAACCCTATAACGTTTATATACAATATCCCTAGAGAGATAAACTTATATTTTGTGCAAAAATCTTAACTAATTTTTATTAAAAAATAATTATTATTATATTAATAAAATCTACAATTTAAGAAAAAACCAGAATAATATACATTTACCTACCCATTAAGCTTTCTTGTTTTGAGTTTCCTTGGTGAACAAATTTTACTTGGCCAATAGAATAATACATAAATAGCAAACTCAGTAACTTCAGCCAAATGACAAGTAAAAACAGAATTAAACAATACAATGCATTTTTTTTAATCGGTAGTTTAGCGGATTCATGACTTTCTATGACTTTTACTCATTTTGCTTGAAAAATCAAGACTTTCCATGACAAAATTAATCCATTGTTTAAATCCATGATTTTCCAGGTGTGCAGAAACAATGCATTTAAGTTGCAAATAGTGTAATATATGAGAGAAAATGGAAACTATGCTTCAAGTAGAAAATTTGATGTTGAAAGTTAATATTACTAGCAGTGTTAGAACTGGATGGCTAAGGGCAGGGCAGGGTTTTACCACTCTTACTAGCAGTATTGAATAAAAGAAGTGTAACAGCAATAAAATATATATATACAGCAATACTTCTATAAAATAAGATATTTACCTTTTTATTTTCTTCCTTGAATATCTATCTTTTCATGTGTGTATTGAATGATTACAGGAAGTGGTAAAATTTATTTTGTGTATAAAACATACCACAAGGTTTTGCCCTAATTTGTTTTGTAAAATAGTATGATATGCATGATTAAATATAGTAATTGAATTATTAACAATGGCTTCTATGCTGAGTTAAATGATTAATGGGAAAATTAAAACAGTTTGAGTCATTTGTTTAATAATGCGGGGGCACTTGCCTGTTAAGAATTCACTCATACAATGCCACAGAATTTGCTGACCATTACAGGAGCATTATATAGGAAACCAACATTATTCCTTAAGGATAACAGAAACAACCAAAGTGGGTACTTGTAAAAATTTAGAAGTTGGAACCAAGAAGACCCCCAAGCTTTGCCTGCCACTTCCAGAGGTATCATTTGGGAATGTGAAGGATGTTGTGACCACATACCTATTGTTACGAAATTCAAAGTTGGGTTTTGGGATTGAATGGACTTTAAGTAAGATAGCATGAAAAAAATAATATATTGGCAATCAGTTGGAAAATACAATGTTAGAAAGGCATCAAGATTAAGGTACTGCACACTCGTACCAAGCTTACAACATCATCGCCAAACAACTCGAGCACAATGCCGTGGGCTCACGTACCTTTTTCCGCATCAAATAAAACGGAATCATCAGTAAAACACAACACACCGTACGTACTCTTTACACTGAGAAATCTACTTAACGACTCTCTTTGCTTGGGACTCAGCCTGCTTTATATAGGCCCGAAGAAACTGCTGGAATATTAAAGAAACCAGAACCAGAAGTTGTCACATATCGCCTAAATTGGTAACAAAAATAGATTGCCAAAACTTCCACCAACGAGACGGTATCTCACTAATTTGGCGAGATACTCATAGAGTCCCATGTTAAATTTAAGGTTCACTAATAAATTTGTAACACTATTTTACAAATTCAAACTGCCATTAATGAACTTGATGGATCTTTGCCTAGCTCCAGCCTCAATTCCACAACCCTCTGGTTATAAGATCAATACCTTTACCAACTGAGCTACTGAGGCTCTTGGTTTAGTCATGTTTACAAATCACTTAAATATGAAACAGAAGAACATTATAAATAATAGTAAATGCTCTTCTAAACCGAAATTTTAACTTTATACAATAAAAAAAAATGCCCTTACTTTTCAGGAATATTTTCTGGTATATTGATGTCAGTAGAAAATTTTGGAATGACTTGAACAGATTTATTATTTGTCTCAGTCACACTTTGCAACACAACAGACATTATTTCACTTCCTTCACAGGCATATACTTTTTCAGCTCCAGTATCTAATGCCATCATACTGTAAAATTCAAAAACAAAATATAAAAGTCAAAGTTGGATGTTGCATGAATTAATTTTATAAACTAATAAATTATTTTATTATTAAATTACATTCTTGGAAAATAACAGGGGTAAAAATGCAATCTTTAGAATCCTTTCTGAAGTTTTCTAATCGAACATTATTCTTGTCCTGATTTGATTCCAATCAGGGCCTGATTATCGCACAGGCAATAGGGCACATGCCCTGGGCACGAAAATTTAGTTGAGTGCTTGAAATACATATGAAGTGGGGAAAAACTGCCAACTTATGCTACCATCGTTAAGTTTTAATAAATTATTGTACGGGGTAATTTTGTTTGTCATGAACTATATTGTTTCCTATTTACTTTAATTTTACTGTTATTTATTTGATAATTAATTTCCTCAACAAACCTGGTGCTCTTTTTATCCTATGGGTTATTGCATATTTATAAGACAGATTATTAGCAACGTACCACTATAAATCATTAAATCATCTCATCAATTTAAATTATTTTTAATTCTATTATTATTTATTTTCTGGATCGCATAGCTTGTGAGTATGACAAAATAAAAATAAAAAAAGTGGGTCACTCTAGGTCTTTAAAAGTCCTTAATTTTTAGCATGGCTAAACAGAGATAATAGTTACAAAAAATGAAAATTTGGTGTTTTTGATTTTGAATATTACTTTAATGCTAATTTCTTATATATGTTTGCTAATTCAATGTTATAATTTTATGTGACTGTAATTATGATAATAACTTGTTGCTATAAATTTCGAATGGTGGTGGAGGGCACAAAAATTGGATTGTGCCCTGGGCACAAAAGTATCTTAGTCAGGCCCTGATTCCAATTATACTTGGAAAAAAATACTAGATTAATAATTTTAATTATTAAAATTTCAATATAAATACATTACTAAAACAGATTTTAAAGTGCAATGAAATAAAATCATGAAGAAAATAAAGTATAAGTCACAAAATTTAAGTCATGCCCATAAAAGTTTATTATTTCAATTAAAACACCATTCTTTAACTACTTACAAGGTATCTGCCAAAATAAAATTTTTCAAATCCATGACTTTTCATGACTTTCCCTGATTTAGCAGATCATTTTTCATGACTTTAAAAAGCTTTCGTTAAAAGTATATATGAATAAAACTTCTGATGTACATACAAATAAAATATATACTTTTAGAGAAATTACAGGAATTTTATCATAAAAAAACTATAAACTTACTTTATAAGTGTTAATAAACTAACATAAAAATAAATTGTTGTATCTACATACCTAAGTTTAATCATAAAGCAATTTTTCAATCAAAATGTTTCCAATTTGAATTCAGGGTAATTTGGTATTATCTAGGTGACCATGAATAATAGCCAAACAAAGCCATATAATGTTTATATACAATATCCCTAGAGATAAACTTATATTTTGTGCAAAAATCTTCACTAATTTTTATTAAAAAATAATTATTATTGTATTAATAAAATTTAAATCTACAATTTAAGAAAAAAAACCCAGAATAATATACATTTACCCACCCATTAAGCTTTCTTGCTTTGAGTTTCCTTGGTGAACGAATTTTACTTGGCAATAATGTCAATAGGATAATACATAAATACCAAACTCAGTAACATCAGTCAAATGACAGGTAAAAATAGAATTAAACAATTCAATGCATTTTTTTAATTGGTAGTTTAGCGGATCCATGACTTTTACTCATTTTGCTTGAAAAATCAAGACTTTCCATGACAAAATTAATCCATTGTCTAAATCCATGATTTTTTATGACTTTCCCTGACTTTCCAGGTGCGCAGAAACCATGTACTTAGAAAAATTAAACGTAATTACAGATTTCTGAGCAAAGCACTATTTTGATATTATAATGAATGTTATGAAAATATAATGTTATGAACAATAGCTAATATTTTTATTACAAAAATTTTATAGCAATTTGTAATTTGTTTCATTTCAGTAGGTGTTCTCTGTATTCCTGTATGCCTGTTTATATACATTTTTTTAAATAATGAAATGCCTTCAATATTTTTCTTATCTTCAATTGAATCTGATCATGATGTAGAGGATGTATTTTTCAACAGTTTAGAGCTATATAAGAATGATTTTAAATCAATTTGTGCCAGTTTTGATAGAATTTTTAAGATTTATGTGATTTATTTTTATTGTGATTATATTGTGATTATATTTTATTGTGATTTTAGTGTGATTTATTGTACTTTACTGCAATATAATTTTATAAAAAATAGAATTTTAGAGACTTACCTGAATATACCCGTGCCAGCTCCAATATCAAGAACATTATTATAACCAGCTTCAACAGCTTTCTTGATTGCCATTTGATAAGCCTGATTACGTTGAGTGTCATTCAACATAACAAAATGCCATCGTTCTATTAAAGCATTTTTTAAATTTTCCATGCAGTACAAGGATGGTGTGAAAAAGGGATTTGCCTGGTAAGACTTTAAAAAGTAAGAAGCAGCACATTCAACAAATCCTAACCTGAAAGAATATTATATATGCAATCTTATTCATTTCTAAAAATGTAAATGATTTTATCAATAATACAGGACTTTAATTGAAGACCTTGGGGTTAAAAAATAATAGCACACTTTAAATATTCAGTGTTAGAGATGCAATAAATCTTATTACTTTTATTATTATTATTCTAATATTACTAAGGTGGGTATTAGCAAAATATATTAAGTACTAACTTTTCCAAACTGAAGTAAGTAATAGTAAATGTTTTATGAAAATATTTTTTTTATATATATATTACGCCTGTCTGAACTCTTTCGAGCATATGACAGGAGAATCAAAAAGGAACCCGAAGAAATAACATCTTGTAGGGCAGGACAAGAAGGTAATCTCCATGCATTGGGGCTTAAGCATAAAGGACTAAGGGTGGCCATTGGCCTGTTGACTGGCATTGTTGCCTTAAGAGGCACCTCAACATTATTGGTATTATAGACAGCCCAGTATGTAGGATGTGCCATATGGCAGAGGAGAGTTCATCACATGTTTTATGTGAATGTGACTACTACTGCGACAAGAGATTTGAATTCCTTGGGTATCACTTCATCGAGCCGTGGGAGTTGATTAACTTCCCGGTTAAATTGCTGCTGAAATTTATCTCAGCTATTGGTCTCTCTGAGATCTAATGGCTATTGTTTCTTAACCTTGTGCTGGAGCTCCTTGCTCCAATGAATGGGGGGGGTTCAGTACAATAGACCTTGGGCCGCAGTGCTGGTGCCATTTGTGAGCCGTCCCACCTTAATTCTAATTCTAAAAGCATAAAGGACACAGTTTGGTGAATCAACAAGACCAACTTTGTTGAGAAGGGTCTGAAGATAATCATGTCCAGTCTCAAGGCGGAAACAGGCCACACCAATAGCTTTGGGCAAGGTGTCACATATTTGCCCATCCAAAAAAGAAGACCATTTTTTTCCAGAAACAATATCCCTATAATGGCATAGTCGACCCTTATGAAATTGTTCACAGATGGCCCGCTTAACATTTCTTAGAGGGGCACAGGTCATGGGTTGATGCAGAAAACAGCCCTCTTTAGCAAGCGCAGCTGCATGCTCATTCCCAGGCACATCACAGTGGCTAGGGATCCATTGCAGAATTACCTCCTTCCCTGATTCAATCACAAGGAACAAATTCGCTTTTTACACTCGAATTCAATGAGATTAAGTACCTGAGTATAATTAGTTATTGTATGAATGGCAGCCATAGAATCTTAATAAAAATATAAATATGCTTATCTCAAAATAATAAAAAAGGGGGTTATCACATTTACCCCCAAAGTCTTCAATTAATATTATATTTGATATGATTAAAACAGAATCCCAGTTTAATGCATCAATTGGTAATTTTTTAACAGCGTTTTGAAATGATCCCCAAAATGACTCCAAGTCATGAAATGTTCAATTTTCTTACTTCTTGCTAAATTTAAAAAGTATATTTTAAGATAACTGGTGCAAAACTTAATAAAAGATATGGAAATATGCAGAATAATAGTACAAGGTCTATCAGAAAGAATGAACTTTGTTCCATTCCGGATGTAAATTTATTTAGAGCTCCACCTAGTGAACCTTTCTAAAAACAATCATTGTCGTCTTCAATGTGAAAGCGTAAAGAGCAATCAATTTATGCTCCCACCCACTTCACGTGGTAGTGACATATTTTATTACTAATTAATTAATTTCATATATTTGTGTGTTTTGTGTTATGAATAAAAATTATAAAGAAAAATTACAGTCCATTAGATGATTTAAACAAAACCCAGCAACCTCATCTAACAAACTTCTTTTGAACTGTAGTATTTACAAATGGTAAACTATGGGACAAAATACAAAAACTCCAAAGTTTTTTAGTACTTTATGAGCTTTTTTACATTTTTAAAGTACCCACAAAAAAGTCATTTTCAAATTCCCTAATCATTCTAAGTTTTCTCAATAGAATTACAGGTACTTGCTAGCAGCATTGTTGTTGTTCTGTAATTTCTATATTTTCCTCACAAACCTTTATTAAGTCTAAGCCTAAAAATTTTACATTAAAAAAAATTAAGAATATTTTAGACAAGCAAAAATGAAAATACATATAAGCTATAGAAAATGTCAGCTATAAGAATTAAATTCTTCTATTAATTAAATTTTAGTCAGTTTATATAGATAGTTATGTAAATTACATGGCTACACATACACTGGTATACATCTGAATTCAAATCGAGTAAGCAATGAATCGAGTAAGCATAAGATGTTTTACCATATTTATTGACTGTATGTGAAACAATTTTTACATGTTTGATAAATAAATTAGAGTGTAACTTACTGATTAGGTAAATCAAATTCAGTGAGTTAAAAGATGAATGCAGACATGCCAACATTCAAGCACTTTTGTCCGGAGCAATAGCATGGTTTGAAATTTTAACATGCTACTATGACGCCTTCAATTTCTCAAATGAGAGGTAACGTGAATAATGGATCACAGTCAAAGATAAACTTGGAAATTTACTTTAATTCTGGATTAAATATGGCTATTTACAAAGGAATGTTAATTCCTGAATCATGTAGAACTGCAAAGGACGGTTGCCGGTAAAACTTCCTCACGACGATCACAGTCGAAAGAAAAACAAGAGATTTAATAATCTCTTACAAATGGGGAGGCTTTTCAGGGTGCAATCAAACCCAATTTATCCCCCATTTGGTATCCGAGGTTCTGCCGCTCACTATATGAGCAGACTTTATGAATCTTCCGAACTATCAAGCTGTCGCTGGTAAAAAAAGGTGAAAGCCTCCACGAGGTCAACACACCTACGAAAAAAATGGCGAAAAAGCCCTGTGTTGCAAAATTGTATGCTTTTATACCTGGGGGGTCAGTTACGGTTCCACCAATTAGTTTTGGGGTCAGTTAAGATCCCAGTTACTTGAGAACTCCAGCTAAAGTTACAGTTATATTTTTTAGCTGAATTCTCATTTGCTGGCTGTCCCTTCACGGAATTTCCGAGCATTCATTAACGAGATCCATCAGGGGTGTATTCATCTATTCAGTCCGATTGTCAAGATCCCAGATGCTGCGATGCCAAGCTATTGTCCAGGTAAACAGGTGGGCTCTGGTCAGCTGTTTTGGCGCATGCTCGGACAAAGGGGAGTCTTCACACTACTTACAGATCATACATATGTACATATCTTATTGGTTTCTAAATTTAAATTAAATTTAAAATATTTACACAGTAGTAAATTGTAAAAGGTAAATTAAAATTTATGAGTAGCTTTTTAGCTTTAACAACTTACTTTTCAGAACAGTTTTTCTTATAGTTGCTATAAGATACACTGTTCTGGAAAACCTGATTAAACTATTTCCATTTTTCTATCGTCTGGGATTCTAGAATTTGTCTACTCAATGTGTGAAAAGAATAATTAATAGTCAGCATTATTTTTTGCAAAACTTTGTATTTAAGTGCTGAATAGTAATCCTTTAGCTGTTCAAAAGTTTTGTTATTTTTTGGAGTTATCAAATTTTCTCATTTCTCCAGAGAAGTTGGCATGTCTGTGAATGCTTGGATTGTAGCATGATTGATACTGACTTTGCACTTAATACTTGGGTAACACTTAAACCTGGTTCAAGGGTCAGGGATTCTAGAATTTGTCTACTCAATGTGTAAAAAGAGTAATTAATAGTCAGCATTATTTTTTGCAAAACTTTGTAATTAAGTGCTGAATAGTAATCCTTTAGCTGTTCAAAAATTTTGTTATTTTTTGGAGTTATGTCACAGAAAGGCTGTGACAAACGCACACACTAGCTGGGATAAACAAATTGAAATTCTAGTGAATACCTTCGATAGATTACGATAGCAGAGTTCTGTGAAGCAGAGAAACTACTCTGAAATTTAAAGCTTAGTAACACTGATAAGAGGAAATAAGACAAGGCTTAAGTACAAACAATTAACATTTATTGCTAAATGGAAACACAAGAAAAATAAATCTTTAGTTGTTCAAAATAAGTTAAAATATAAGTTATTTTTGGAGTTATCAAATTTTCTCATTTCTTCGGAGAAGTTGGCACGTCTGTGAATGCTTGGATTATAGCATGATCGATACTGGCTTTGCACTTAATACTTGGGTAACACTTAAACCTGGTTCAAGGGTCAAAAGGCGCACTCTGTGCTGGCTCAGTGAGTGCTCCGACAAATCCCTCCGACACGTACTTATGCTCGCGCTCTGACTTGTGCGCACACATTAAAACAGTTTGCATGCCTAATTAATGAGGAATCGATTACCGTGTTGCAAAATGTTCGATCGCAACGTGGTATGGGAAACTTCTAAGCTCAAGTAATAGGTTGCTGTCGATTTGAAATATGTAACAAGTTATCAAATTTTCTCATTTCTCCGGAGCTGCTCCGGAGAAGTTGGCATTTCTGTGAAGGCTTGGATTATAGCATGATCAATACTGGCTTTGCCCTTAACACTTGGGTAACACTTAAACCTGGTTTAACTTGAGCTAGTGAATATGAACAATAAAAGTGTTTTAAATACACACTCTTACTTTATTTCAATAAGCATATTCAGAATTTATAACCTAATAGTGACGAAAATTATGTATATAGCCTTCAAATCAAATGAAATTCATTCTTCATAACTGGATAATCAAATTCTTTTGATATCATTATTACCTGAATAATGTAGATGCAAGTCCATGCAAAACGTGAGAATCACAAGGAAGAACATCTAGAGCTTGTTGGTAACACTGGAGAATTTCAGTCACTTGAGATTCTTTTTCAAGATCACATGCAAGTTTTTCTAGAAAATATATTTAATGATTATAAAAATTCTAAATACAATTCTACAATAAAAAATTCCCATTTAATTCAAGATTTTAAAAATGCATAAACTACAATATATAAAAATATATCCTTTTTAAAGGGATTTAAAATTTAATGGAGCCGAATGACAACTAATTGGTTAGGGTGCTGACCTTCGGTATTGGAGTTCGTGGGTTCAAATCCCACTATGGCATTACACCAAATTATTTTCCACTTAAAATATAGTTAATTGTGTATCACATATGATAAATAAACATATAACTGTCTACCTGGCATACATGACAAA
>CM063507.1:54319073-54321573 GCA_032207245.1 Pardosa pseudoannulata | reverse complement strand
TAAGTACTATTATCGAAATCAAGAAGACATATACCTGCTAAAGGAAGATCAGAAAAAGATTGTAATGTTTTTATCTATAACAAAATAGTTTTACGAAATATGTTTGTGTGCTAATGTGAGCTATCCAAACCTTCAAGCAGATAAGTATTTAAACACCTAATTTGAAGTAATATATCATAACAGTAATTCAGTAAGGGAAAAGAAGAAATTTTTAGTTGACTCATTGAGCTGTACTTCAGATTTAACGTCCGTCAAAATTCAGCAATGTATTAACAAATTTTACGTTTTAAAATGGCTTGTCCTTGGGGCTACAGCGAGCTCGTCCGAGATATACGATGTCCACTTAACGAAACTTCGGCCATCTTTTTTATCAGAAAAGTCTTGACTTACTTTAAGCTCTTAGATGTCCTTCGAAAGCCTAGAATGTTCTAGAAAGTTATGGAATATGAGCCATTATTATCACCAAAGGTATAGCCAAAGGCCAAATTTGGCAATCTGTCGCCACATTTAACGACATTAGGACAACAAAATATCGTTAATAGGCCAAATAACAAATTTGTAGCCCCTTAGCTCCCCCTTTTTAATCTCATTAAGATTACATTTCCAATCTTGCATAACTATCTGATTCCGTGTCGTCTTGGTACACTCTACTCCTAGTAGAACTTCGCTCCACTAGATTTAAATCCCTATGTATTATATTTGAAATTTTATACAAAAGATCTTCTGAAGTATATTAAGAATTTTTTTCATTTTTCAGAAACATGAATATAAAGTTATTTTTTATTTCTATTTCAAAAAATAATTATATATGTAATGATGTTTTTACCCTAGATAGCTAACCAACGTATTTATATTATTCTATCAACTTGGTTACCTTGGAAACCCCAAAGCTCTTCTATAATGCTTTATATAACTAGTTCCTCTTCCTACACATCACTAAGCTTCATCACGTGAAACTATTATCAACCCTGATTAATTAGCTCAGGCACCTATAAATCCAGATGTACGGAGTTTTGACCTCAGACGCCTACGGAAGATGATGCTAAAATAAACTCCATTTCTCTTCATTTAAAAGTTCTTTGTTTTCTCATTCAGCAACGTTTTTACTTACAATTCCACCCAAGTAAATATGGATTCTCTTCCCGTTATGATGGACCAAATAGCCCCTTACCTGTATATATATATATATATATATATATATATATATATATATATATATATATATATATATATATATATATATATATATATTATATATATATATATATATATATATATACATATATATGTATTATATATATATATATACGTATATACATATATATGTGAGTGTTTCACACTTTTTTATATATAGATATTGCTATATACTAAGTATGTGTATATACACTGTCTACCAATAAGTATTTGGACACCTGTGAAACAAAAGGAAAATTAATTTTATTAAAAATCAATAGTTGGTAGAGCCTCCACGAGAGGCAATTACAATGTTAACCCTCCGGGGCATACTTTACACAAGTCTTTGTAATACAGCTAGTAGTATTGTCTTCCACTCGGCTTGGAGTAGATATACAAGTTTCTTCACCGATTTTGGGTGGGTAGTAAATTACTTAATTAGGAGATACAACTCGCCCCAAAGGTTCTCGATAGTGTTCAAGTATAGGCTCCGTGCAGGCCAGTCTTTTCGATGAACTCCATTGGATAATACCATGCCTTGATTAACTTCGAAACATGACGACTGGCATTATCCTGAAAGTAAGAGTGGTCCAACCCGTAAAACTACCACAACGAAGGCAACACATTGTCATCCAAAATAGTGCTGCAGGTATCGGCGTTGAGCTTACCATGAATAGGGACCAAGGGTCCCAGTTCATACCAGGACAAACAACCTCAGACCATAATTCCACCTCTGCCGAACTTGACTGTTGGCACAATGCATTCTGGCAGGAGACGTTCTCCAGGCAGACGCCAGACCCAGACCCTGCCATCCGAACGGTAAAGGGTGAACCTTGATTCTTCGCTCCAAAGAACCCGTTTCCACTGATCTACGGTCCAATTTCAATGTGCTTTGCACCACATTAACCGAGCAGCGTGGTTGGACTTTGTGATCAAAGGCTTATGGGCAGCAGCACGACCATGAAAACCAAGCAGATGTGCTTCCTTACGGATGGTATTCATTGAAACAATACTCCCGGATGCCTATTGAAACTCCTCGCGGATGAGGACCATCTATTGCGTGTGGTTCTTCCGAATTTCTCTGGACAGCACTCGTCGGTCTCTATCTCCCAGTTTCGTTGGTCTGCTACCTCGAGGCACATTCCAACATTCACCGCTCTTCCACTTCTTAATCACATAAGCCACTGCCAGTTTTCTGTACTTCAGATCATTATATATGTCCCTTAAGGATAGGCCACATTTATGATATCCTATAATTATACCTTTCTCGAAATCAGGGAACTCCGAACTGCGCGGCATCTTGCATGCGACTAATGCCGATGCTGTT
>CM063507.1:54279073-54311573 GCA_032207245.1 Pardosa pseudoannulata | reverse complement strand
ACATTGAGAATGCATGAGACCATTGAAGCTGTTAATACTAAAGCCAAAAATTTAAGAGGATTATTACGAAACTGAGATAAGTGGTTTCCTTGAATTCAATCGTGTATGAGTCATATTTTATCTATTTGAATATATTCCATCAAATAAAAAGGAATAAGTTAAAATTGTTCCAGAGATCCCAAATACAGTAATTTATCTCAGATGAACGGAAACTCCATGCTGTCATGCATTCTTTCTCATCATTGACATGTAGAATCCATTGGAATGAAGTATTAGACTCGGTACCAAAATTCATCAACATCCTTACGTTTGCTTTCAACATTGAGAATGCATGAGAGACCATTGAAGCTGTTAATACTGAAGCCAAAAAATTTAAGAGGCTTATTACGAAATTGAGACAAATGGTTACTTGCATTCAACAGTGTTTGAGTTCATGTTTTATCTACTTGAATATATTCCGCCAAATAAAAGAGAATAAGTTAAAATTGCTCCCAAGGTCCCAAATACAGTTCTTCTTTTCAGATTGACCAAACCCCATACTGTCATGCATACTTTTTCATCCGTGACATGTAGAATCCATTGGAATGAAGTATTAGACTCGGTACCAAAATTCATCAACATCCTTACGTTTGCTTTCAACATTGAGAATGCATGAGAGACCATTGAAGCTGTTAATACTGAAGCCAAAAAATTTAAGAGGCTTATTACGAAATTGAGACAAATGGTTACTTGCATTCAACAGTGTTTGAGTTCATGTTTTATCTACTTGAATATATTCCGCCAAATAAAAGAGAATAAGTTAAAATTGCTCCCAAGGTCCCAAATACAGTTCTTCTTTTCAGATTGACCAAACCCCATACTGTCATGCATACTTTTTCATCCGTGACAAGTAGAATCTATTGGAATGAAATGTTAGAATCTACCAGAATTCGTCGACTTCCTTACGTTTACATTGAGAATATGAGAGACCATTGAAGCTTTTAATACTAAAGCCAAAAATTTAAGAAGCTTTATTACAAAATTGAGATAAATGGTTTCCTTGAATTCATGTTTCATCTACTTGAATATATTCCATCAAATAAAAGAGAATAAGTTAAAATTGCTCCCAAGGTCCCAAATACAATACTTCTCTTTAGACTGACAAAACGCCATGCAGTCATGCATATTTTCTCATCAGTGACACATAGAATCCATTGGAATAAATTCTTAGACTCGGTACCAAAATTCATCAACTTCCTTACTTTTGCTTTCTACATTGAGAATGCATGAGAGACCATTGAAGCTGCTAATATTAAAATAAAAAATTTAAGAATCTTTATTACGAAACTGAGATAAATGGTTTCCTTCAATTCAGTCGGGTTTGAGTTGATGTTTTATTTACTTGAATATTGTAGTGTTTTAGGGGCCTTAATATAAGATGCAGATGTTCACGAAAACATATTTATTCACAAATCAAAATCACGTTATATGTACATTTTTTAAGCTTGAAATTATTGTTCTGATGTTCTTAACCCTAAAACAGAATTCTCTCTGTCTGGTGTTGCCAGATTCCAATTGATACAGAGTTCTTTTATTCTGGCTGTTGCCAGATACATTACAAATATATTCCATAAAAAAAAGAGAATAAGTTAAAATTGCTCCCAAGGTCACAAATACAGTACTTCTCTTCAATGAAACCCCATGCTGTCATGCATACTTTCTCATTTGTGACGCGTACATCCCATTGGAATGAAATGTTAGATTCTACCAGAATTAGTTGACTTCCTTACGTTCGCTTTCAACATTGAGAATATGAGAGACCATTGAAGCTGTTAATAATAAAGCCAAAAATTTAAGAAGCTTTATGACAAAATTGCGATAAATGACTTCTTTGAATTCAACAGTGTTTGATTTCATGTTTCATCTACTTGAATATATTTCATCAGATAAAATAGAATAAGTTAAAATTGCTCCCAAGGTCCCAAATACAGTACTTCTCTTCAATGAAACTCTATGCAGTCATGCACACTCTCTCATCAGTGACACGTAGAATCCATTGGAATGATTCTTAGACTTGGTACCAAAGTTCATCAACTTCCTTACTTTTGCTTTCTACATTGAGAATACAAGAGAGACCATTGAAGCTGAAAATACTAAAGCGAAAAAATTTAAGAGGCTTATTACGAAACTGAGATAAATGGTTTCCTTCAATTCAGTCGGGTTTGAGTTGATGTTTTATTTACTTGAATATATTCCATAAAAAAAAGAGAATAAGTTAAAATTGCTCCCAAGGTCCCAAATACAGTACTTCTCTTCAATGAAACCCCATGCAGTCATGCATACTTTCTCATCAGTGACACGTAGAAGCCGTTGGAATGAAGTGTTAGACTGGGTGCAAAATTCATCAACTTCCTTACTTTTGCTTTCTACATTGAGAATACAAGAGAGACCATTGAAGCTGAAAATACTAAAGCGAAAAAATTTAAGAGGCTTATTACGAAACTGAGATAAATGGTTTCCTCGAATTCAACTATAAGTTCATGTTTCATTTACTTGAATATATTCCATCAAATAAAAGAGAATAAGTTAAAATTGCTCCCAAGGTTCCCAAATACAGTACTTCTCTTCAATGAAACCCCATGTTGTCATGCATACTTTCTCATTTATGACACGTAGAATACATTAGAATGAAATGTTAGATTCTACCAGATTTCGTCGACTACTTTACGTTCGCTTTCAACAGTGAGAATATGAGAGACCATTGAAGCTGTTAATAATAAAGCCAAAAATTTAAGAAGCTTTATTACAAAATTGCGATAAATTGTTTCTTTGATTTCAACAGTGTTTGATTTCATGTTTCATCTTCTTGAATATATCCCATCAAATAAAAGAGAATAAGTTAAAATTGCTCCCAAGGTCCCAAATACAGTACTTCTCTTCAGATTGATGAAACCCCATGCAGTCATGCATACTTTCTCATCAGTGACACGTAGAATCCATTGAAATGAATTCTTAGATTCGGTACCAAAGTTCATCAACTTCCTTACTTTTGCTTTCTACATTGAGAATACATGAGAGACCATTGAAGCTGTTAATACTAAAACCAAAATATTTAAGAGGCTTATTACGAAGCTGTGATAAATGGTTTCCTCGAATTCAACTATAAGTTCATGTTTCATTTACTTGAATATATTCCATCAAATAAAAGAGAATAAGTTAAAATTGCTCCCAAGGTCCCAAATACAGTACTTCTCTTCAGATTGACGAAACCCCATGCAGTCATGCACACTTTCTCATCAGTGACACGTAGAAACCTTTGAAATGAAGTGTTGGACTCGGTACCGAATTCCGTCAATTTCCTTACGTCCCCTTTCAACATTGAGAATGCTTCAGAAACCTTCGAAGCTGTCAACACTATAGCCAAAAAATTCAAAAGACTCAATAAGGAATGGAAATAAAGGGCTGTCTTGAATTCGTCCGTGTAGATCTTGCTGGGATGTAAAGCGTTCGCCAGACCATAATAAATCATAAAAGCATTGTATACCAGCGATAAAAATATCGGAGCTCCCATAACAGCTTCCACGGTATTTGCCGTAAAACTCAACTGGCAATACATAGTCGAAAGCTGATTGTAATGCTTTGTAGGAGATCTTTTCGTCAACACGTTAAAACTGCAAACAGCTTTTTGGAGATCCCAACAAGCTTTGACATAATAAATAGCAATTAAATATATCGGCATATTTGTTATAATGGCTGAGTCTATTAAGTATAACACAATCATTAAACTTTTCCAAATTTTTACTTCCGCCACATATCCAAACAGAGGTAAGGATAAAAATCTATCTTGCAGGGCTTCTCTGAAAATTAATGCTGTTACTGAAAAATACAAAGAAGCCATTATCAAAATCCAAACTACGATCCATACTGGAGTTTCATTCTTCGATGACAAATGTCTCACAATAATCTGCAGTGTTTTTGACAGCGACAAAAGTTTGTCTATATTTGCGCACAAATAATTACGATTCATAAAGTGCAGTAATACATTGAAAAGAAATATTGCATCCGCTTTAGAATATCGATTTCCGTGTAAGAATTCTATAAGAAGAATCGCAATCATCCACGCAAGCATTGCAGAATTGAATAATAAGTTAGAAATATTCGATAAAATGTAGGATACAATTCGATTTCGAGTTTTATATTTTATCCGAAATCCTTTGAATATCACGCATAAGTGAAATGCATGAAACACAAATTTATAAGTATCCTTTTCCCTAAAACCTTTACAAACAGGCTTAACTTTCGCCATTTTAAAGAATGATAGATGAAGGAATGTAGATGTTGCCAGTATCAACTAAAAATAGTTTTAATTCAATAGATGAAACTGATTTATGATGAAATTCAACACATATTCAATTAGGGATATCTTGTGCTTTATTTTTTTCAATTAAACATGTTATTTATCGCTTTCAGACATGTAAAATGTCAGGTATTACAGCATAGTTCTAATACTAACGAAGAGATCTTCCTTTTCTACACCAAATCGAAGAGTCATTCTAATATTAATCTGCAGATAGTAGTTTCAGATCTTGCTATTTTATGCGCTGCGCTGCTTGGAGAAGATTTTGTCGATTATTGCAAAAAGGAACCAATGAAAGGAAGAAAAAATTACACCTGTTCAATAAAAGTAATATTTTAATGGAAAGTAATAATCTTTAAAGTGTTTCCATAGCATTTTATTTGTAAGAAAAGATGTATGCTTTTTATATGTTACTTTAAAAGGTAATAGGGTAATGTATTTTTCATTAACCCTATATGCTAATCAGCGGTGTACAAATAGAGTCTTTGTTAGATGTAGTTTCACATCGAAAATTTAAACTAATATTTTCGTTTTCATTACGTTAAAACTCTTTTGCGTGTAATGCGAATTTAGTGTTATATCCATATTAGATAAAGAATAATAGTTAGGTTATGGAAGAAAACAGTAAAGTTTGAAATGTTGAGTTTATCGAGACAATCGATCTTTGGTCCACAACTTTGTAGATTCGCTTACATAGTGCCATAAAGGCTCAAAAGAGCTAGCCAATCAGAGGTGTTAAGAGTATTATACCACGTGGTAATGATAACAACAGACATTATGTTATGTAAAGTAGTTATGAAAGATTATTTAAGGTGAGCAAAAATTAAGTTGTGTTTTCGTGGTTGACAAAAATTGCCAGAACTAAAAGACTTTTCAACAAAGGTTGTCATTTTAAGTGTAGAATCGCCAGATATTTAGTTTACAGTATAATTATCATTAAGTTGGTTAGTTCAGTTAAACTATCATTACATTTTGTAAAATTTATTTAGTAGTTAATTATTTGTACTATTAGCAGTGGCATGCGGTCCATATAGGCAGGGTGTGCACTGGACACCCTGGCAAAATTATGAGGGACAGTAATTTTCTGCACCTATGTCTACCTATCTTTATATGGTATATAATAAATATTATTTATAATATATTCAAATATTATGTTGATTTGCTTGCTTGTATTCCCGCAGTGCGTGCGATACTAGGTGCTGCACCACGTAGCGCGCAAACGAACATAGGAAGTTCTGATGTGTACGCACTGCGCACTAAATTGAAAACCAAGCTTTATATGTATGGGCTACTGGAGAAGAATAGCATACTATGGCACTGAGGCAAGTGCAGCTATTTTTCCTGCACTTGGCATTCAGAATCATCCGAAGGTACGGTTTATTAAGCGTTGTATTAGAGCGGGGACTTACGTGCTGAAGCTCTTTTGGTTTTTTAACTGATTAGCTGGCCCTACGATTTTGCAGACGGTTAATGTTTAAATTTATATATTGTACGATTTTGTTTTCATGGAAATATAAAAAAAGTATTTCATCAATATAAAGTGAAATGTTTTAGTGTGGTAAACTAATTTCGGTGATGTATTCTATTTATTGAAATAATTAGCTGAAAAACAATGTTGTTTTGTTTTAAAGAAATGAATTTTAACAGAACAGTCCCAATTTTACCATTCATTGTGTCTTACAGACATTATATAAGTTATATTATGTAACAACATATCCCTGGTTTTGTTTTTAAAAATTGTCAAGATATTTTTAGCAGAATACATGATTTACAAATGTTAAAAACAATTAATAAATATAATTTAATCCACTGACCGAATAAGAAATAGTTCGCTTTCTTGTGCCAGCGTGCAGTGAAATCCTCTGCACGTGGAATAGACGTTCGGTTTGTCGGCACCAATGAGCATCCGGATGAGGCACCTCAGCGGCGGGCGCCATGTAGTCCTACGTTTGCTGAACATATAAGTTTTTCGTGGAAGCCCGAAGCGTTGCTTTTTCGGAGCCGATATGACACCGTGCAACAAAAAACATGATTTTTGCTTCAGTGATAGTAGAATTCTCATAAGTTTAGCTGTTTTTATAGTTATAACTCGACTACTAGCAGGTAAATATTTTATTTATTGTATTCTTTAAATTTATATTCATAATAAATAACCCGTTTCAGAAAGGAGAACTTTGATGTCTCAATAATTAAAGATTTATTGGAAAATCCATGTTCTCTGCACACCCTGCATGAAAACCTACCGCACGCCACTGACTAGTAGTTAAATATTTTGAAGCCCAGTGGCGTTGGGGTAGGCGATGGGGAAGATTGACTCAGCCTTTCATCCCTTCAGTGGGTAGTCAAACTGAGGACCAAGTATGCTTGTGATTGAAACACTGGGGGTGTGTAAACTTAAACTCCAATTCCTGTATTAGTGTTCCAGTAACCAGCCAGTTATTCCTTTCTCTTATTTTTATTCACTAAACACCACACACAAACAAATTAACAAAAAAACACTGATATTTTATCTTGATGGATCCACAACTTTCAACACGTTCATCACGGAATCCAAAAACCTTAAGAATAGTTTTTTCCCCATCGGAAAGGGAAGGAGGAAGAAAAATCCCTTGTCAGGGAAAACGAAAGTCGGGACAGGAGGTTCTGCGTAAGGTAGACCACCTAACCGGAATATAAACTTCACACCCCAGGGCTCTTGGTCTCGGAAACGGAGAATGGCACCTTAGACCCAATGCGCCGAGGTGTTTAGTTTTTAGTTAAGTATTTGTTATACGTAGAAATGTCGTAAAGTTTGAATTGTCACAGAGTAAAAAAAACCTAGATTATTTGGATAAAATTTATTTATTTTTATGTACATAATATTATAAATGGAGACTAAAATATGTGACTAAATTCAAAGCACTTTGTTTTAAAAAACGCCTAAAAGTTCTAAGAAAACAAGCAATTATTTCAACAAGCGCAAAATTCAATTGAAGTCTGTATGAATTGGTGACAGCATGGAGGAGTTCTTTTCGTGATATTGTCTCAATTGGCCTTGGAACAAGTCTGAAGCCGCTCTTTGAAGGAATCTCTCCTCTTTTCCAATTTCAGGCAAGCCTGAGGGGTGAAGAAACAACAAATGCGACTGAAGTCGAGGCCGAAGTAGAGCTTCATCTGATGTCTGGCAGAGTTGAGGATCTTTGTTTTAAAAAACACCTAAAAGTTTCACGAAAACAAGCAATTATTTCAACAAGGGCAGTTCATTCGATGAAAATTCAATTGAAGTCTCTATGAAATGGTAAAAGCATGAAAAAGTGTTTTTCGTGATATTGTCTCAATTGTCCCTGGAACAAGCCTGAAGCCGTTCTTTGAAGGAATCTCTCCTCTTTTCCGATTTCAGCCAAGCTCGAGCGGTGAAGAAACAATAAATGCGACTGAAGTCGACGCCGAAGAAGCGCTTCACCTGATGTCTGGCAGAGTCGAGGCTCAGCAAGTGCTTGCCGCAAGCTTTCTCGTAGACCATCTCGAAATCGCCGAACTTGGAGATGTTTTGTTCCAGATATTTTATGATGGTCGCTGCAGAAGTGTCTAGGATGAGTATTAAGGAATCAGGTTTCATGTGTTGCAGAGCTTCCTGGAAAAGAATGTGTACATTGTAAACAAATTTAGTAGCCGTATTGATATATTCTTAAGTATTGTGCGTTTGTAAAGGCATAACTTTCAGAATTTTAATCATTTATGAAGGACAGGCATGCCCAGCCTACGTTTTGCGGCCCAATTGAAGTTTTCAACTGTCTATATAGTTTTAGTCATTTTGACAATATACAATTGAAATATAGAATTTTAGTTGTTAATGTTTTCAATAATAAATATCACATATTATGTACATTAAGACTTGATATTAACCAACCTAAACCTGGTGTTTGAATAGGGTTGGACAAGTTACGTTGAAATTTCAGTGTTTTAGAATAGTCTGTCAATCGGCCATTACTTATACAACTACTACTTGGAACTACTTATCGCTGCGAATCATTTTTTTTTTCCAAATTAAACCTGGTAAAAACAAAGTGTCGTAGCAGGTTGCTTGATAAAAACATGACCAATCAGCTACGATGCGCGTCGACTATATTATCCGTTGATATTAACAAAATCTCGAGTGAAATACAAAAGCAAATCTCACACTAATTTTATAATAATACATCTGGAAGTGCTTGTGAATAAACTACAATATATATTTATAGTGTAAATATAATAATAATATTTTAACTCCCTTGATTAGGGAGGAAGGTAAGGTGGTGGAGTATTAACAAAATCTCGAGTAAAATACAAAAACGAATCTCACACTAATTTTAAAATAATACACGTGGTAGTGCCTGGGAATAAACAACATATATATTTATAATATAAATATAATAATAATATTTTTACTCCCATGATTAGGGAGGAAGGTAAAGGTGTTGGGGTATTAACAAATCTCGAGTAAAATACAAAAACGAATTCTCACACTAATTTTAAAATAATACATGTGGTAGTGCCTGGGAATAAACAAAAACATATATATTTTATAATATAAATATAATAATAATATTTTTACTCCCATGATTAAGGAGGAAGGTAAGGTGTTGGGGTATTAACAAAATCTCGAGTAAAAAGTAAAATACAAAAACGAATCTCACAACTTTAAAATAATACATGTGGTAGTGCTTGGGAATAAACAACAATATATATTTATAGTATAAATATAATAATAATATTTTTATCCCATGATTAAGGAGGAAGGTAAGGTGTTGGGGTATTAACAAAATCTCGAGTAAAATACAAAAAAACGAATCTCACACTAATTTTAAAAATAATACATGAGGTAATTGCCTGGGAATAAACAACAATATATATTTATAATATAAATATAATAATAATATTTTTACTCCCATGATTAAGGAGGAAGGTAAGGTGTTGGGGTATTAACAAAATTTCGAGTAAAATACAAAAAAGTAGATTTCTTGGCATCTAGATTTTACGGTTTTTTTTTCAATGTATTTTTATTATATAAAAAATTAAATATATTTGCAAATTTTTGACAACGTTAGAGGTATCTGGCATTTTAAAATAAAAAAAAATTATTATTTAAAAAAATTCTTTTATCTTGATTTAAAATAAAATATATTGCTCTTAGTATCATAATTGAAGTTTAGACAGATTAAAAAGATAATTAGCTTCTATTTGATACAAACAATAAGTTTCTAATTCACAAATTTCTAAAATTATTTTAATGCTGAAATAAATTTATATTTATTTTAGAGTATATAGTTTTTGTTATTTTAATGTGTTGTTTTTATATAAAAAAGTAAGTGTACCTATGAAGTTTGGTAACTTTAGAGTTACCTAACATTTCAAAATTTAAAAAAAAAGTGAAAAACTGTAAATAAATTTTGAAAAATTGCCTTCATCTTGCTTTAAAATAAAATATATTGCTCTAAGTAACTTTGAGAATTACCCAGAATTAAAAAGATAATTAGTTTCTATTTGGCATAAAAAATTAGTTTCTAATTTATAAATTTCTAAAATTGTTTTGCAGGTAAGGATATTGCTATTAATTTTACTGTATATATTTTTTGTCATTTTAATGCATTGGTTTTATATAAAAATCTAAGTGTACTTACGAAATTGGACAAATTTAGAGGTATCTAGCATTTTAAAATTTAAAAAAAGTGAAAAACTGTAAAGAAATTTAAAAAAATTGCTTTCATCTTCCTTTAAAATAAAATATTTTGCTCTTAGTAACTTTGAGAATTACTCATAATTAAAAAGATAATTAGTTTCTATTTGGCATAAAAAATTAGTTTCAAAATTTACAAATTTCTAAAGTTATTTTACGGGTAAGGAGATTTCTATAGTCTTTTAATATATATTTTATGTGTTTTATAAATGTATTGTGTCATATCACAAAACTAACTATATTCCCAAAGATCGACACATTTAGAGATATTTGATATTTTAAACTTAAAAAGAAAAGAAAAATAAAAAACTGTAAAGAAAATTTAAAAACTTGCTTTCATCTTCCTTTAAAATAAAATATTTTGCTTTAAGTAACTTTGAAAATTACCTAGAATTAAAAAGATAATTAGTTTCTATTTGGCATAAAAATTAGTTTCTAATTTACAAATTTCTGAAATTGTTTTGCAGGTAAGGAGATTTCTATTTATTTTAGTGTATATATTTTTTGTTATTTTAATGCATTGGTTTTATATAAAAAAAATCTAAGTGTACTTACGAAGTTTGACAAATTTAGAGGTATCTAACAATTTAAAATTTAAAAAAAGTGAAAAACTGTAAAGAAATTTAAAAACTTGCTTTCATTTTCCTTTAAAATAAAATATTTTGCTTTAAGTAACCTTGAGAATTACTCATAATTAAAAAGATAATTAGTTTCTATTTGGTATAAAATATTAGTTTCTAATTTACAAATTTCTAAAATTATTTTACGAGTAAGGAGATTTCTTATAGTTTTTTAATATATACTTTATATGTTTTATAAATGTATTGTGTAATATCACAAAATTATATTCCCAAAGATCGACACATTTAGAGATATTTGATATTTTAAACTTTAAAAAAAATGAAAAAATGTAAAGAAAATTTAAAAACTTGCTTTCATTTTCTTTTAAAATAAAATATTTTGCTCTAAGTAACTTTGAGAATTACACAGAATAAAAAAATAATTAGTTTCTATTTGGCATAAAAAATTAGTTTCTAATTTACAAATTTCTAAAATTGTTTTGCAGGTAAGGAGATTTCTATTTATTTTACTGTATACATTTTTTGTTATTTTAATGCATTGGTTTTATATAAAAAAAAATCTAAGTGTACTTACGAAGTTTGACAAATTTAGAGGTATCTAACAATTTAAAATTTAAAAAAAGTGAAAAAAATGTAAAGTAATTTTGAAAAGTTGCCTTCATTTTGCTTTAAAATGAAAAATATTGCTCTTAGTAACTTTGGGAATTACCCAGAATTAAAAAGATAATTAGTTTCTATTTAATATAAAATATTAGATTCTAATTTACAAATTTCTAAAATTATATTGCGGCTAAGTAGATTTCTACTTATTTTTGAGTATATATTTTATGTGCTTTAAAAACGTATTGTTTCATTTAACAAAACTAACTATATTCACAAAGTTAGACAAATTTAGAAATACTTGATCTTTTAAACTTTAAAAAAAAGTTAAAACCTTTTAAGAAAATTTTAAAACATTGCCTCCATCTTGCTTAAAATAGACACATTGCTCTTATTAACACAATTGAGGTTTACACAGAACATAAAAGATACTTAGTTTCAATTTGAAATACAAAATTAGTTTCTAAGTTACAAATTTCTAAAATTATTTTCATGCTGAAATAAATTTATATTTATTTTAGAGTATATAATTTTGTTATTTTAATGTATTGTTTTATACAAAAAATAAGTACACTTACGAAGTTTGATAACTTTAAAGGTACCTAACATTTTAAAATTTAAAAAAAGTGAAAAACTGTAAAGGAATTTTAAAAAATTGCTTTCATCTTCCTTTAAAATAAAATATATTCTTGTAAGTAACTTTGATAATTACCCAGAATTAAAAAGGTAATTAGTTTCTATTTGGCATAAAAATTAGTTTCTAATTTACAAATTTCTAAAATTGTTTTGCAAGTAAGGAAATTTCTATTTATTTTACTGTATATATTTTTTGTTATTTTAATGCATTGGGTTTATGTAAAAAAATCTAAGTGTACTTACGAAGTTTGACAAATTTAGAGGTATCTAACATTTTAAAATTAAAAAAAAAGTGAAAAACTGTAAAGAAATTTAAAAAAATTGCTTTCATCGTGCTTTAAAATAAAATATATTGCTCTTAGTAACTTTGAGAATTACTCATAATTAAAAAGATAATTAGTTTCTATTTAATATAAAAATTATATTCTAATTTACAAATATCTAAAATTATATTGCGGATAAGTAGATTTCTATTTATTTTTAAATATATATTTTATGTGTTTTAAAAACGGATTGTTTCATATAACTAAACTAACCATATTAACAAAGTTAGACAAATTTAGAGATACTTGATCTTTTAAACTTTAAAAAAAAGTTAAAACCTGATAAAAAAAATTTTAAAACATTGCCTCCATCTTGCTTTAAAATAGATACATTGCTCTTAGTAGCGCAATAGATGTTTACATAGAACATAAAAGATACTTAGTTTCTATTTGACATACAAAATTAGTTTCTAATTTACAAATTTCTAAAATAATTTTGATGGTGAAAGAAATTTATATTTATTTTAGAGTATATATTTTTTGTTATTTTAATTATTGCTTTTATAAAAAAAAAATGCACTTAGGAAGTTTGATAACTTTAGAGGTACCTAACATTTCAAAATTCTAAAAAATGTGAAAAACTGTAAAGAAATTTTAAAAAATTGCCTTCATCTTGCTTTAAAATAAAATATATTGCTCTTGGCAACTTTGAGAATTACTCATAATTAAAATGATAATTAGTTTTTATTTAATATAAAAAATTAGATTTTAATTTAAAAAAAAATTTCTAAAATTATATTGCGGCTTAGTAGATTTCTATTTATTTTTGAGTATATATTTTAAAACACATAAAATATACAGTGTTTTAAAAACGCAGTGTTTCGTATAACAAAACTAACAATATTCACAAAGTTAGACAAATTTAGAGATACTTGATCTTTTAAACTTTAAAAAAAAATTTAAAACCTGATAAGAAAATTTTAAAACATTGAATCCATCTTACTTTAAAGTAGACACATTGCTCTTAGTAACACAATTAAGGTTTACACAGAACATAAAAGATACTTTATTTCTGTTTTCTATACAAAATTAGTTTCTAATATACAAATTTCTAAAAATATTTTGAGGATAAAAAAATTTCTGTTTATTTTAGTGAATATATTTATGCTTTTTAAAAAATGGTTTTTTTTATAACAAAACTAAATACATTTACATAGTTCATCAATTTTAAAGGTATCTGACATTTTAAAATAAAATATGTTATGAACTGTTACGAAAATAAAGAAATGCCTTCATATTGCCTTTAAATATAATATATTGCTCTTAATAACATAATTGATGTTTTTAAAAAATGTAGTTTTTCATATAACAATATACGCTTAAAGAATTCATCAACTTTCAAGGTATCTGGCACTTTAAAATTTTAAAAAATGTTGAAAATTCTTAAGATATTGAAAAAACTTGCCTTTAACTTGCCTTAATATACAATATATTGTTCTTAGTAACGTAACTGAAGTTTTTTAAAAACTGTAGTTTTTCATATAACAAAATTATATACACTTGCAAAATTAATCAACTTTAGAGGGATCTAGCATTTTAAAATTTAAAAAAAAAGTTAAAAACTCGTAATATATTAAAAAAAATTGCCTTCTTCTTGCCTTAAAATATAATATAATACTCTTAGTAACATAACTGAGGTAATTTTCAAAAATGTAGTTTTTTATATAACAAAACTATATACACTTACAAAATTTATCAACTTTAGAGAGATCTGGCATTTTTAAATAAAAAAAAATAGTTAAAAACTCGTAAGATATTGAAAAATATTGTCTTCATCTTGCCTTAAAATATAATATATTACTCTTAGTAATATAACTGGGGTTTTTTTAAAAATGTAGTTTTTCACTTAAGAAAACTATATATATTTACAAAATTCCTCAACTTTAGAGGGCTGACATTTTAAAATTAAAAAAAATGTTGAAGACTTGTAAGATATTGAAAAAAATTGCCTTCAACTTGCCTTAAAATATAATATATTGCTGTTAGTAATATAACCAAGGTTTTTTTAAAAAATGTAGTCTTTCATGTAACAATACTATATACACTTACAAAATTCATCAAATTTAAGAGGATCTGGCATTTTAAAATTTAAAAAAAAGTTAAAAACTCGTAAAAAATTGAAAAATATTGCGTTTATCTAGCCTTAATATATAATATATTACTCTTAGTAACATCACTGAGGTTTTTTAAAAAATGTAGTTTTCATATCACAAAATTATATACACTTGCAAAATTCATCAACTTTAGAGGGATCTTGCATTTTAAAATTTAAAATAAAGTTAAAAACTCGTAAGAAAGTGAAAAAAATTGCCTTTATCTTGATTTAAAATATAATATATTCCTCTTAGTAACATAATTTAGGTTTTCTAAAAAATGTAGTTTTTCATATAATAAAACTATATACGCTTACAACATTTATGAACTTTAGAGGTATCTGCCATTTTAAAATTAAAAAAAAGATAAAAACTCGTAAAATATTGAAAAATATTGCCTTCAACTTGCCTTAAAATATAATATATTGCTCTTAGTAACATAACTGAGGTTTTTTAAAAAACGTAGTTTTTCATATTACAAAATTATATACACTTACAAAATTTATCAGCTTTCGAGGGATCTGATATTTTAAAATTAAAAAAAAAGTTAAAAAATTGCAAGATATTGAAAAACATTTCCTTCCAGCTGCCTTAAAATATAATATATTGCTCTCAACATAGGTTCTTTTTTTAAATGTAATTTTTCATATAATAAAATTATATACACTTACAAAATTCATCAACTTTAGAGAGATCTGGCATTTTAAAATTTAAAAAAAATTTAAAAACTCGTAAGATATTGAAAACTTTTCCCTTCATCTTGCCTTAAAATATAATATATTACTCTTAGTAACATCACTAAGGTTTTTTAAAAATGTAATTTTTCTTATAATATAACTATATACACTTACAAAATTGATCAACTTTAGAGGGATCTGGCATTTTAAAACTAAAAAAAAAGTTAAAAACTCGTAAGATACTGAAAAAATTGCCTTCAACTTGTCTTAAAATATAATATGTTGCTGTTAGTAACATAACTGAGGTTTTTTTTTTCAAAACGTAGTTTTTCATATAACAAAATTATATAGACTTACAAAATTTATCAAATTTAAGGGTATCTGGCATTTTAAAATTTAAAAAGAAAAGTTAAAAACTCGTAAGATATTGAAAAAAAGTGTCTGCAACTTGCCTTAAAATATAATATATTGCTTTTAGTAACATAGCTGAAATTTAAAAAAAATGTAATTTTTCATATAAAAAAGCAATATACACTTACAAAACTCATCAACTTTAGAGATATCTGGCATTTTAAAATTTTAAAAAAGTTAAAAACTCGTAAAGTATTGAAAAATACTGCCTTTATCTAGCCTTAAAATATAATATATTACTCTTAGTAACATCACTGAGGTTTTCTTAAAAATGTAGATTTTATATAACAAAACTATATACAATTACAAAATTCATCAACTTTAGTGGATTTAGCATTTTAAAATTTAAAAAGAAAAGTTAAAATCTCGTAAGATATTAAAAAAAGTGCCTTCAAATTGACTTAAAATATAATATATTGCTTTTAGTAACATAACTGAGGTTTTTTAAAAAATGTAGTTTTTCATATAACATAACTATATACACTTGCAAAATTCATCAACTTTAGAGGGATCTAGCATTTTAAAATTTAAAATAACGTTAAAAACTTGAAAGATATTGAAAAAAAGTGTCTGCAACTTGCCTTAAAATATAATATATTGCTCTGAACATAGGTTTTTTTTTAAATGTAGTTTTTCATATAACAAAACTATATACAATTACAAAATTCATCAACTTTAGTGGATCTAGCATTTTAAAATTTAAAAAGAAAAGTTAAAAACTGGTAAGATATTGAAAAATGTGCTTTCAAATTGACTTAAAATATAATATATTGCTTTTAGTAACATAACTGAAGTTTAAAAAAAATGTAATTTTTCATATAAAAAAGCTATATACACTTATAAAACTCATCAACTTTAGATTTATATAGAATTTTAAAATTTTAAAAAAGTTAAAAACTCGTAAAATATTGAAAAGTATTGCCTTCATTTAGCCTTAAAATATAATATATTACTCTTAGTAACATCACTGAGGTTTTCTTAAAAATGTAGTTTTTCATATAACAAAACTATATACAATTACAAAATCGATGAACTTTAGATGAATCTAGCATTTTAAAATTTAAAAAGAAAAGTTAAAAACTCGTAACATATTGAAAAAAGTGCCTTCAAACTGATTTAAAATATAACATATTACTCTGAGTAACGTAACTGAGGTTTTTTAAAAAATGTAGTTTTCCATATAACAAAACTATATACACTTGCAAAATTCATCAACTTTAGAGGGATCTGGCATTTTAAAATTTAAAAAAAAAGTTAAAAACTCGTAAGATATTGAAAAATATTTTCTTCGTCCTGCCTTAAAATATAATATATTCCTCTTAGTAACACAACTGAGGTTTTCTAAAAAATGTAGTTTTTCATATAACAAAACTATATACGCTTACAAAATTCATCAACTTTAGAGAGATCTGACATTTTAAAATGTAAAAAAAGTTAAAAACTTGAAAGATATTGAAAAAATTACTTTCAACTTACCTTAGAATATAACATATTGCTCTTAGTAACATAATTCAGGTTTTTAAAAAATGTAGTTTTTCATATAACAAAACTATATATATTTACAAAATTCATTAACTTTAGAGGGATCTGGCATTTTAAAATTAAAGAAGTTAAAAACTCGTAAGATATTGAAAAATATTGTCTTCATCTTGCCTTAAAATATAATATATTCCTCTTAGTAACATAACTGAGGTTTTTTTAAAAAATGTAGTTTTTCATATAACAAAACTATATACGCTTACAAAATTTATGAACTTTAGAGGTATCTGGCATTTTAAAATTAAAAAAATGTTAAAAACTCGTAAGATATTGAAAATTATTGACTCCAACTTACCTTAAAATATAATATATTACTCTTAGTACTATAACTGAGGTTTATATAAAAATGTAATTTTTCATATAACAAAGCTATATACACTTACAAAATTCATTAACTTTAGAAGAATCTGGTATTTTAAAATTTAAAAAAAAAGTTAAAAACTCGTAAAATAGTAAAAACATTGCTTTTATCTTGCTTTAAAATACAATATATTCCTCTTAGTAACATAATTTAGGTTTTCTAAAAAATGTAGTTTTTCATATAACAAAACTATATATACTTACAAAATTCATTAATTTTCAAGGGATCTGACATTTTAAAATTTTTAAAAAGTTAAAAACTCATAAGATATTTTAAAAAATTGCCTTAACTTGACTTAAAATATAATATATTGCTCTTAGTAACATAACCGAGGTTTTTTAAAAAATGTAGTTTTTCATATAGCAAAACTATATACGCTTACAAATTTTATGAAATTTATAGAGATCTGGCATTTTAAAGTAAAAAAAAAGTTAAAAACTCGTAATATATTGAAAAAAATTGCTTTCCTCTTGCCTTAAAATATAATATATTACTCTTAGTAACATAATTTATGTTTTCTAAAAAATGTAATTTATCATATAACAAAAGTATATATACTTACAAAATTCATTAATTTTCAAGGGATCTGACATTTTAAAAAAAAGTTAAAAACTCATAAGATATTGAAAAATATTGCCTTCAAATTGACTTAAAATATAATATATTGCTCTTAGTAACATAACCGAGGTTTTTTAAAAAATGTAGTTTTTCATATAGCAAAACTATATACGCTTACAAAATTCATCAACTTTAGAGGGATCTCCAATTTAAAATTTAAAAAAATGTAAAAAAAAATTGCAAGATATTGAAAAACATTTGCTTCAACCTGCCTTAAAATATAAAATATTTTTCTTAGTAACATAACTGAGGTTTTTTTTAATGTAGTTTTTTCTAAAGCAAAACTATATACACTTACAAAATTCATCAGCTTTAGAGGGATCTGGTATTTTTAAAATTTTAAAAAAGTTAAAAACTCGTAAAATATTGAAAAGTATTGCCTTCATTTAGCCTTAAAATATAATATATTACTCTTAGTAACATCACTGAGGTTTTTTTTTTTAAATGTAGTTTTTCATGTAACAAAACTATATACAATTACAAAATTTATCAACTTTAGAGGGATCTGACACTTTAAAATTTTAAAAAAAGTTAAAAACTCGTAAGATATTAAAAAAGTGCCTTCAAATTGCCTTAAAATATAATATATTCCTCTTAGTAACATTACTGAGGTTTTCTACAAAATGTAGTTTTTCATATAACAAAACTATATACGCTTACAAAATTCATCAACTTTACATTAATCTGGCATTTTAAAATTTTAAAAAAAGTTAAAAACTCGTAAGATATTAAAAAAAGTGCCTTCAAATTGACTTAAAATATAATATATTCCTCTTAGTAACATAACTGAGGTTTTTTAAAAAATGTAGTTTTTCATATAACAAAACTATATACGCTTACAAAATTTATGAACTTTAGATTAATCTGGCATTTTAAAATTAAAAAAAAAAAGTTAAAAACTCGTAAGATATTGAAAAATATTTAATCCATCTAGCCTTAAAATATAATATATTACTCTTAGTACCATAACTGGGGTTTATTTAAAAATGCAATTTTTCATTTAACAAAGCTATATACACTTACAAAATTCATCAACTTTAGAGAGATCTGGCATTTTAAAATTTAAAAAAAGTTAAAAACTCTTAAGATATTGAAAAAAGTGCCTTCAAATTGATTTAAAATATAATGTGTTGCTCTTAGTAACATAACAGAGGTTTTTTAAAATATGTAGTTTTTCATATAATAAAACAATATATACTTATAAAATTCATCAACTTTAGAGGGATCTGGCATTTTAAAATTAAAAAAAAATTAAAAACTCGTAAGATATTGAAAAAATTTGCTTCAAACTGCCTTAAAATATAATATATTTTTCTTAGTAACGTAACTGAGGTTTTTTTAAAATATGTAGTTTTTCATATAACAAAACTATATACACTTTCAAAATTCATCCTCTTTAGAGGGATATAGCATTTTAAAATTAAAAATTGAAAAACTCGTAAAATATTGAAAAATATTGCGTTCATCTAGCCTTAAAATATAATATAATACTTTTAGTAACATCACTGGGGTTTTTTTTAAATGTAGGTTTTCACATAACAAAACTATATACACTTACAAAATTTATCAACTTTAGAGGGACCTGGCATTTTTAAATAAAAAAAATAGTTAAAAACTCATAAAATATTGAAAAATATTGCCTTCAATTTGCCTTAATATATAATATATTACTCTTAGTAACGTAACTGAGGTTTTTTTTAAATGTAGTTTTTATATAACAAAACTATATATATTTACAAAATTCATCAACTTTAGAGGGATCTGGCATTTTAAAATTAAAAAAGAAGTTAAAAACTCGTAAAATATTGAAAAATATTGCCTTAATCTAGCCTTAAAATATAATATATTACTCTTAGTAACATCACTGAGTTTTTTTTAATGTAGTTTTTTATATGACAAAACTATATACACTTACAAAATTTATCAGCTTTCAAGGGATCTGATATTTTAAAATTAAAAAAAAAAAAAAGTTAAAAAATCGCAAGATATTGAAAAACATTTCCTTCAACTTGCCTTAAATTATAATATATTGCTCTTAACATAGATTTTTTTTTTAAGAATATAGTTTTTCATATAACAAAACTATATACACTTACAAAATTTATCAACTTTAGAGAGATCTGGCATTTTAAAATTTAAAAAAAAGTTAAAAACTCGTAAGATATTGAAAACTTTTCCCTTCATCTTGCCTTAAAATATAATATATTACTCTTAGTAATATCACTAAGGTTTTTTTAAAAATATAATTTTTCTTATAACATAACTATATATAATCACAAAATTGATCAACTTTAGAGGGATCTAGCATTTTAAAATTAAAAAAAAGTTAAAAACTCGTAAGATATTGAAAAAAATTCCCTTCAACTTGTCTTAAAATATAATATATTGCTATTAGTAACATAATTGAGGTTTTTTTTAAAAAACGTAGTTTTTCATATAACAAAATTATATAGTCTTACAAAATTTATCAACTTTCGAATGATCTTTCATTTTAAAATTTAAAATTAAAGTTAAAAACTTGAAAGATATTGAAAAAAAAGTGCTTTCAACTTGCCTTAAAATATAATATATTGCTTTTAGTAACATAAGTGAAGTTTTAAAAAATGTAATTTTTTATATAAAAAAGCTATATACACTTCAAAAATTTATCAACTTTAGAAGTATCTGGCATTTTAAAATTTTAAAACAGTTAAAAACTCTTAAAATATTGAAAAATATTGCCTTTATCTAGCCTTAAAATATAATATATTACTCTTAGTAACATCACTGAGGTTTTTTTTTTTAAATGTAGTTTTTCATGTAACAAAACTATATACAATTACAAAATTTATCAACTTTAGTGGATTTAGCATTTTAAAATTAAAAAAGAAAAGTTAAAAACTAGGGAGATTTTGAAAAAAGTGCCTTCAACTTGCCTTAAAATATAATATATTGCTCTTAGTAACATAACTGAGGTTTTTTTTAAAAAATGTAGTCTTTCATATAACATAACTAGATATAATTAAAAAATTCATCAACTTTAAAGAGATCTGGCATTTTAAAATTAAAAAGTTAAAAACTCGTAAAATACTGAAAAATATTGAGTTCATTTAGCCTTAAAATATAATATATTACTCTTAGTAACATCACTGAAGTTTTGTAACAAATGTTGGTCTTCGAATAACAAAACTATATACACTTACAAAATTCATCAACTGTAAAGGGATCTAGCATTTTAAAATTAAAAAAAAGTTAAAAACTCGTAAGATATTGAAAAATATTACCTTCATCTAGCCTTAATATATAATATATTACTCTTAGTAAAGTAATTGAGGTTTTTTAAAAAAATTATTTTTATTTCATATAATAAAGCTATATACACTTACAAAATTCACCAACTTTAAAGTGATCTGGCATTTTAAAATTAAAAAAAAATTTGAAAATGCGTAAGATATAAAAAAAACTGTCATATTTTATTACGAAATCAGAACTAAATTACGAATTTAAATTATGTACTTATTATTTTATCCATTAGTTCAGGAATTTAAGATCAACTGCGGCCATGTTTTAAAATACTCTCTAAATTAATCACGAAAACCCAAATTTATCATATAAAGGCAACAAATTATGGACATTTTAAGATATATTTTTTATCAGTAATTTCTGAAATTTAAGGCCCATGCATTATAAAATACGACCCATGCATTATAAAAACTTTCCTAATTTGTCGCGAAAATAGAACTTACTTCAAGCAATTGTCGAAACAGCTTGTTCCTCATTTCGCTGAGCAGATGGGAAAACTTCGTGACCACCAGGACGTCCGAACTCCGCAACACATCCAGAACATCTCCTCGGTTCTGCGACCGGACTAATACCGGACTCAGCTTGACCTTGTATTTGGCCATCGCTACCTCTCCCAGCTGGCCGAGTATCGATTTTGTGACTGAGTCCCACTTGCCGCTGGAGCAATCTATGATCGCCACCTGGATCTGCAAGAACTCCTGCATGCGGTCGGCTTCCGTGACTCTGCAAAGGGCTTCCACGAGGGCTACCATCTCCGCGCCCATGCCGCCCGCAATGCAGCAGATGCAGATGCCCTTGCGTTGGACTTTCACGTCGAAGAACTCTGCTTGTGCAGACATCACTTCCGAGAATATCCTAGCCGTGGAACTGGCCAAACAGGTGGAATATTCGTAAGATTTAGAGGCGTCTTGCAAACGGGAAGATACATTGACGTTTCTCAAATCCTGTAGACTGCGGAAAGGGATGTTCTTTTTAGGCTTGTCGACTTTAGTTTGTCTTCTGATCTCAGGTAGCACTTTCTTCACCAGCCTCAGTCTCTCTGGGTGCGTGACTTCATTTAAGCGTTCCGGCGTCGACTGAAAGAAGAACTCGCACAGGTCTTTGTCCAAGGTTTCCATTTTTATGTTAATGCAGAAAATGTAGCATGAAAAACGAATATGACATCTAAATTCTCTAAACGTTACGTGCTATTGTAATAAAGAAACATTCTGTCTTTTTCTAAAAATGTAAATTATTCCGCACAACTTCTTAAAAACAAACTTCTTTCGCTAGCTTCTCGCATTTACATATCCTCCTTTTATCCGAGCACCATCAATATATAGAGCTATCACATATTAGCCAGGGAAATTCCCTATTTTTATCAAAATCTCTCCGACAAAATCTCTTTAGCTGATTAGAATACAATGGAAAGTATCAAATGATGGGGATAAACAATTTCCGTTGGCGTTGGCTATTTATTTCATTTGAATGCTGTGGTAGTTCGGAGTATTACAAATACAACTCAGCTTTTATTTGGTAATCTTTCAGACTGTCAAAGATTAATTACTGTTTGATTCTTGATTCAGAGATTATGTACTGTTTAAATTAATTAATTATTAGCAGTTACTGCTTAGGAGATTTCATTACTCTTAACACATTGTGTGCGGGTACGTTTCGCAGCTGAATTGTACCGGGAGCGGGCGTTTTGAGTGTAAATTTTGTTATTCAGTTAAATCTCAATAGATCGAAAATTATTTAATTTCTTAACCAATTTTTCTTATTTTATATTGAAATATATAAGCAAATATATAAATAGAAATACCGGGTGGCCATAATTAAATTGATAGTGCTCACGGTGTTCTGCAGCGCGATCTATTTTCGAGAATGACGCCACATTTTGTCGGAAGATGAAACAAGACAGGGGACGAAAGATTCCGCGAAAAAACAAATTAGTTCCAAAAGTCACAGCTAGGGGAATATTTGGAGCTGTGTAATAGAAAATAGAGTGTTAACAAATGGAAATTAATACGGAATAAAATTACCTGTTATTATTCACATTTTCTGATATAATTCAAGTGCAATTAGACAACACTTTTAAAAAAGCGTAAAATCTACATAAACACCGATAAAGTCTCGTGATCTGCAATATGACGTACGCTGAGCAGTAGAAATTGTTTATTCAAATTTTATGTTACATCGATTGGTGCAGTTAAGAAATTCATTTCCGTATTGATTTGCGTTTGTTAACACTCTATTTTATATTACACATCGCCAAATATTCCCCTAGCGGTGACTTTTGTAACTAATTGGTTTTTTATCAAAACCCTTCGTCTCCCGTCTTGTTTAATCTTCCTACAAAATGTGACGTCATTCTCGCAAATAGATCGCGCTACAGAACACTGGGAGCACTGTCAGTTTAATTATGACCACCCGGTATATAAATAACAACCATAAGATTTTTGTAAACAAAAATATATATTTTTTAGTGAATAAATTTATAATAGTAGAATAAATTTATAATAGAATAAATTTATATATAGTATAGTTATAAATTTATAATAAAAATACAGCAAAAGAAACACTTTAGTTCATTCGCAAGGCTCGCTGGTACCATACCAGTGAATTAGAACATCATGATACTCAAATGGATGTTATTAGAGCAGTCATCGGGAATCCTTCTTTGAACTTCTTAGGAAGTTTTGTACAACGTAAGATACGAAGGAATAGCAATTCTTCCAGACAACGATCAAAGATAACTTTTCAAAAGGCCAAAACATAGAGCAGTCTTACATTCGAGGATTGGGTTATTGACTTCAAAAATCGTGTTTCGACTATGTTTGAATTGGATTAAACCATCAGATACTCAATCTTATGCATGCTATTTTACATATACATTTAAAAGTAAAGGTTCAAACATAGATACCTGGCTGTATATATTGATAACCACCATTCAAAAAGACAAAAAAAAAATATATTCTGTATATGAACTTTTGACAGAACGGAAAGACCTTGCACATCTCTTGTACTACAATAGAATGGGTATGGGAAATAAGCTACTTTTATACAAGATTCTCCTGAGGTCCATACCTCGCTGTACTGGCCGGATTTGTGGATCGGCGGTACACACTCATATTAAAAAGTTGTAAAAAACATTGCAAAACAAAACACTTTAGTCCATTCGCAAGGATCCCTGTTATTATACCAATGAATTACAGAATCATGATACCAAAATGGATCCAATGAGAACAATCATTGAGAATCTTTCTTTGAATATTTTTGGAAATGTACAAAGTAAGAAGCGAAATACCAAATCTGTCGTACAATTATCCAAGAGAATTTTTTAAAAGGTCGTGAAATACAACAGTCTTATATCCCAGAGATGGGTTTTTGACGTTAAAACAATGTTTTGACGTCACAAATGTTTAAATTGTGTTATAATTGGATTAAACTGTCAAAGACCCAAACTCTTATGCATGTTATTTTACATATACAATTATGACCACCCGGTATATAAATAACAACCATAAGATTTTTGTAAACAAAAATATATATATTTTTAGTGAATAAATTTATAATAGTATCGTAAATATGAAAAATCAAATAGAAATAGTAGTATATAGTTTTAAGTTTTTGGAATCATGTTATATATAAACATTTTTATATTCCAGAATCTATGTAGTAGACAAGAACATTCGGCTTCGATTTCCTCTATATACCGTTATTTTTGTACCCACAAACAAACCATGTTGTTATACTAACCCGTACTAGTACGTCACCCGCGCTCAATTTTCAATCGTCAGAAAACGTACTAGTACGTGTCCCGCATACAATGTGTTAAGTACAAGATCGAGCAACAATTTTTTAAAGTGTTTGACTTGTATCTCAGAAAATATAGATTCAATGTATACAATTTTTAAAAAATATAAAAGAAACTCTCAGCTTTTTAAAAATGTCATTGGTTTTGCAGAAATTAATCAGGTATTAGAGAAATTTAATGAAAACTAGATACCACTTTTAAAAGTCTAAAATAAGCACTTGCAAGATTGTAACTTCATTTTTTATTGTGGATGCAAAATGTCACATGTAACATATTTTTAAAGTTACGTCAGCTTGTAACTAAAAAAAAAATATTATTTTAATAGTACTGATATATTATTCAAAAATACATAGCTAAAACGATATGAATAATTGAACTTTTCATTTTTTAACTAATTTATGATAAGTCTTTTAATCGATTGAAAAATTTTTACTCTCCCAAGAAAATTTCAGTCGAACCGTTTAAGAGGAGTTCTATCAAGGACAGAAGAATTTATATATAAAGATTATCCTTAAATCTTATAAAAATGTACCCAATTTAGAGGATCCATGGGAACATTCATATTAACACATTCGCTGCCACTAAAAATGATATTACCATCCTCAGAAGCCGCATTACAAAACAGGGTTTTAATGGTTTAAATGTTCGTTATATTTTACTACGAAAATCAGAAAAACGAGAAACATATTATTTCCTGTTTAAGAGAGCGTTTTTTTTTTCCGACGCTCTGGAGCGTCAGTGGCACACAGACTCAACCTCTCTTCGTGAGTGCCACTGACGCTCCAGCGCGTCTGATAAATATTCTCAGAAATTACTGGTATATTGCATAAAATAGCAGTTTAAAAGGAATAAAACGGAATACCGTTCATATATACGTTCATATATATTCATTTATTCCATTTATGAAAAAATACTGAAAACATTTACTCTAAGCACAATATACAGATATTGGCGTTGTTGAATTATTACTTCATTTCTAGATGTTGAAGCAAAATAATAATTAAACATAATAATGCAAATTACTATCAACTCTAAATATTAAATTAATGTAGCAAAGTATATATAACATATAAACGATATAGTAAAAAAAATAATAATGCAAACAAAAATTTTGAAAACCAACCACAAAAAATTAAAAAATAATGCTTCACTAACGTGCCGAAACAACCTCGCCGTTCAATTTCCAAAGCCGCACTAAATACAGAGCATATAACTTATCAAAGTCCGTCACCGCGTTAGTGCGTCGTCGGCATACCAGGAGATGCCGCTCTGACGCGCCATTGCGTCGGTGGCAGCGAACGTGTTAAACAGTTACAAACAGTGCAAAACCAGACACTTCTGGTCCCTTAGCCGGGCTTCATGGTACCATAACATTGAATGAGAATATCGTGATACTAAAAAGATCCAACAAGAGCAGTCTTTGCGAATCCTGCTTTGAACTTCTTAGGAAATTTGTATAAAGTAAGACACGAAGGAGTAGCAAATCTTCTAGACTATGATCAAAGATAATTTTTCAAAAGGCCGAAATATAGAATAGTTTACACTCAAAGGTTGGGATTTTGGCTTGAAAAACTGTATTTTGACGAGACAAGTGTTTGAACTGGGTTTCAATTGCATTAAACCACCAAATGCTCAAAATTTTATGATTGTTATATTACACATACAATTAAAAGTAGAGGTTCAAACATAAATACATGGCTGTATATCATGTTTTCTGTCTAACTTTAAAAAAAGACAAAAAATTATTATGTATGTAAATTTTTGAAAACATACAAAGACCTACCACAATCTCCCCTCTTCTATCCCGATTTAGGGATCGGTGGAAAACACTCATTATCAAAAGTTGGAAAAAACACTGCAAAACAAAACACTTTTGTCCATTCGCAGGGCTCCCTGGTACCATACCAATGAATTAGAACATCGTGATACAAAAAAGGATCCAATAAGATCAGTCTTCGGGAATACTGCTATGAACTTCTTAGAAAGTTTGTATAAAGTAAGACACGAAGGAACAGCAAATCTTTCAGACAATGATCAAAGATAATTTTTGAAAAGGATGAGAAATAGAACAGTCGTACATTCAAGAGTTGGGTTTTTAGCGTCAAAAACTGTGTTTTGACGTGACAAGTGTTTAAAATGTATTTTAATTGGATTAAACCCTCAAATACCCCAAATCTTATGCTATTTTACATATACAATTGAAAGTAAAAGCTCAAAACATAAATAACTGGATGTGTATCTTGATATCCGTCTAATTTTCAAAAACATAGGAAAATATTCTGTATGAAAAATTTTGACAGCATGCAAACAACTTGCACACCTCTTGTACCACAATTATGAGTATGGGAAATAGGCTACTTTTATACAAGATTCTCCTGAGGTGCATACTTTTATACAAGACTCTCCAAAGGTCCATACCTCGATATGCTGCCCCGATTTGTGGATTGGTAGCAAACACTCATATTGAAAAGATGGAAAAAACACTGAAAAACAAAACATTTTCGTCCGTTCGTAGGGGTCCTTTGTAACATACCAATGAATTAGAACATCACGATACCAGAATGGATCTAATTAGAGCAGCCACCGAGAATCCTGTTTTGAACTTCTTAGGGAATTTGTACAAAGTAAGACACGAAGGAACAGCAAATCTTCCAGACAATGATCAAAGATAATTTTTCAAAAGGACGAGAAATAGAATACTCTTACATTCAAGGGTTGGGTTTTTGAAAGCAAAAACTGTGTTTTGAGGTCACAAGTGTTAAAATTGTGTTTTAATTGGATTAAACCATCAAATACCTAAAATCTTATGTTATTTTACATATACAATTAAAAATAAACGTTCAAACATAAATGCTTGTCTGTATATCTTGAGAGCCGTCTAACTTTCAAAAAGACAAGACAAAAATTTATTCTGTAAATAAATTTTGAAAGCCCTCAAAGACCTTTGACACCTCTTGTACCACAATAGAATGAGTATGTTAAATAAGCTTCTTTTATACACGACTCTCCTAAGGCCCATACCTTTGCTATGCTGCCCTAATTTGGGGAATCGGCGATGAACACTCATATTTAAAAGTTGGAAAAAACATTGCAAAACAAAACACTTTAGTGCTTTCGCAGGGCTCCCTGGTAACATACCAATGAATTAGAGCATCGTGATACCAAAAAGGATCTAATTAGAGCAGTCCTCGAGAATCTGTTTTTGAACATCTTTGTAAATGTACAAAGTAACAAACAAAATAACAAATCTGTCATACAATAATCCTAGAGAATTTTTTAAAAGGCCGTTAAATACAACAGCCTTATATCCCAAGGTTGGTTTTTGAAGTCAAAAACCACGTTTTGACGTGACAAGTGTACAAACTCTGTTTTAATTGGATTAAACTGTCAAATCCCCAAAATTTTATGCATGCTATTTTACATATACAATTGAAAGTAAAGGCTCAAACATAAATACCTGGATGTGTACCTTGTTAGCTGTATAACTTTCAAAAAGACTATAAATCATGCTATAGGTACATTTTTTAAAGCACGCACAGATCATGCACACCTCTTGTGCCACAACCGAATAAGTATGGGAAATAAGATACTTTTTTACAAGTATGTGCTAAGGTCCATACCTCGTTATCCTGCCCCTATTTGGAAATCGGATGCAAATAGCAATATTTAAAAGTTGGAAAAAAAAGCAACACTGCAAAGCACTTCAGTTCATTCTCAGAGCGACTGGTTAGGGTGTTGGTCGTCGGAACCGGAGTTCATGGATTCGAATCACACAGTGGCATGGATGTTCGTAGCAGTGCGGAATCGGCTTTAATTTGCAGGTCCCGGTCTTATTAGCCCTTGTGTTGCAAAAAGTAGACTGTAACACTCCAAACCAAACCAATCATTCTTAGAGCTGTCCGGTGCTATACGAATGAGTTAGAACACCGTGATACCAAAATGGATCCAAATAGAGCAGCCATCAAGCATCCTGGTTTGAACTTGTTAGGAAATTTGTATAAAGTAAGACACGAAGAAATAGCAAATCTGCCGGACTGTGATACCAGAGGATTTTTCAAAAGACTAAAGGCTACAACAATCTTACATATCTCTATTAAACCTACTCCAACATATCCTTACCTTTCTGGATGCCTCGTTCTGAATTTCCAATACTAATTTATTTTGGTTTGTTTTATTTGAATTACAGCTTTGCGTTTTTTAAGCCTATTTAAACAAATAATAAAAATATAAATTTTCGACTATATTTTTATAAATTTATTATGTAAAGAGTCTATTAAAATCAGTATCTTAATGTATCCTACACGTATAACAATTTATTGCCGTGGATATGATTTGGTTTGGTTTGTTTTGGAGTGCTACGGTCTACTTTTTGCAACACGAGGGTTAATGAGACCGGGACCTACAGCTTAAAGCCGATTCCGAACGGCTACGAACATCCATGCCACTGTGGGATGCCACCGTGGATATGGAGCTACTGCTCTTTGGTGCCACGACGCTAATTTATGTCTGTCTATATATTTTAAAAATTTAAGAAAAAAGTATGAAATTTCTATTAAAATGGCAATTTGATTCCTCGATCTCTGTCATTCCACCAGAAAAGCTTATTGTATTCTGGTTTAATTCCTCGATCTCTGTCATTCTACCAGAAAAGCTTATTGTATTCTGGTTTAATTCCTCGATCTCTGTCATTCTAACAGAAAAGCTTATTGTATTCTGGTTGATTCCTCGATCTCTGTCATTCCACCAGAAAAGCTTATTGTACTCTGGTTTGATTCCTCGATCTCTGTCATTCCACCAGAAAAGCTTATTGTACTCTGGTTTGATTCCTCGATCTCTGTCATTCCACCAGAAAAGCTTATTGTACTCTGGTTTGATTCCTCGATCTCTGTCATTCCACCAGAAAAGCTTATTGTACTCTGGTTTGATTCCTCGATCTCTGTCATTCTACCAGAAAAGCTTATTGTACTCTGGTTTGATTCCTCGATCTCTGTCATTCTACCAGAAAAGCTTATTGTACTCTGGTTTGATTCCTCGATCTCTGTCATTCTACCAGAAAAGCTTATTGTATTCTGGTTGATTCCTCGATCTCTGTCATTCCACCAGAAAAGCTTATTGTACTCTGGTTTGATTCCTCGATCTCTGTCATTCCACTAGAAAAGCTTATTGTACTCTGGTTTGATTCCTCGATCTCTGTCATTCTACCAGAAAAGCGCCGAATGATGGAAGAATGTTTAGGGTGCTGGCCTTCAGAACTGGAGTTCTCGGGTTCGAATCCCACTATGGCATGGATGTTCGTAGCCATTCGGAATCGGCTTTAAGCAGTAGGTCCCGGTATCATTAGCCCTCGTGTTGCAAAAAGTAGACCGTAGATCTCCAAAACCAAAACAAACCAAACCACCAGAAAAGCTCATTGTACTCTGGTTATTCAGATATACTTTCATTATCTCCTGAAATCCAGGTTCCAAATCTTTCTTTCTAGTAAAACCATTTATTCTGATCGAGTAATCGTCGTGCATGGTGACTGTAACGAAATAAAAATTATGCTTTCAACCTCTAAGCTTTTAACTTTCTTGTTTATTTTGGTTTGGTTTCCAGTGTTACGGTCTACTCTTTTGGTACACGATGACTAATGAAACCAGGACCTACTGCTTAAAGTCGATTACGAATGGTTACGAATATCCATGACAGCAGCGGGAAACCCTCGAACATTGGTACCGAAGAGCAGTGCCCTATCATTCAGCTATCGTTCGGCTTCTTTTTTATTACTACGTTAGTAACTCAAGAATTCGGATCCACGGTAGTTCAGTCGGTAAAGGTATAAAATTCATAAAAAGAGGGTAGCGGGATTGAGGCTCGAGCCGGTCAAAGACCCATCATGTTCACTAATGTCGGCTGGGGTACGTAAAATAGATTCGTAGTCGCAATGTCCTCCAATTTTCTAAACAATTTTCTTATCTCTGCAGGTGGCAATCCGAGCCTTGGATTTTTCTCCTTGTTTCCCGCTTCTAAATTACGAGGACCCACTCTAACATTATCTTTATTTCACCCTAGCGGTGTTCATCAAACGAAAGTCGCGCCCGTTCTTGAGGTTTAGTCAGTCTTCATCCCTCGTGGTTCCTCGCTCAAAGGGAAACTACATATTATGTAACCTCCACACTATGTTCACCAATTTTTCACCATTTCCTGATGGTGATCTTGAACAATGGTTTATGAGTTGCATCCATACACTGGGCCACTAAATGAGCCGAGCGAATGGACTCGTCCATAGGGTCTACTGCGCACTTTAGTTGCGCATCTGGCTGACGCCCTGGAAATGTTCCAGAAAGCGATTTAATCTACCTCCTTTTCATCCTATCTATCTTATATTTGCTAGTTGTCATTTTTTTGCTTACTGTTCAAAATCTCAGGATTAGTGGAATAAGCCCACAGAATCCTGTTGACCAATATTTTGAAAGTCCTGAAAGTACAAAGAGTTAATTACAGAAAAATTCACTACATATTTTTTAACCTTAAGTTCTAAATGTACGGTCAGTCTACTCGAATAACAAAAATCATCACTACTTTGCAGTTTTAGATAGGAAGCAGATAATAATGAAAATTTGTCCTACGAAATTTAATACGAACTTACATATTTATGAATTCATAGATAATCTTGATTGTTCTAGTTGAAATATGTAGTTAGAAACGAAACCGAAACACATATTATCAAATGTTTAGGATACATTTCATTGTTATGCTTATCAACATTTTTCATGTTTATCAACATAAAAAACTTTTATCGCATTTATCAATAAGTTTGGTTGTTGGGCGTTTCCGATTAAGATTATTTTTTGCCTGTTTTCGAAGTGTCAGAAATTTCGAGGGTTCTTAGCCCACGATATGGCGTTATCGTACAGTTTCCGTGATAATAGTTATGAACATAGATCTGGTAAGTTTGCATCATCTCATTTGGTTTTAGTTTAAGCACACGCGAGTTTGGGTTCATTTTTAAGTGATCGGGTCATATTTATGAAAGCATTCTATCTGATTTTTAGTTGACATTTTGGGCCACCATGGATGCCTTGCAATCTCCGTTCAACATCATGAGAGATTTGGACAGCAAAATGGTGAAATTTTTTCATTCAGTTTTACAACTAGAGATTAAGGAGAGACAAGCGTATGAAGATGCCTTTGAAGAAGTGATCATGGCTTATTGCAAAGAGACAATCAATGCTGGGACATCCGATATATGCTTTGATTCTCCCAAAACGAGATGTGCTTATGTTTACAGAAGCTGTTCGACCACAGCAACTACTACAGCTTACCATTTTATGCAACTCCTGAAATGCAACTCGATGTTGTGCCAGAAAATCACCTTTTCAGATACTTTTAATGTATGCTGCCTTGGCGGAGGTCCTGGCACAGAAATCGTTGCTATCGCCAAAATTTTAGATGGACTGTTGAGTAGTTGCTGCCCAACAAGACGGAAGCCTTTACTCATCAAGGCAACGATCATTGACAAAGACTCCGGCTGGTCAGTAACAGCAAATAATTTAATCAGGAATTTGTCTCA
>CM063507.1:54234073-54274073 GCA_032207245.1 Pardosa pseudoannulata | reverse complement strand
ATTTACATAAATGATTATGACATTATTAATCAAAATTTAATCGTGTATGATACAATCGAAAACACGGTACTGCACAGAGTCCAACATCGCAATCTGGACAGTAGAACCTTGTTTCTCTCCTTACCTTCTTCCCTCTACTGTCTCTATCTGAGCAGCAAATAATCTAGTAGCCAGTAAAGTAAACAAAAGTATTCGAAACCATAAAAAACACATGTGAAATAATTCGGGAAAGACTGATTGCACATTATAAAATTTCACAGTGCCCGAGCTACACTCGGGATGTTCCAGGATGGTACATTTCGCCTGCCCGAGTTCAGCTCGGGAAAAACCGGGAAGGGGTTAAACTTCAGTTTTGACGAGCATAGATGTAACGCTGTGGCAGAAAGACATGTTCGTACTCAAATGTATATTTCTTTTTATTTGTTACAAAAGTACCATGTCAGGTAGGTAACTTGTGAGCATGATAAAAGTTTTAAATTAGATTTTAACACAAAATATTATAGAATCCACACGAAAAATTATGAGCTAAAGTCTTAACAACTGTTCTGAAGTAATCTAGCTGCGATATCACACCTAGCAAACTCAATGGCTTCTTTTCGTGAATAATTTACCTAAACAGAAATGCTTCCACATCAAAACAAATGAAAATGTTGACAGTGTGATCGAAATTTTTAACGGTGATTGACGAAAGAATGCGTGATTAATTACGAATTCACCAAACTAGACAAAAACACAATCCTACGAAATTGTTAATCAAGAACTGGACATGCGAAGAGTGTGAGCAAAGTTGGATACCCACCATGGCAACAGGTTAATCCCTACTGCCTTGGTAACTAGAGAGTTCCTTGACAGATATTCCAACATTCTCATAACCATTTACAACCCAGGCTTTAATCCTCGGGGGCAAAGAGCCTACCCTAAAATTAGACTTTGAGTTAAGGATTTTATCACGTAAAAAGTTCATTCTACAACAATAACTTTAAATCAAAATGATCAAAAACAATTACTCGTGAGCCATTACTAATTGATGTCGTTTGTTTAAGGTAAAAGAAATTAAATCAAATTCCTGAAAGAAGGAAAATTTTAATCTAGGTTATAGCAGTATAAATATAAATAAAACAGAATATTCGTAAATAAAAAGAAGTTAGAGCTAGCGAAAATAATTTGAAGAGTAATCAAAGTTAAAACGATGTCCTATGTTTTGAAAATTAATTTGGATTCCATATGATGCTCCAGAACAATATTTTTTAACGCTGCTATACTCAGGGAGGGAGTTCCCTAACATTCCCGTCTTCAGTAATGATACGAATGACTAATGCATGTTGGTAAAGAAAATTAAAGAGAGAAAAGGAACTGTATTATTATATATTAAAAAGCATTACAAAAATCTTGAACAATATTTTGCATTTAGTGATAAAAAAAAGAAAGATGGAAGACATTTTTACAACAAAGATGATAACGTTGTAACCATGAAAAAATGCTTAATAGAAGTGATACCAATTGTTACTTGAGCCATAAAATGCTATTAACACGTTGACTGCCAACTACGAGATAACTCGTAGATTCAGTTCTTTTCTAGTGCTCTAACTACGAGTTATCTCGTACTGTGTCTACTTACCATTTTTGTGCAGCTACGAATAAACTCGTAGAATATCAGTGATAATATCGTTACACGGCTTCTGGGAAACGATCAAAAGATAAATCCTCTTGGAAAATAAGTAATTCAAGACTTTGGGGCTTACTGTGGACGTTGTAAGTCGGTTAGAACCTTCATTGTGACGTCACTTTGACTTCAGCTTGATAGTTTGCTCGCATAATGTCCGCAAGCTGACGTCAAAATGACTTCACAATGAAAGTTCGAACCGAATCACAACGTCCAGACTAAGGGCCTTTGTTGAATTTCTATCCACAAATTAGAGTTTTTAATAATATAATGTGATTAAATCAAATTGACATTTTAGGCCAGATTCCTGAAAATTGCCGTGGAATTCTGTTAAAACTTGCAACCGAATCGGCACCTTCTCAACCTCCGGTGAATCCCGGCAATTTGTTTTTGTTTTGTTTAAAGTTAACCGAGGATTCTTAATCGCAATTTGTAAAGCTGACTGCTGTATGTTTGATTGTGACTTCAACTCTCACTCGGCAGCTACGAACTGTGTAATTTTGTGATTGGCTGAATGGGAGAGGAAGTTGCATGTATATGCTAAATTTTATGCGATGTCTGCTGCTGGATATATAAGAAGATTGTTGGTTTTTTTTTTTGTACTTGTGCATTTTCCCGGAACGTAGGTGGACATCGGAGAATATGTTTTTATTTTAAGATTTAAAATAAATCTACATTTTCGTTTTTATTAATAGTTTGTCATCTTTTATAATCACTACCAGAACCTTGCTCTGCTCAAGTACCGGTATTGAATTGTTCGTTGCAATACCAGTAACATATTCAAAGTGTTAACAATTTGCAATATTTAAATATGAATTACGATACTAAATTTAGGCTTTATATGCTTTGACCTTCAGCTAGAGTTGTGATTAGATCATCGTTTTCAATCTTCCAGAAGATTATTTTCTGCTCAGCACTTTGTGCTTAGTAACTCGTATTACTTCATTGCAGCTCCTGTTGGGGGCTCTTGAAGATGAAAATACTTTGTGTCATCGCCAAATAGGGATAATAGCTCACACTTTTAGGGATCATGTATTTGGGGATTGTCCCAGATAGCAAATTTAATTTACAGCGAACTTGCAGCAGTCTTGCTTTGCAAGCCTGCAAACTTGCAGCAAGTCCAGCATGTCAAGTCTGCAAGTTTGAAACAAGACTGCAGCAAGTCTACGCAAACTTCGCAGTCACCATACCTCCAACTTGCAGTAAACGTGCAAGTTGCAACTTGTAGTATCAAACTTACAGCAAACTTGTCATATCAGTATCTCCACGACCCTTTTTGGGCTCCCCCGGTTCCATACAGTCATGAAATGAAACCATTTTCAAACCTTATAAGTTATTCTAGAGATACTTTCGGATCATCTCGAGAAAGTAGTTTCTGAGGGCTTTCCAGCAATGGAAAACATGTTGGGAGCACAGAATGGCTTCACGAGGGTTTTATATTGGAAGATTTCGAAACGTTACTGTTGATATTTGCAAGAAATTATCTTTTCCAGCATCAATTAAATAACGTCAGAAAATGTATTTTTCTCAGTTTTTTAATAAACTATTTTTCTTTATCCAGGAAATCATTTCTCACGTCAAGGAAGACATCACACTCTTCTTCCTAGACACTGCTATCGACGCCGCTTTCGACTCCTTCAGGAAGACAGCGGAATCTTTCTCTGGCGGCATGTCTGAGATTTACGGTCCAGTGACTCACGATCTGTACAAGATGTCGGTGTACTCCATGGCCGACAACATCAAGTTGAACGCTAAGTACTTCGGGGGTTTGTTTCCCCCATTCGCGATCCAGAGCAACGTCAGCGCTTGGAGCAGAGGGGTAATGCCAAGACGGAGAGGTTCGACGGTGGTGCCACCGCTCGACGAAGAATCGGTAAAGAAGGAGATGAAAAGACACGTATGGAAGTGCCTCAAGTTTTACTGTCCTAGAAATAGCAACTTGGAGAGAGAATACGATTTTGAAAGCAAAGGTATGTTCAGCACCAAGCCCAAAAATAAACGAATCGAAGGGGTATTCGAAATATGAAAAGGAACAATGGTACAATGATTCATTCATGAATCTGTTCCCCTTTATTTTGTTTCTCTGGTCCAGGATTGGTTGACACTATTGAGAAAGCAAATCAGTTTCGGGTTTTTGACTGGACTGGTCAAAGTGTTGTTTTTATTTTTTTTTAAGTTGTAAATAAGATTGTTTACTTTTTTTGTATTACTGTACATAATAAACAAATAAACAAAAATATATTGCTTTTGGTAACTCAAACAAATTTAAATTCTTTATTTGTTTTATACATTGATCTTTACGATAACTTTAATTACGGGGAAATAATCAACAATTTTACTGACGACAGAATTTTTAGTAATATTTATTTATGTTTATATATTTACTTTTTTAAGCATTTTATAAATAGATTTCAATTAATTTATTAACTTATTAATAATTTTAATTAACAAACTATTCAGACCATAGAAGTCTATACGGTTGGATTCAAGAATAGATCTGCTGCTGGCGCCATCTCTTGGATATGAGAACTCTGATTTTCTACAGTTATTATATTTAGCAGATGGTATCGTTTCCTGTTTGTCTTAGGCTTTCATTTCTGTCAACGAACTTATTCTTTTGACACCGTTCCCTGAAGCTCTGTCAAGACCAGCTCCACCCATCATGCCTCTTTCGAAATCTATGAATTGACACATAACGAAATTTAACGCCCAAGGGGATTATTCTGGAATCTGCGAGTCGGTTCGAACGTTTGTTAACACCTCACTTTGACATTATGCTTGCGGACATTATACTAGCAAACATCAAGCTGACGTCAAAGTGACGTCACAACGAACGTTCGAACCCATTCGCAACGTTCAGAGTTAGTCCCTAAGTACTGGGTGATTCAAAAGTCCGGACGAACTTTAAAAAGGAATAATTCGAAAACGAATGAAGATACAAAGATACTGTTTGCACCAAACGGATGGAAAAGCAACTGGATTTTGTGTGTTCACGAAACAAATAATTCTATTGGTGACCAACAGACGTCGGTGAAGTGTTATATTGCTCCAAAGGATAATTTACAAATGAAAAACTGTGGACAACTTACAAGTTAACTTAATTACAGTTAATTAGTACTACAGTAAACGTTCAATATACTGTTCATCATTCAGTAGTACAGCTGTGAGACGAGACACCACACTGTCATACCCTTTACGTGGCGATATGCTCACAATGCAGCAATGTCACTTTAAGAATTCTAATAATACAGTTTAATTAAAAGGACCTTCTCAATTATGGACAGCCTTTCGATGCATACAAGCTTCGACTACCCTTACCTGCTGCAGTTTCTCCTTTTTATATCGTTTGTTGCTTTTGCATAATCTCACATCAGTAATTAGACAGCGCCATCTGTTGGTCGCCAACAGAACTATTTTTCCGTTGACAAACAAAATCCGTTTTCTTTCCATCCGTTTGATGCAAACCGTATTTTTTTTTTATCTTCATTCGTTTTTGAATTATTCAATTTTAAAGTTCGCCCTGAATTTTGGATCACCCGGTATAATTTCGCTTCCGAACACTGTCACTGCTAAGACTAGATTGATGTGAGTCATGTTGTGTAGCTAACTTAATGTTTTCTATTTGGTGTCTGCAATCTTAAGCTGTTTCTTTGGTAAAACATAAAAAATGGCTTTATTTGATTTACGTTAAGTTTAAGATTTATTTTAGTGCTTTAATTTCACCAGATTCTAAGAAGAGAGTACGCACATGAATTTAAAATATTAAACTATTTATTTATAATTTATATTTTAAACTATTTATTTATTTATAATTATCTAATTAAATAGCATATAGCCCGTCATATGACGAGATTAGTAAAACTTTTAATTTTCCAGAAATATAAAGTACCCTATGAGGCAGTTTAAAAACGGTTTGTTTTTTGGATGAGAATTATCAGGTGCACGCTCAATAATTTGTTTATCTTCATACTCCTCTAAAGTCTCCCGACAGTGTGAATGCGACACGTTGAATTCATTTAGTCAAACTTTGTGGTTGTGTATAAAAACAAGCACACCAACGAACAAACTTGTTAGTTTTCAATTATATATAACTTAAACGCTAATTATTTGTTAGTCTGTGAAATAGACTTATAGACTTTCATGAAAATAATTTGTTGTTAATACCGGTGATAAAATTTTCATTGCAACAAAAAATAATCGATGATTGAATTTAAAATTATCCCATATGTACTTAATCTATTACTTATGCCAAATATAAAGAAAAAATATTTACGTAATATCAAAGTTCAGTGATAAAACCTATGAAAATAATGCAGACTATATTTGAATAATTTAATATAAGAAATGATTCAATGAAATGGTTAAATACATGACGTCAAAATGCTAGAAAAATAAATGTGATTTTTACCTATTTATTAGCTGATAAACTTAATAGCCTGCTCTTAACCGGGGAAAATAGGGTTTGAAATAATGGCATTAAACGCTCGAAAAGGGGGAATGGGGGATTTCGAAAGTTTTAAAGACTTGCTTTGCATTTTGCTACAAGAATCCAATATGGATGGGCCGAACGATGGCCGAATGGTTAGGGTGCTGGCCTTCGGAACCGGAGTTCGTGGGTTCGAATCCCACTGTGACATGGATGTTAGTAGCCATTCGGAATCGGCTTTAAGCCCGGTCTCATTAGCCCTCGTGTTGCAAAAAGTAGACCGTAGCGCTCCAAACCAAACCAAACTAACCAATATGGATGGCCCTATCCATCCCAAATTCAACCGCTTCATAAATTCGAAGACAGACGGACCGATAACTTTGGCTATTATTATTTAGAGGATTTTATTCAACTTATTTCCTCTTATTTTGGCAACTATATATTTTACGATCAGATTCATGAGATTTTAAACATGCATCTAGTTTTTAAAACTAGGATATAAATGAGGACTTGATATAATTCAAAAATTGTAACAAGAACCTAATTTGTATGAGGGTTAATTTGATTAAAATGATTAACTATAAAGATGAAATATAAAGATGTGAATTAAATGGAACACACCAAAAATAAAAAATACGATAAAGCCTTGTGTCAGTATGTTTATGATTTTTTACTTCATTTTGTTATTGCATTTCCGATTATTAATAGAAAATAAATATTCATGAAATTTTTAAAAATAAACTCCTCAATTCAAGATCATCACATAAGTAATAATTTATTCAAAAAATAAAAATAATTTTAATATTTAAATTTTTATTTTTTATTAAATCAAAACATATTTTAATTTGCAATTAGAGATATATATGTTAGCAAACGAAATCTTCATGGAGATTACAAAATGTGTATCAGTGTTTGCAGAATAGGCATTAATAAATGTCAATAAACATAATTTAAAAATCGCTGACTCTCCTACCTAAAATTTCATAAAGCACAGTCAAAATATACAATAACTATTTGAAAGTTTTTGTCGAAAATGTCTTCAGCTATGTACGAAAATTAGATTAAGTATTTAAGCTTATGTATGTGATTTCCGAATGCTAATAAAGAAAGATCTACAGTTCGAAATACTTTTAAAAACTAATATTTAAAATAATCTGAATTATATTTCAAACTTTTAATAAAGTATTTTTAGTAATATAAATTTCCTGTTGCTCATCAAAAACAATTTTGTCAGTATTTGGCAGAGAAAATTTGTGCCGGTCTTCAGAGGCCCAGTGTTCTGGTGTTATTGCAGAAGTGCAGGGCTCTTTAATATAGTTTCTAAATAAAGGCACCTCAAATTCTTTTAAATATGTGTGTTGAATGATGGAACTGTTCAGTGGCGTACCCAGAAATTAATTTTGAGGGGAGTATATTGTAATTGCGAATAAGGGCATCCATATGAAAAGTGCAGAAGGGGCTTGAACTCCCCCCCCTCCATTTTGTAAAGTCAGTTCTTTAAACTAAATTTAACTCTTAAATATCGCTGAAACATATTTTCATGGAATGTCCAAATTTCGACAATGATCTTTGTGATGAGGCGATTTAGATCCGTAATATAATTGATTCATTCATACAAGAAGTAAAATGCTCGCTATCTAAATCTGACCTCATCACATCTTTGTAAAAAGACAGAGGACCATAAAATTATATTCTACGGATATTGTTGTCTTGTACGGTGGTCTCGGGCGGGGTTCTGATCCCAGTCCCAGATTAGAATCCCGTTTCCGTACTTGACACTAAATAAGAATGTACCTTTGGGTACCTTTGTGAATGTACCATTTTGTAAAGTCAGTTCTTTAAACTAAATTTAACTCTTAAATATCGCTGAAACATGTTTTCATGGAATGTCCAAATTTCGACAATGATCGTTGTGATGAGGCGATTTAGATCAGTAATATAATTGATTCATTCATACAAGAAGTAAAATGCTCGGGATCTAAATCTAACCTCATCACATTTTTGTAAAAATACAGAGGACCATAAAATTATATTCTACGGATATTGTTGTCTTGTACAGTGGTCTCGGGCGGGGTTCTGATCCCAATCCCAGATTAGAATCCCGTCTCCGTACTTGACACTAAATACGAATGTACCTTTGTGGAATTATTTATGAGTCCCTAAGGGACAGTGCCCAATTAGAAGGGATAAGGTTTTCCAAGTTGGCGGTCTCAAGGCGGGGTTTAAGAAGACCAATTAGATTCTTACAACCATCCCGATTGGACGATAAGAAGGAAGATGGGACAAGGATGAAATCAATAAAATAAGAAAAATCTAAAAAAAAGAGAAGAAGTTCCGGAGTCCAGACGAGGAGAGAGTCCGATGAAAGGTGTTCGGGAGTCCAGTCGAGGAGACAAATCCGACGGAAAGTGTTCGGGAGTCCAGTCGAAGAGACAAGTCGGACAAAACGTGTTCGGCAGGCCAGTCGAGGAGACAAGTCCGACGGAAAGTGTTCGGGAGTCCAGTCGAAGAGACAAGTCGGACAAAACGTGTTCGGCAGGCCAGTCGAGGAGACAAGTCCGACAAAACGTGTTCGGGAGGCCGGTCGAGGAGACAAGTCCGACGGGAAGTGTTCCTGTATCAAATATTAAGGCTTCACCCCAAACACTCAGAAGGAAGCCCATGACCAGACCGACGGAAGATCCATAGATACCCAATCCTGATCAGCCCTCCACCAGCAGTGTTCCCGGCACACCATATTAACTCACAAAGGTACCCCCTTTTACATATGTTTGAAATTGATATTAGGTCCTCTCTCTTATATTTACATGTTTACTTAAGTGATGAAAAATTATTGTCCGAACTAAATTAGAGTGGCACCTAATTTGAAGGTGTGGATAAAGTAAATTTTAGGAAAATAGATTGTGTGTACATAGATGTGTATATATATCTTTATAATAAATTTTACTTTTTTATTTTAAGCTGGTTTCAGATGCTTTTAATTTAGCTTTTAGTTTATTTTCATATTTTATGTCTGTAGTTTCTCAGAACCTGTGGTTAAATTTAGTACTAAAATACTTTTACACGACGCAACCAAAATAAATACCACTATACATTTGATCACAGGTTAATACCCAAATATAAACGAGGACTACACGACAACCGTTTCTCCTGTTTTAAATCATTATCCGTAAACATGAAGGACTTAATTAGTTTACACCCTCCTCCAAATATATTCAACTTTATACGTTGAAATACGTCATTGGTTTTTATCCGTTCATCTAGCTTTTTACCTTTTTTTTTTTATCTTGGCCATGGTTTTGTTTTTTGATATTCCTAGCCGTCACCAAACTTTTAAGCAGTTTAAGCTTTTACCTTTATACCATGGTTTTAATCTTTTACACTATATACTTTTATTAAATTTTTAAATTCTATCAAATAAACTTCGCGCCACGACTCGACCATTGGCTAAAAAAGTACGTTTCATTTTATTTTTCTACTTTTTTATTATTCATATTGAGGTTTGTAATTCTAGAATGATTCTCTTTCAGAAAAAAGGTTGCAATCCTCAAAATTGGAAATCTAACCAATTACTAGGAATGGATTTACACAAAGTTCTATGCATTGGCTAAAATAGTACCTTTTGTTTTATTATTCTACTTATTTATTATTCATATTGAGGTTTGTAATTATAGACTGATTCTCTTTCAGAAAAAAGGTTGCAATCCTCAAAATTGGGAATCTAACCAATTACTAGGAATGGATTTACACAAAGTTCTATGCATTGGCTAAAATAGTACCTTTTGTTTTATTTTTCTACTTATTTATTATTCATATTGAGGTTTGTAATTCTAGAATGATTCTCTTTCAGAAAAAAGGTTGCAATCCTCAAAATTGGAAATCTAACCAATTACTAGGAATGGATTTACACAAAGTTCTATGCATTGGCTAAAATAGTACCTTTTGTTTTATTTTTCTACTTATTTATTATTCATATTGAGGTTTGTAATTCTAGAATGATTCTCTTTCAGAAAAAAGGTTGCAATCCTCAAAATTGGAAATCTAACCAATTACTAGGAATGGATTTACACAAAGTTCTATGCATTGGCTAAAATAGTACCTTTTGTTTTATTATTCTACTTATTTATTATTCATATTGAGGTTTGTAATTCTAGAATGATTCTCTTTCAGAAAAAAGGTTGCAATCCTCAAAATTGGAAATCTAACCAATTACTAGGAATGGATTTACACAAAGTTCTATGCATTGGCTAAAATAGTACCTTTTGTTTTATTTTTCTACTTATTTATTATTCATATTGAGGTTTGTAATTCTAGAATGATTCTCTTTCAGAAAAAAGGTTGCAATCCTCAAAATTGGAAATCTAACCAATTACTAGGAATGGATTTACACAAAGTTCTATGCATTGGCTAAAATAGTACCTTTTGTTTTATTATTCTACTTATTTATTATTCATATTGAGGTTTGTAATTGTGGAATGATTTTTCTTCACGAAAAAGGGGGCAATCCTCAAAATTGGGAATCTAATCGATGACTAAGAATGGATTTACGCAGTGTTTAAAGCATTTTTAAAAAATTAAGTTTCATTTTATTTTTATATTCTTTTATAATTCATATTAAGGTTTGTAATTCTGGAAGGACTCTCCTTAAGTAAAGGAGTGCAATCCTCAAAATTGGAAATATAACCGATTACTAAGAATGGATTTAAATAAGTTCTATGCATAGGCTAAAAAAGTATGTTTCATTTTATTTTTTTCTTATTTATTATTCATATTGAGGTTTGTAATTCTGGAACGATTCTCCTTCAGAACAGAGGGTGCAATCCTCAAACTTGGAAATCTTACCGATGACTAAGAATGTATTTACGCAGTGCTCAAAGCATTTGTAAAAAAGTACGTTTCATTTTATTTTTCTACTTTTAAATTATTCATATTGAGGTTTGTAATTGTAGAATGATTCTCTTTCAGAAAAAGAGGGCAAACCTCAAAATTGGAAATCTAACCGATGATTAAAAATGGATATGCATAGTGTTCTTTCCATTGGCTAAAAAAGTACGTTTCATTTTCATTTTCTTTTTTTTTTATTATTCATATTGCAGTTTGTAATTCAGAAATAATTCTCCTTCAGAAGAAAGGGTGTAATCCACAAAATTAGGAGTGATGACTAAGAATGGATTTACACAGTGTTCTATACATTGGCTAAAAAATTGCTTCATTCTATTTTTCTGCTTATTTTTTTTTATTAATATTGAAGTGTGTAATTGTGGAATGATTCCTTGGAGGAAAAAAGGGAGCAATCCTCAAAATTGGTAACTTAACCGATGACTAAGAATGGATATACATAATATTCTATTCATTAGCTAAAAATTATATTTTATTTTGTTTTTCTGCTCATTTATTTTTTATATTGAAGTTTGTAATACTGGAATGATTCTCCTGAAAGAAAAAGGGGTGAAATTTTCCAAAGTGGATGTCCAACCAACAAATGGAGAATGGATCTATGCAGTGTTCTACGCAGTGGTTAAGCAAGTATGTTTATTTTATTTTGCTCATTGATTATTCATATCCCACTGTTATGGAAATGACAAAATGCGACGTTTATAGCTTTGATATCGCTTATCTACGAAAATTATTATCACTGCAGAGACCTATAAAGAAGCGTACCTGACAAAATAGCTCCGGATCCCGATAACTGAATGTTCTGAAATAAAAACAATGGAGCAGATGTTATCAGCATATCTTTGTGCCATCGGTCGGTTAAATCAAAACTAAATGTAGTTTGTTTTGTTTTGTTAGCCTAATCAATGGATAGATTTTGGTCACTGTTTTACATGAATTTAGAAACATTTTTCATGAACTTTTACCACCAAATCGTTAAAGCAGAGGATGTTGACAATTCGACCATCACCCGTGCAAATTGCCTCAACAAAGTAAAAGCGGCTTATGGCAAAGAAGCGTTCAAGTCTGGGAAATCGAATATAAGCTTTGACCTCCCTGAAATGAGGAGTGCCTATATTTTCCAGTACGGGACACTGTTCACCAGTGCAGTTGCTTTCCATTTTGGGCATATACTGAGGCAGAACCCGTTTATTCTGAAGACGCTACTGGATCAAGACACGCTGGTCATTTGCTGTCTAGGGGGTGGGCCGGCCACCGAACTGCTGGCCATCGTTACAGTCATCGAACGAATGGACCCTATTGGATTTCGAAGACTGAGACAAATACGCGTTATCGTGGTTGATATTGACTCTGGATGGTCCGTCACGGCAAACCACGTGGTCAGACATCTAAACAGCTTGTCCGAGATTCAATATCGGATAACTTTCATCAAATGCGATCTTGCGGAACCTCTAACAAACGAGCTACAGACTGCCCTGAGGAGCGCCCATATAGTGACAGTTGTCAAGTTTTTATCTGTCTTTTACAGCACGAAAAAAAGGAACCAAACCAGACTAATGTTACAGGTAAAGTTCAAGCATATGTCATTACACCATTAACACATATCAACCTTGTTTAAAGATAGTTAAAAATTAGTTTGAAGAATTTTCATGCTTTCTAGGAAAGATTTTCCTTTATAGCGAAAGTACATGAAAATCCAAATAATCTCCCCAAATTTAAAGTGTCTGATATAATTTATAATCTTATTATTTGTATCAATATTTGGATTTTTCTTGTCACACAAGAACTAATTGAACAGGTAGGGTACTGCTCATCGGTTCGTAGTTCGAAGGTTCGAACCCACCGTTGGCATTGTCCAGGGCTTTAACTAGGGTCTGGCAAAGGTGACATTTGCCACGAGCGCATCAATCTTAGGCGAGCCGCATTGTGAAAAAAATGATGTGCGAAACAGGACGATTCGGCCCAAAAAGAATAAGGGAAAGCTAAAAAATAATTCTTGTTATTATAAATTCCAGTGAGTTTAAAAATTATTTTTTTATAAATTTTCTTATTTTTTAAAAATGTTTCTAGAGACTAAACCTACTATGGATTCTTACAAATGTTTACCAAACACTCCTAATATACTTTAACGTAATTCGTGCTCCTATATATGCTCCTATACGCTCCTATATAGGAGCTTCTATATAGCTCCTATATTTAGCTCCTATGTAAAAAAAAAAATTGTAATAGGTTGTTATACGGAAATTGAGAAGAAGCCCTATAGGAAAAGAGCCAATTGTTATGAGGGGTTACGGTTACGTGACTAAAAACAGAAGCGTAGAATGCTCAACATGTACCAATTAAATGTCACATTAGTATTTTAATATAAATATTCCCTTGTAGAATTATATTTGTATTGAAAATATGTTATTTTGGCATATATTCCAGTGCCCTCCACACTTTTATTTCTAGGCTCATAACCCGTCATAATAACTAGTCTTTATCCTATACAAGCTCTTCAAGCAATTTCTCTATATCAGCACATTACGATTTTCATATAGGAGCTTTTTATATAATATCTCTTTCATGCGTCGTTTAAAAAAATTTTTTTTTACTGTTCAGCGAAATTTTATTTCTTTTTTTAAAAAAATAAAACAATTTTTCGAAGAATTTTTTTTATATCTATTTTTTTGTCTGTCCAGAAAAGAAGCCAGGCATTAAAGAAAGACAACGGAATTTCTTTTTTTAATTTTCAAAGATATTTTTATAATGAAAATGTATTATTTTGTTACTTGAGATATATAGGGTGTCCCAAAAGGTTGTTTACAAACTTAACATTCTGGTCTATCATATCATGATGAACAAGATTTACATAGGAACTTGTGTCCGAAAATGCAAACTGCTATCGCTAGAGGGCGATAATTGCAGAAAAATGGGAGAGTGGAAAAAATAATCATTTCAGATGTGGACGTTGAAGGAGAAGGTTGAATGAGTTTAGTAACGCAGAAATGGCTGACATGTATTCGGTATATGGCGCTGATGATGGAAATGGAAGAGCAGCTGCAAGGATGTACCTTGAGCGCTTCCCAAACAGACAACAGTCAAGTCATGTTTTGTTTGGACAATTGCACCTCAGATTGCGCGTATCAGAAGCTTTTGAAGTACGTAGCCACATCGGTCGAGAACGTACTACACGCATGCCTGTCGTAGAAGAAACCGTGCTACAGGAGTTTGCCATCAACCCGCAAACAAGTCTCCGAGCAAGCGAACGTGCCTTGGGTGTAGGTCGTTCCACCATAATGAGCATACTGCACGAGGACATGCAACAGTCTTACCACTTCCAAAAAGTACAGACATTGTGCGTTGACGATTATCCTAAACGCATTGCATTCTCAAGCTGGTATTTGCAACAGCGTGTCGCACAGCCAAATTTTCCATCTTAGATTTTGTTTTCTGAAGAATCCTGCTTTACATAGGATGGTGTCCTGAATCTGCACAGCATTCACGTATGGACACATAAAAACCCAAGGTGTATACGTGCCCATGCACCTCAACAACGTTTCACCGTAAACGTTTGGGCTGGTATTTAGAGATGTAAAAAACCAAGAATTTTGAAGAGGTGGGAATAAACCCGGAATTTTGGGAAGAAATCATTTTAACAATGTTTACAGTTATTATTTTTTTCAACAGTGGCTATTTGAGAACTAGTATATTATTTCTAAGAGATTTTTTTTTCCTTTTTGCAATATATATATATATATATATATATATATATATATATATATATTCAAGAAATAATAGCAATGAGCATTTAAATTATTTTATAGTAGTACTTATGTAATTAATTACCCTGTTAGTCTTATTAAACACATAACTAGTTGCTTCCATTTTAATTGCTAATATAATATTTATATACACTATTTGTGATAATTATTTAATATGTAAATTGCTTTATGCTAATCTTTTTCTCTTACTTTTATAATATAAAAATAAATATCTTTAAATTTAAAATAACAGTTTTTTTTAATGCATATATCATTTAAAGGAGTAATCAAATGACACTGTTGCATTTTGTGTCCAATTCCTACACACACACACATAATATATATATATATATATATATATATATATATATATATATATATATATATATATATATATATATATAAAGAGAGAGAGAGAGAGAGAGATGTTATCCAGCAATAATATATGGGTTTTGTGACACTACAGCTTATTGCCTAATATTTATGTAATAATAAAAATATTGGATATTTCTCAAAAGAAAAATATACTCATACTTTCATGCTAAACATGATACCTTGCCAAATATAGTTAGTTAATCCCAATTATTCAATTTTTTTTCATAGCATATAACAGTTAAATTTTGTGAAAATATCAACTTTTAAGGTCTACCACAAAAACAGAAAAAGATGGTGGCTCTCATTGTGTCTGAGTGAATTGGCGACTTCAAAATACTTCAAAATTCCCATGTTTTGGAAATTTTCAAAATTCCCTCCCCAAAAAACCCGGTTTTTTTCCCGGGTTTAAACCGGGTTTTTTTCCACTGCTCACAAATCTACTGGTATTATCGGTGACATGTTGATTGGCCCTTACCTTCTAACTGAACTACTTGACGGAAATACCTATCGTATTTTTTTAGAAAGAGTTTTGCAGAATCTGATGGGTGACGTTTCTACTGCTACACGCCGAAACATCTGGTTTCAGTATGATGGAGCACCTGTCCACTTTAGCTACGCTGTTATAGAATACCTCTATAGGATTTATCCTAATCGCTGTATCGGTAGAGACGGATCTGTCGCATGGCAGCAGCTTTCCCCCGACCTGGATTTCTACCTGTGGGGTCTCGTACACATGAAGTCCATGGTGTACGAGACACCCGTAACATCGGACAAAGGGCCTTACTCTGGAAGTTGCGGTTCGTATCGAACGTTCGTTGTGACGTCACCTTGACGTCAGATTGCGGAAATTTTGACAGCAAACGATATTTCGGTACTCTGGGGGTTACATGCGGAAAGTTACCAATAGTTTAGGTTGCTGTAAATTTCCGCATGTAACCCCCAGAGTACCGAAGTATCGTTTGCTCTCAAAATTTCCGCAATCTGACGTCAAGGTGACGTCACAACGAACGTTCGGTACGAACCGCAACTCCCAGAGTAAGGGCTTTAGACTTAGATGACCCAAACCCACATCCAACTGAAGAAGTTTATGGATGTAAAAACCTAAGTGGGTAGGGAGAATCTTTCGACATTATTTATTTTAATGTTATACACTGAATTATTAACTTCAAAAAACATTTTTTTTATCACTATTACTATTTTTACCAAGTATTTTCCCTCATTTTAAAATTTTAAAATTTATTTTGTATATAAGAGTAATTTGAATTTAATATATTATAAATTTCCTTTAACTTTTTAACATGATTACGATTATTATCTATTTTTTTTAAATATTCGATCTGTGTTTCGTTTTCGTATTTTTTAATAAACATCGGAACGAGATGACATCTTGCTTGCATGTAATGCTGAGGGTTGCTTATCATTCCACGTTTACAGGTCGGTGAATCTAGTTTTCCAATTCTGTACAAGTAGATTGGGAAACTTCCATGACCGATTATGGAATAATTTAATGTTATTTTTGAATTGTAACTTTTGTTCTACTTTAGACATTATAGTATAGGTTGCTCTTCCTTTTCACTATTGTCCCAATAATCTTGCCAATCTTTATTTATGTTTTCTTTCATATATTTTTTAAGTATTGATACCGGGAGCTGTATTGGTTTGTAATTTATTGATTTTGCTAAAATATCTGCATATTCATTACCGGTATTCCCCGTATGAGCTTTGATCCAAATTATATTAATTGTTCGGTTATTCATGTTTTTACATTCTTTTTGTATCTCGGTAATTAATTTGGATTTCGGTACTAATTGTTCTAGGTTCTTGATTACTGAAAGACTGTCAGTATATAAATATATATTGTCTTCACTCAATAACATCGGACATGAATCTTATCACCAGGATCGCGGAAGCGGCAGCACGTGTCCGTGACACTCCTGGCCAAATTGAACGGGTTCGTGTATCCATGCGCCGACGTTGTGAAACGTGCATTGTGGCGAATGAAAACAATTTTGAGCATTTTCTGTGATGCAATCATCATCTGTAGTAAAAATCATATTAACACCTCTGTCGATATCATTTTTTTTTTCTCCTGCTCCACACTCGTGATCATAGCGCTCTAATGGTCGCAGTTTACATTTTCAGATACTTTCCTATGTAAATCTTGTTCATCGTGATATGACAGACCAGCATGTTAAGTTTGTAAATGACCTTTCGGACACCCTGTTTAAGATACTAAAATCTATTAGAGTATAATTTTTAATAAAAATGTGAGTAGATTTAAAAAATAATAATAGTCGTCCAACAGCATTCCTTGAAAATGCTCCTACTGTACAGCATTAATTGCTTTTGTTATTTCATTTTACCTTTAGAATTTACTATATAGGAACATAACAGGGTATCGATCCTTTCCATAGCTACCTTTATAAATACTTATTCAATCTCTTATTATGAAATCTTTTTTCCAGAGAATCATCGAAGGTATGTCACGGGGTGCCCTAATATTTTTCTTGGATTCTTTGGTGCAGAGGTATTGGGAAGTCTTCACGAATTCCATGATATCTGCGAAATGTATGGTACAGATATACCGTCTACAAGACCGTATATCTGTACCATACATTCTATTCCACGATTACAATCTATCCCAAGCAACTATAAATGGAAGCCTCAGTCTATTTTACAGAACTTACAAGAAGCAGCGTTTCTGTTCTAAAACAAAAAATTGCGTCAGTTGCTGGTACAAGGAGGAATATCAGCAAGTCCATCCGCAAAATCCAGCGGTGTCAAGTTATCATTGTGAAACCAACTGGGAGACAAATCCGCGGACTGAATCATTATTTAATTATCAGATGTTTCCTGATGTCACCAGACCAGATGTGCGAGATGTTTGCCAGATGTCAAATGTTTGGGCGAAGAATTGAGAATAATAGAGAATGTGCGCATGACTTCAGGTGCAGCAAAAATTGAAGCTCAACTTCCTCGTTGGTAAAACATTTGAATTTCCTACGGATTGTGCTTGTTATTGGGGTTTTGATTTTGTCAATTATCTGAAAATGGTAACAAGCTGTTGTGTGTATGGTTGTACTAAGCGTTTCAAGAAAGGTGAAAATATTGGATTTTATTGCTTTTCTAAAGATCCTACATTGCGAATGCTTTGGATGAATGCTTTGAAAAGGCAAGATTGGACTCCAAGTTCTTCTTCGAGAATTTACGGCAAACATTTTCAGAATGGTAATAAAACGTTAACGTTACTGTAATGTAATAGATTATATAAAATTATTATGCACTGAGAATTTTTTTATTATTACTAAGTTGTTTTTTCGTGTTTGTAATGTATTTTCTATGCTTTTGTGAGAATTACTATAATTATAAATGTAATTATTTTTTGTCTTTAAACGGATCAGGTTTTGCACATTTTTATTAGATTCTTCTTTATGTAATAGTTTATTGTGCCTGTTACCAGAATCAAAGTAATTACACTTTGATTATGATATTTAGTACTACTGTGTAAAGTGTTTAATTAAAAAAATATAATTTTGTAAGTGCTAAAAAAATCTATTTTGAATTACTTAGCCAGTTTCTGATGTTCCCTTCCCCTTCCCTTAAATAAAATTTAGTTTTATTGTTTAGTTTTATTGTGATCCACATCGAAGCTTATAAGATACATGAAAATAAGCAATGTTTTGCCTACGAAAAGTTGAGTTGTAGTCAGCACTCGTATTTGTTTACAAACTCTTTCTCTATACATACGCCGGACATCTTTTGAATCGTTGTCCAACCGAAACAAATCTAACAAGAATATGTTGTTTTGTTAATAACAACACAGAAAAAGAAGTTTATTTGCCAAATACGTGTGGTTGCTCTGCAAAAAGGCTTATCACACGTCAATATATGATGTTGAAAATGTCACCGATTCTGGTTAGAATTCCTTTTTTATTAGGACACTCAGATTTCTCGCGTCACAGCGAAATATTTTCAGCAGACTAAAGACCCATGACATGTCAACCTGAACTAAAATAAATCGATTGAAAAATTTTCACTGTAACACAAGAAATATGCACATTCTTTACGGTAAAATGAATTATAAACTAATGAGTAAATACAGGAGTGTGATTTTTTCGAAAAGCTAATAGAAATCTTTAAAGACTTACTCAGAAAAAACTTAGGACGCTTCCATTTTGACTTATGATGAACTTCTAACTCTCGTCTATGAGTGTGAATCACTTATGAATAATAGACCCTTAACATATTTATCAGAAGAACCTGTTTCGAGAGCTATAACACCTTTATCCTTCCTTCAAAATCTTCCTACCAATGATGTATCCGACAAAAATGTCGAAAATTGGACAAAATTGACAAAACTAATATCAATAAACGTTATAAATAGGTTCAACGAATAAAAGAAACGTTAGAAGAAAGATTTTTAATTGAGTATTTAGGTTTTTAGCGGTCATTTATATCTAAAAAACTTGACCATATCAAAATAGGAGACATCTTCTTGATTGGTAGAGAGGATAAAAAACTGATTCACTGGCCTTTAGCCAGAATAATCGAACTTTATCCTGGAAGAGATGGACGAGTAAGATTGGTGAAATTAAAAACATGTACTAGAGCTATAATAGAGCCGAGCGTTTGCGATTCTTTCTGCTTTCCTGTAGTCAGTCACACCCTAGTCATTTTGGGTATGACTTCGCATGAGTTCCTGGAGTGCAACATACTTGATGATAAATAATCAGAGCCATGGATGTTTCAAACTTAACAAAGGTTGATTTATTAAAAACCATTTAAAGAAAAATTAAACTATATGCAGATGCAACCTTTCATCTAAAGAGGCGATCACTCTAGATCAACCTACTTTCTCATAATTCAGCCGGGAGTCCTTCCAGCTTCTCTCTTTTCCAAACAGGAAACCTGAGTTTTAGGGGAGAACGACCCCCCCTCCCTTTTTGACCCTTGTTCTTGGGGTAGCAGTAGCGTCCTTGGCGTCTGGCCGACTCGGTCACACAAAAGAATAATAGGGCACGAGCACTCAGCTGATCGCTGAGATCGCCGAGCCCTAACAACCATTCTGGTAGGCACGCTATCTTGTTGCTATGGACGTTTACATGTAAACAGTCTTATTTTAATGTCGTGGTATTTTTATCAGTTACAAATTTTGAGAATTATTTTTTGTAATTATAATCATCACATATTGAAAAGAAACTGAATTAGAAGGAATTCATCGAAAGATTATTTATAACTGTAAACCGAAGGGTTTTTCCGACCGGCACGTTAACATGTTTCTTTGCTTATTGATAGTAAGTAAAATAAAAAGATTGTGCTTTTTTTATGTCACCATAGCAAATTGCTGGTAATTTGTCAATATCCGTTTCCCAGTCTTTTATAATATATGGATCTATATTATTTATTACAGATATTTTATCCAAATACCGCTTCTGCGACAGTTGATCTAAATTCTTCAAGTAATCATACATTTTCAGTTATAAACACTAAATAACTCTTCAGCACAAGTGAACAACGTGCGAACCACAACGTACCACCAACGTGCGAAGTTCAAGCTGTGAACAACGTGTTTTTCAATCAGCGCAGTTAGCTTGACCCCCAGCATTGTTGCTATGATGGTTGCCAAGTGACGTAGGTACCCGTGACGTCAGGAGCCCGTGCCCTATTCCTTTTCTCTTTCGATACGTTTATAGACGACACTCTTAACACCTCCAATTTTCCGATTATTCATCATTTGCAATGTTCGGCGCCTTACAATGAACAAAAGTTCGCTTTAACAAACGCTCGTCTAGACCATCGACAGAGACGGAAGCGATGCTTACAAGAGATTTTCTCAGACCTATTCAAAAACTTTATCCCTTAGAAGTCACCTAAAATGCGAGTACTATGAACACTGACTTGAACTTTAAATATATATTTTCTGATAACTTTTGATCGTTTTATTTATTTTGGTATTGTAAGTTTGAATTTTGTATATTTTTGGGACCATGTTGTAATTTATAGTATATTTTCAGTTTTCTTTTAGTTATATTTACGTTTTGTTGAGTTTTAGTCAGATAAATCAAGTGAAGATTATGTTGCGTACATCAATGGTTTTAATATTTGTTTTATAAATATTATCGTTTGTCATTAGGTTTATTTTAATTTTTCTTTTTGTGGTGTGGCAACTTTTGAAAAGAAAGAATTATATATTTGTCTGATGAGATAGGAGTATTGTCAGATAATGGGAAGTATATATATGAAATTAATATAAGGAAATCTTATGGTTTTTCTCGTGTTTCCATGAAACCGTCTATATCATGCATTTGAATAAGAAAACAAAAGTGATAAAGCCTTTAGACAGTCTTATTCAGGCTTGGATAAGGAATTTTGAAATATAACCTTGATGCAGAATGTAAAATGGGAATATCAGACTTTCTGAATTTTTATACAAAAAATAAAAAAGTGACAATATTTATAATTATACTAGCCCCACAAACTAATAATATCCAAGTATTTGTTTACCTGAAGCTTTTGCCGATAAAATATGAGCTTAATTACTTTCTTTGGAGTCATGCGCAACACGTTGCCAAAAAGTGACTAAAATGTATCTGTTTATATTTGAGGGGGATAATGATATTTTACCACGAACTTAATTATAATGGTACTCTACAATAAATTTTTGGCTATTCTATATCTAAAATTACAACTTTTCGCGAAATGTCTTTATTTCTCTTTTAAGTGCGATCACCTGTAGTGATTTCCAGTACACCAAGTTAATTTCTGTTCAATTTAACTAATCTTACATAACTCCTTGAAGTAAGTGTCCCAATATGATTAATCTTAGCTCTCTGATTGGTTGGCTAGCTTGCGCCCTCACAGCCCTACGTAAGCGAATGCAAAAGTTTTCGCGATGGAATGCCAAAGATAGATTGCAACAACAACTTCAACATTTTATTCACAAATTTTGTGTTAATTCATAGCTTAACAAATGCACTTCATTCAGCATGGATATCCTTCTAAATCTGTTTTGGATAAAAATAAAAAAATATAATAACCTACTAATTACTTAATATTTAAATACATTCAACTGAATTTAACGGTTAGAATTATTTTATAACCATTTTATTCTGAATATTTTACATGCTTTGCTAATAACTGTTCTTTTTTTTTTCATTTTCTATAATTTTTGTTTGAAAAATCCAAATTTCATTACTTTTCGTTCATAAATGTTCTAACGGATATATTAAAATTTCTTAATGTGTTACATTTTGTTACTCTTTTAGTTTTTGCGTGTTTTATTAATAACTGATCTTTTTTGTAACTTTTTGTTTGAAAATATTCGTAAGAATTTTATTAATTTCTGTTCAGTGGATGAATTTCTGTCAACGTACATTTTAATTAATTGAGTTAAATTTTGTTATTTTTGCTGTTATTTTATTAGTTTTAATGATCTATTTTCTTTTAGCTGTTTAATGAAGCAATTTTTTTAAAGTTGTAATTCAATCGGAAATGGATTTATAAACTTAATTATGCCCTTTTTATTTGTTCTCTTTTAATACTAATTTTTAGCTGTTGGAGTTATGTTATTAGAACTAAATTACCGAGATAGTGTTCTCTAAGATGAATGTATATTCTTTAAATCTTGAGAAGTAAGCAGTTTACTGTTACTCTGTGAATTGCTTAACAGAATCGGTTTCTATTAAAGAATGTATCTGCTGCTGGCGCCATCTGTTGAATATATAGGGAACCAAATTATACAAACAATTTTTAAATAGAAATAAAACTTTAATATTTCACTATAAAATACTTTAAAATTTTCTTTATAATTTTTTTTTATAATAGACCATTTTTACGTGATATTAAAGAGGTTATTGTATGAAAATAATTATCACCCAAGAAAACTACCAATAAATAAAGCAAAATCTAACGTGCATTTGACCGTAAATTCTCCCCAAAGTGTTCAAACTTATGTAAAAGAACTCACATTTATTGATGCATATTAAAATTTAATATTTGTCTTAATTTTTTGCAGTTTAATTTCTTCATGTTTATTCGATTTATTGTTATATTTTTTGGGTGTGCCCAGCTTCTTGAAGATTGTGTGTGGACTTCCAAGCTTAAATGTAGACATTATGAGCTTAGAGGAGTAATAGCAATTGTAAAGAAAACTGCAGCTTAAAAGTTTTATTTAAATTCAAATTATCTTTCTTCATATACACAAAACTTCTCCCAATTCGCAATCAAAAACAGTTTATATTTTGAACGAAAGATGGCAGCACCAGTACATTATGAGTAGCATGATTTGAAGCTTCATCAGTTTATCCCTGACCTATCTATTTAAATATCGCCAAGAAATAGATTGTAAAATTGTAATGCTTTCTTAGATGGAGTTTCCATCGTGAAAGAAAGTAGAAAGTAATCTTAAAAACAATCTATAAAGTTTTAAAGTAATCTTTATTATTTTCAAATTTTCCATTGGGATCGGCATTTTATGGTTTTCGAAAAGCGCCGGAAGTTTTTTATTTTCCTGAAGGCACATAGACTGAAATCATGTTAAATAGATTTATCTGTTTTAAAACTCCATCTCACACTATTTATTTTATGTATAATATAAAATAAATCTTTATTCAAGTAGTTTTTACTTTCTCTTAAATGGCATCCTCTGATGTTTAAAATGATAGCTGATCATTAATATGATATGCTGTAATATTCAAAGTTGTTTATCCTTCCTATTTATAAAAGAAAATTTTTTTATTATGTGAATTCCATAATAACTTAGATTAAAAATATACATCGATATCTAATCTACAGAAATGACTCGGGCATTAAAAAGTTGTATAATATAGTAGCAAAACCAACAGACGTTATCCTACCTGTGTATATTTATTTGAATTTTGTATAAATAAAAATGGATTACCTATATGTAATCTGGAATATATAATTTGTTGTAAAAAAATGCAGTGAAAGGAAAGATTTCATTGATTTTATTGGTATATTAATGGTGAACGATATATATATATATATATTATATATATATATATATATATATAATATATATATATATATATATATATATGTATGTATATATATGTATGTATATCTATATGTATGTATATATATATGTGTGTGTGTGTATATATATATATATATATATATATATATATATATATATATATATATATATATATATATATATATATATATATATATATATATATATGTATATATGTATATCTATATATATATATATATACATATATATATACATATATATGTAAATATATACACACATATATATATACAAACATATATATATATATATGCACATATATATGCACATATATATATACATATATATATATATATATATATATATGTATATATATATATATATATATATATATATATATATATATATATATATATATATATATATATATATATATATATATATATATATATATATATATATATATATATATGCACATATCTATACACATATATATATATATATATATATATATATATATATTTATGCACATATATGCACATATATATACATATGTCACGCCTATGAGAAGTCAAACAGCCAATGATGTCTTGATAATGTCTTTATATTCATGAATATTGCACAGCTTAACAGTCAACCATCCAATATGGCGGCTCGTCTACATTCCAACATAAAAGCATCATCCAGCCAGGGTTCATGCAGCAACCCTATATCAAGAGATTCTTTTTCAATCCTTCCGCGTTAGGTGCTTTTATAATGAGTTATTAAAGATTCATCCGCTTGCATTAAAAGTGTACGCTGCATTTTCTGCTCTAAAACTTCTAAATTATTAATTTTACGTTTTCAAACCTGATATCTATAGATATATTAGCATATAGCCTGTCATATGACGGGATCAGTAAAATTTTTAATTTGCCGGAATTGTAAATTACCCTATGAGGCTGGTAAAAATGTTTTAAATTTTTAAGGATATATGAAAATCTTTCAAAACATTCAGCAATCTTAAGCAAAGGATATATACATGGGCATAATTTGACAGATGGAAAGCAGGGCATCCGTTTAGCAGGATGAGAATGGCACTTTTAACTTGAACGAGAAACAGGGATTGCGAAATTAAAAACTAACTAAATAAGGCAAAAAGATAAGTAAATTATAAAGTTTCAAAATTGTTAGATTATGTAACTGACGTGCCTATCAAAATTGACGAAAGACATGTAAGTATTTTGTAAGGATAATAAGGCGTTATCTATCAACTTTAGGACAAATGGAAGAGCCATCAGTTTTCCAGTAATGGTCATCTTTGACATTCGAACTTTGGAGTTTTTCGAATAATACGATTGTGTTGAAGGAATGGGATTGTGTACTGGTCGTCGGGAAAATTCAGCCAGGTGAAAATGGTTAAACCACTGAATAATCTCAAGGAGAAAGATCAAAAGAGGGGTAAGAGATACAACCCTTTAATACCGGGATTTCCTTGCAAAGAGAGAAACAGGGAAAAAGAAATCGAATTGGACGCTCCAACTAGAGAAACGTGTTATTTCTAGCAGCCTGACAGAGGCTATGCATTTTGATAGAGAGTGAATTGTTCCCCGATAGGCGATGATGCCCTGACATTCTTTTTTTCGTTATTTGAATAAATGTTAAATTTATTGTTAGAAAAAGACTTTGTCAAAATCGGTACTTCATACACATTATTTCGGTCCAATATACCATGACAAATAATATTTTTCAACAGCTCGGAATTGCAATTTAGTTGAATAAAATCAGTTTTACAGTACTGATTTTTGTATTCGATTGTGGTTTATAAAACAGAGGGAGACTGCCCATCAAACTTGTACCTATGGCCTACAATGCTCTAAATCGGACCCTGTTAGAATCCATTAGACCTCTAAAGTTTGAAAGATCTGTAGATGTCTAAAATTGACCACGATCTGAAATGAAGTCATACTACTCTAAACCTATGAAACATTTGCCATTATCTCCCTAAAATGTTGCACCTCAGGGAATATTACACATAGTGGATCAGTCTCCGTTTTATTCAAACCATGTCACATTTGCCATTATCTCCCCAAAATGTTGTGCCTCAGGGAATATTCCATAAAGTGAATCTCCGTTTCATCCAAACCTATGTCACATTTGCCATTATCTCCCCAAAATGTTGTGCCTCAGGGGATATTTTAGAAACTGAATCACTCTCCATTTCATCCAAACTTATGCCACATTTTCCATTTTCACCCCAAAACGTTGTGCCTCAGGGGATATTCAACAAAGTGAATCACTTTCCCTTTCATCCAAACCTTTGTCCTATTTTCCATTTTCTCCCTAAAATGTTACTCCTCAGGAAATGTTCCACAAAGTGAATCTCCATTTCCCCCAAACCTATGTCACATTTGCCATTATCTCCCCAAAATGTTGTGCTTCAGGGGATATTTCACAAAGTGAATCACTCTCCGTTTCATCCAAACCCATGTCACATTTGCCGTTATCTCCCCAAAATGTTATTTCTCAACGAATATTCCACAGAGTGAATTAGTCTCTGTTTTATCGTATCTCTGTAATATTTGCTGTAGTTTGGGCAACTGCTTAATAGAAGTAGCCTCATTAATTTGATGGATCAGTTTATAATAATTCCGAAAGTCGCCAAAAAGAAAGTAGAACATTTTCAATTCCACTCAACCATTACCAGATTACTTTTTCTTTTTCAAACATAACTATCCAATAAAAACAATGCATCATAATTCGTCTGTCCATCTAATGACAATAGCTGTAGTCCGAATGTTTCACAATTTCCTCGATCTTTCTCTAGGAGTGAAAACATTCTTTTCCCCGATTACAACCTATTGTTTACTTTTCTTTAAGTCTTCTAAAAACAAACTGAAACATATGTTATTAAATCTTTTTCACTGCAATGCAAACGGCTGCATTTGTTTTCGGTCTTGTAGCGTAATTATTTATCTGGTGCCCTGTCGATGAAATGAAATTGGAACGTGTCATTAGGAAAACTGTTACACGGGAGACATGTATAATTACGTCTTTGCGATGGCTATGCGCAGAAGAGATGGTTTTTATGCTTTGCTGTGACAGGCAGCGTCGAAGTGAATTTGGCAAATCTTTTCTTCCGCTGTGATCCAATTTTGTTTGTTTGACACTCAACCTACCTACCAGTCAAATGCCCCAAAAACATTCTGGCAAAATATTCTGTATGTAGTTTTATGAAATCACTTACACACACACACACACACACACACACACACACATATATATATATATATATATATATATATATATATATATATATATATATATATATATGTAATAATATAATTGTAAAACTGCTGGACAAGGAAAAGGCTAAACAGCTAGAAGTAATAAAAATGCAGTCAGCCGACTTTGAAGAGAAGGGCACAAGTCTAATAAAAACTTTATTTCAGAGCTGCTAAAACGGACATCTTTTCCTGAGTGATACACTTTGTGGAATATCTCCTGAGATACAACATTTTGGGGAGATAATAGCAAATGTGACATAGGTTTGAATTAACGGAGACTGATCCACTATGTGGAATATTTCCTGAGGTGCAACATTTCAGGGAGATAATGGCAAATGTTTCATAGGTTTAGAGTAGTATAACTCCATTTTAGATCATGGTCATTTTTAGACATCTACAGATCTTTCAACCTTTAGAGGTCTAATGGATTCTAACAGGGCCCGATTTAGAACATTGTGGACCGTATGCACAAATCTGATGGGTGGTCTCCACCTGTTTTGAAACCCATAATCGAATACAAAAATCAGTAACGTAAAACTGACTTTATTCAACTAAATTGCAATTCCGAGAGGATGATAAACATTATTTGGAATGATATATTGGTCCGAAATAATATATATGAAGTACTGATTTTGACAAAGTCTTTTTCTAACAATAAATTTAATATTTATCCAAATAACGTAAAAAAAGAATGTCAGGTTATCATCCCCTATTAGGGGGAACAATTCCCTCTCTATCAAAATGCATAGCCTCTGTCAGGCTGCCTAGAAATAACACGTCTCTCTAGTTGAAGAGTCCAACCCGATCTCTCTTTCACCTGTTTCTCTCTTTACTAGAAACTTCGGTATTAGGGGTCGTATCTCTTTCCCTTTTTCTGATCTTCTTCCTTGAGGTTATTCAGTGGTTTAACCACTGGTACCTGGCTAAATTTTGCCGACGGTCAGTCTAAATCCAATTCCTTTAACACAATCGCATTGTTCTCCAAAGTTCGAATGTCAAAGATGATCATTACTGGAAAACTGGTGGCAGTTTCATTTGTCCTAAAATTGATGGATAACGCCCCATTGTCCTAAAAAACACTTACATGTATTTCGTCGATTTTGATGGGCCCGTCAACAACAAAATCTAACAAATTTGAAACTTTATAATTTATTTATCTTTTTGTCTTATTTAGTTATTTTTTTTAGTCAACGACAGACAACAGAAAGACACAATCCCTCTACTATTGTATACTATCATATAACCCGTCATGTGACGTGATCAGTAAAATTTTTAATTTTCCAGAATTATAAAGTACCCTATAAGGCAGATAAAAAATGTTTTTTTTTTTGACCCAGAATTTTCTGGTATACGCTCAATAATTTGTTTATTTTCATACTCCTTTAAAGTCTCCCAATACTGTAATTGCAGTTTGTAATACTGTAGTCACATTGAATTCCTTTAGAAAGATAATTCAAAGTTTTCTTAGCTACATCGAAATTATCGCCCAATTTTTTCAGCAGTAATTATTGGAAGTAAAGAAATGAAACTATCATTTTCACTACACCCTGGAGGTAGGTGGAATTTGTTGTTATTACTGGTGATAAAAAATAATCGTTGATTAAATTTGAAGTTATCACATATGTACCTAATCTATTATTTAAGCCAAATATAAAAGAAAATTATTTACGTAAGATATAAGTTCAGTGATAAAACGCATGAAAATAATGCAGACGATATTTAAATAATTTAAAATAGGAAATGATTAAATGAGATGGTTAAAGGGATGATGTCATAATGATAGAAAAAAATGTCATTTTTACCTATTTATTATGTGATAAATTGATAGTTTAATCGCCTGCTCTTAACCGGGGAAAATAGGGCTTGAAATAATGGCATTAAATGCTGGAAAAGGGGGAACAGGTGGATTTCGAACGTTTTAAAGCCGTCAGTATTTTTTGCTGTGACATGAAACGTGTTTATACTTATTTTTTTTTATAATCGGATGGATAGTTTATGAGAAGATAAACTTTAATCGCTTTGAATTTTGATAACCCTAACTCCTCAAGAATCAAATATAGATGCCTTTATCCATTCCAGGTCCAAGCGCTTCAATAATTCGAAGACAGATGGACAGATGCCAGAAATATATGTAGAGATGCTCATAATGCTAGAAAAAAAAATGTTATTTTTAGTTATTTATCATGTGATAAATTGATAAATTTAATCACCTGTTCATAATCGGGGAAAATAGGGATTGAAATAATGGCATTAAATGTTGAAAAAGGGAGCAAGGGGTGGATTTCGAACGTTTCTAACCCTAGCTCATCAATAATTCAATATGGATGCCTCTATCCATTCCAGGTACAACCTCTTCATAAATTAGAAAACGGACAGATAACTTAGGCTACTATTATATAGGGGATTGTAAATATATTATATGTGGTCTATTATTTTACTAATCATAGCTTTTAACTAACCACAACAAAAAATTTCATAGTTTTTTTACAATGATTTTTTTTACACTTTTCAGCATCAGATGAATACTGTAAGGCACTTTAGGTAACATCTAATATTTAGTAAAAATAAATAGAAATTTTACTAAAATAAAGAACGATTAACCCTCTGACTGCTCATCCCGCGATTTCCACGGGCAATTCAAATGTAGCAAAATTTGCTCATCCCGCGATTTTTGCGGGCATGTGTTTTTCTTCCTTTATTAAGAAGCACATTCCGCCTTTTCACCGTTTAACCAGTGGAATAAATTATACACAGTATTAGACATTTAATTAGGTAAATAGAATTATATCACTAGAACTATTATAGTTATATTAGATAATAAAATGATAGATGGTATGTTATAAATAGAAACTAACTATGTTAAAGTTGAAATTTATTATAAAATAAATGTTTTATGTGATAGCATCTGAAATTAGGTTTTCTGAAAGCTTATTTTCTCATGATAAAAGTCAATATAAAAAATTCTCTAGAAAAGAATTAGTATTTCAATTCTCCAACACACACACACACACATATATATATATGTATGTATACATGTATATATATATATATGTATGTATGTATATATATATATATATATACATACGTATATATATATATATATATATATATATATATATATATATATATATATATATATATATATATATATATATATATATATATATATATATATATACTTAAACTATGCAAAAAAATACGCAATTTTTAAAGAGTTCTCAGTTTCCAAATTGAGCAGTCAGAGGGTTAACGGATACAAATACTGTAAAAAATCTATATGAATTTAAATGGCAATTATTTAACTGTCAATTTCATATTAAGGCACTTTCACGCAGCAAGTTACATATCAACTCATGACTATACTGGCTTTCGTTTCAAACGGAAGTTCAGCTTATTGGTTGTCTGTTGGCTATCGTACACATTAAAATGAATGGTTAGGGCGTTAAAGTAGCTCATGCCGTTGCATGCAATTCCTTTATTTTATGGCCGGTCTCAACAAAGACGTTTAACGGCTAACCGCGATTAATCCATGGAGTCATCCAGTAGTTGGGAGCAATTCTCCGTTTAAACAGAGATTAATCGCGGTTATCCGTTAACCCCTTCTCTGTTTTGCCCTTACGCCGTATGGGCACAGCTTTCGGGCCATTACTGATTTGCCCGTACGGCATACGGGCAATCTGATTTCTATTTCGCTTGCACTGTTTCGGCCGTATTTTTTCCAATTTTAGTAACAAATTATTCGTATAGATATCCAGTAAATGATAGTTTGCAGTTTATTGTATTTTCTACTCTGATTGGTTCAAAAGCACGGGTTTTTTCGCATGTTTTGTATCAGAAGACGAATTGTTATCTTTCAGTGTATAGCTTTCTGGTTATATTTTACTAACCGCCTGATAATTTTATTGATGTAAGAGTTGAATAATATATTTTTACTTTTAAATAATGGATAATTCAGAGCGTATGGAGCTAATTTTTTGTGACTCGGAATCAGAAACTGAATTATCTGTAAATGATAGTAGCGAAAGTTTACTAGATAGCCTGGATAGTAGTGACTCTGATAGTAGTGCAGATGGAATCAGTCAAGCAAGACAATTTTTTGAAATTAATTGTGATAATCCTTCGGATCCGCCTCTTAGATTTGCTTTCACTGGAATTCCAAAAAATTAACTTGGATATCGATGAGACTAAAGGTAAACTTCAGTTCTACGATGGTTTCATAGAAAGAAAAGAAGTTGGAATAAATGCTTAAAATATTAGAAATGTTAGTTTTATTAGCATATCTTTACTTAAAAATGAAAAATCAACAAAAAAATGCATTAAAAAATGTGACATTTTTTTGACCAAATTCTAGAAAAAAATGAAACTGACAAAGAGTTTTAAACGACTTTCGTGTGACCGTGCCTTAAGCTTGTCAAATTTAGCTTTGAAAGTATTTGGGTTGTCATATGTAGTTGCCAAAGATAGTTTATACATGCCTCAAATCAATTTTATAAAAATAAAGTTTGCATCAGATATATAAAGTTTGCATCAGAGTTGACGAAAGCATTCATTGTTAAAAAGCTTTAAAACATAAATCTTAAATTAAGTTACCAAGCACTGTTTTATTTTATTAACAATTTCTTTTGTTGTTTTGTTTTGTTTTAGTAGGAAAAAATTGTTTAAGAAAAAAAGTCCTGATTCCAATAAATAAATTTGAATTTTTTGCTCTGCCTCTATCCCAGACAGTACAGTAGGCAAAAGTAGGCCCGTTGAAAATTCTGCATGCAATTTTTTTAATCTCTTATATGCGATTTTGTTGAAATCAACAGTATTTGTATGCGTAGTGTACAACATATATTTGGGAAAGAACTTTTTCGTTAATGATTTACACGAAAAATAAATATCGATCACAAATTACTGACGAAAATCTACACTCGGTATTAAGGATTGCTACAAGTGATTTGGATCCAAATTTTGAAGAAATAATATCAAATGAACATTCCAGATTTCACGTTTCGCATTAACTAAAACTATTCTATTTTAACGTTTGATGTTTGTCTTTTCTTTTTATAATTCTATTTACTATTATATTTACAAAATGTAATATAAATATAAAAATGTAATAACTATGATCAAAATAAAATAATTAAGATATAAATAAATATCAAAATAAAATCTTTCATTAACTGATTTATTGTATGACCATTCATTTAATAGAATTGATCACATTTCTTTAAATAATGACGCGACCTATTTTGCTGGGCACAAATGGTTCGCATATACACCTAAGTAAGACAATTTATTATTACTATTATCTTTTATTAACTGTCAAATTTCTCTGTCCAAATGCTTTAAAATGATACTTATAGTGTGTTTGTGAAAAAACTTTCTTGGGCAGGGAAAAAACTCCACCCAAAATATTCGCGTGTGCACAGCGTTCGCGGTATAGTCCTCCGGTCCGGGAGACATTTTGAAAACTTCATTTTGGCCCGCACTTAAAAGTATTTGCCCATACCTGCTCTATCCTATCAAGAAAGTTTTGTCCTTTACTTGTACTTAGACTCCCTATTCTAAACTAATTTAGTTTACAACTTGATAGAACATTGTTTATTAACAGCGATCGAGTCCAAAGAGCTAAGCCCTTACTCTGGGAGTTGCGGTTCGTACCGAACGTTCGTTGTGACGTCACCTTGACGTCATATTGCGGAAATTTTGAGAGCAAACGATACTTCGGTACTCTGGGGGTTACATGCGGAAATTTACAGCAACCTAAACTATCGGTAACTTTCCGCATGTAACCCCCAGAGTACCGAAATATCGTTTGCTGTCAAAATTTCTGCAATCTGACGTCAAGATGACGTCACAACGAACGTTCGGTACGAACCGCAACTCCCAGAGTAAGGCCCCTAATGAAATTTTTTTCAATTTATTCCTGTCTAGCCGTACGAGAATACTAATTTCCTTCTACTACAGAAATTTCGATTTCTTCAAAATTTGCATCTGCATAACGTTCTGGCAGCTTCTCGTTATGGAACAAGTCTGCCAATCAATCTGTTGGCGAACAGACGGCTGTCGATCAAGCTGGAAGCACGATATGCAGCACTTTTACTTCCCTTGACAGCAGGTTCAAACTTTGTTCGGCTAATTCTTTCTCTCGTTTACTAATCTGTGATTAATTTAGTTACGTCATTCAAGAATGAATAATAATTTTCTTCCGTTTTTTATGCTTTGGTAACTAAAAAATTATTGTTTTGCTGTAGAAAAGATGTTTATGTTCATCTTTCGTATCCTTGGCAACAGTTTCATACTTTGTTAAGAATATTTCTTTATCTCATTTTAATAGTCTGAGATAAATTTAATTACGTGATTTGAGTGATCTTTATTTCTGAACTTTAAACTTTAATTTTGCACTAAATCGTACCCTTTGACAGCAGGTTCAGATTTTATTGGAATATTTCTCCCGTTTCACCAATCTAGGATTAATTAAGTCATTCGAGAATGGAAATAATTTTCTTCCGTTTATTTTCTTTTTTTTTGTTCTAGTAACTAAAAAATTATTATTTTCTTTAGAATATTTGTTGAGAATATTTCTAACTAATCTTTCAATAAGGTGATTAATTTACATTATTTGTGAGAGATAAATAATTTGTTCTTTCTTTATTTCTGCAGTGGAAACTTTAATTTTGCACTGATTTTTACCCTTTGACAGCAGGTTCAGATTTTGTTGGAATATTTCTATCTCCCGTTTCACCAATCTAGGATTAATTTAGTTAAGTCATCTGAGAGTGACGAATAATTTTCTTCCGTTTATTTTCTTTTTTTGTTCTAATAACTAAAAAATTATTATTTGCTGTAGAATATTTGTTGAGAATATTTCTAGCTCCTTTTTCAGTAATGTGATTAATTTATATTATTTGTGAGAGATGAATAATTTTTCTTTTTTTATTTCTTCACTGATTTTTACCCTTTGACAACAGGTTCAGATTTTGTTGGAATATTTCTATCTCCCGTTTCACTAATCTAGGATTAATTTAGTTAAGTTATTCGAGAGTGCTGTAGAATATTTGTTGAGAATATTTCTAGCTCCTTTTTGAATAATGTGATTAATTTACATTATTTGTGAGTGACGAATAATTTTTTTTTCTTTATTTCTGCAGTGGAAACTTTAATTTTGCACTAATTTTTACCCTTTGACAGCAGGTTCAAATTTGTTGGAATATTTCTCTCCCCCTTTTCACCTGTCTAGGATTAATTTAGTCACGTCATTCGAGAGTGGCGAATAATTTTCTTCTGATTATTTTTTTTCTAGTAATTAAAAAATTATTATTTGCTGTAGAATATTTATTGAGAATATTTCTAGCTTCTTTTTCAATAATCTGGGATTAATTTAATTTCATTAGTTGTGAGTGACGAATAATTTTTTTCTTTATTTCTGCACTGGAAACTTTAATTTTGCCCTGATTTTTACCCTTTGACAGCAGGTTCAAATTTATTGGAATATTTCTATCTCCCGTTTCATCAATCCACGGACAGAAGCTGTAATCATGGTGGCGTCAAGTATTTTTTAAATAATTTTTTTCTTTACTTTTACATCAAAATGGTTCAATTTAAAATTCATTTAAAACCTTACGTTTGGATTCATCTGTGGGATCATCTAGTATTATACCAATTTATTATACATACTCTGGCAACAACCTCTTTCCCAATAAGAGAATTCACCACTTCCACTAGAAGGAACTTTCCTATCTTCGAAATTTACATTTGTGTAATGCTAGTGCAGCTCCCTGTCACGGACCAAAGTTGCTATTCATTTCATTGGTGGAGAGAGGACTGTCAATCAATCTGGAATCATGATACATATCTGGTCTCTCACTTGACAGCTGACGTAGGAAGGATCTTCCCTGAAAGTGTTGCCGGATTACGCGGTGAAATTGACGCAAGTTGAAAGGCTGAAAGCATGGGGTAATCACCCTTGGCGATAAAATATTTACCTGTCTAAAGTTTGCAGTATGTAATATTAAGGAATACTAGAGGTTTGAGTGATGTCTAAAGCCTTTTTTTATACAGGGAACATTTTACGTTAAATTGTGGTTAATTATCGCGATTAGAATGTAGAGTCATATGAGGAATTGAAGATGTCGGGTCAATATGAAGTATGTAATATTAAGGAATGATCACAGAGTAATAATGGAGTTTTGAGGGAATTGCAAAGCCTTTTATTGATTCAGGTAACATTCCACATTAAATTGTGGTTAATTATCGTGATTAGAATGAAGAGTCATATGAGAAATTGAAGACATCGGCTCATTATGAAGTATGTAATAATAAGGAATGATCACAAAGTAATACTAGAGGTTTGAGGGGATTCTAAAGCCTTTTATTGATCTAGGGAACATTCCACATTAAATTGTGGTTAATAGTCGTGATTAGAATGAAGAGGCATATGAGAAATTGAAGACTTGGGTTGAGTATGAAGTATGTAATAATAAGTAATGGTCACAGAGTAATACTAGAGGTTTGAGGGGATTCTAAAGCCTTTTATTGATACAGGGAACATTTCAGGTTAAATTGTGGTTAATTATCGTGATTAGAATGAAGAGTCATATGAGAAATTGAAGACATCGGTTCATTATGAAGTATGTAATAATAAGGAATGATCACAGTGTAATAATAGTTTTGAGTTGATTTTAAAGCCTTTTATTGATCCATGGAACATTCCACATTAAATTGTGGTTACTTATCGCGATTAGAATGAAGAATCATATCAGAAATTGAAGATTTGGGCTGAGTATGAAGTATGTCATATTAAGTAATGGTCACAGAGTAATACTAGAGGTTTGAGTGATGTCTAAAGCCTTTTATTGATCCAGAGAGCATTCCACATTAAATTGTGATTAATTGTCGTGATTTCCCTCAACTCCGGAATTCAGCCCGTCGGGACATGACCTTTTAAGATCTCCGTGATCAACCATGTTCACACCTGGAGCCCCTCAACTCCGGAATTCAGCCCGTCGGGACATGACCTTTTAAGATCTCCGTCATCAACCATGTTCACACCAGGAGCCGCTCAACTCCGGAATTCAGCCCGTCGGGACATGACCTTTTACGATCCGAATAACCAAGGTCGCCATGATTAATTTTGTTCCAATAAGAATTCCTGCAATTTTAAGGACTCAATTAGAGTCGTGGAATGATGCCACCATAATGCGTCTACTGAGCCAATCCTGCCAACTGCTCTTTATTTAGTCTAGATTACATGAGATATTACAATTTAAAATATATACAAGCATTTACAAAGGGAAATATGTTACAAAATCATTCTTCCATACAAAGAAGGAGACATATTTCTAGGATTCTTCACAGTTCCATTCTGGTTCTCTTCTGAGCACAGAGTAGTAAAAGTTCCACTCGATGAAAGTTCCTTGGGGAGAACTCCTCTCTCACTTCGGGGAATAGCTTGCATCTGTAGACTAGATATTCAAGGTCTCCAAATTCCGTCCTGCACCAACAGATCTCTTTTGAGAACCTCCTTTGATAGGAGGGGAGTGCACCCTGTCCCGTAAATAGCATGTTGATGTAGATGTCGGTATGACATCTACTCACGTTCACTCGGGGTATGAGGCCTTATGTGTGTCTGCCTTTGTCACTGTTGTCCCAAGATATTTGCCATTGGTTTACAAGTTGTCCTTTAAGGAAACTAATTTCATTGTTCTGGTCAGTGACTAGCTTTATTGGGGACTGTATCTCATCTTTGAGTTTATTGTGAAGAGTCTTCTTCACGCCGTGGCCCGAAATCAGTCGGATGATTTCTCTCTGGAGCCTCAGGGCACGATCCTTGTAATCACCCTTATCTTCGGCTATCGGAGCTACATCAGCAGTCTCGATGCCGTTGGCACTAATAGTGTCAACTGAGTCAATGACTTCAGTTACATTTGCTGTTAACAAAAATCAATAATATGGTCCTATTTACTTGGAAAAATGCCTTTAGAGTTTGTATGACGTTTGGTCATCTTGAAAAAGACTTTCGGCCAGGTCCACGAGAAGGCAATCACTAAGACCAGTGGCGAGCTTAGGGGACGGATAGACTAGGTCAGAGGTGGGCAAAAGCCGGCCCTTTTGCTTACTTTATCCAGCGCCCGTTGAAAAATCCTGCATGCAATTTTTTAATCTCTTATATGCAATTTTGTTGAAATCAAAAGTATTTGATTAAATAATTTACTAACAGAAAATTTTCCCTCAAACGAGTTGAGTGTTTACTACGGTGCTTTGAATACAGAACATTTCAAACATTTTTTGAACTATGCTCAAAAATACCTAGTTTTATTTGGTTCAACATATATTTGTGAAAGAAGTTTTTCATTAAGGATTTACACGAAAAATAAATATGGATCACAAAATACTGACGAAAATCTACATTCAGTATTAAGGATTGCTACAAGGGATTTGGAACCAAATTTTGAAGAAATATCAAATGAACATTAAAGATTTCACGTTTCGCATTAACTAAAATTATTCTATTTTAACGTTTGATGTTTGTCTTTTCTTTTTATAATTCTATTTACTATTATATTTACAATATGTAATATAAATATAAAAATGTAATAACTATGATCAAAATAAAATAATTTGTATCGTTAAGATATAAATAAATATCAAAATAAAATCTTTCATTAACCGATTTATTTAATGACCATTAATTTAATATAATGGATTATTCTGGAAATGGATTTCTTTAAAAAATTACATGACATATTTTACTGGGCAGAAATTGTTCACATTTACATCTAAGTAAGACAATTTATTATTACTATTATCTTTTATTAACTGTCAAATTTCGCTGTCCAAATGCTTTAAAATGATACTTATAGTGTTTTTGTGAAAAAACTTTCTTGGGCAGGGAAAAAACTCAACTCAAAACATTTACGTGTGCACAGCGTACGAGGTATAGTCCTCCGGCTCGGGAGACATTCTGAAAATTTCATTTCGGCCCGCCCTTAAAAGTATTTGCCCACCCCTCCTCTAGGCCTTTATCCGCACCAATGAACTCACTCAGAAATCTGGAAATTCCCGCCTGGCCTTATATATTACGTAATTAATTTCCTTTTATATTTGTTTTAAATAATAGATTAGGTACATCTGTGATAATGTTAAATATAACCATCGATTATTTTTTGTCGCATTGAAAATTTTATCACCAGTATTAACAACAAATTATTTTCATAAATGACTAAGTCTATTTCAAGAAGTAATAAATATCTAGCATGTAAGTTATATATATCTTTTAAACTTAAGAAGTTTGTTCGTTTGTGTATTTGTTTTTTATACATAACCCCACTGTTTGCCATCGATTCACTCAATTTTGGACATCATTCATAAATATAGCCAAATATTAAAACCTCTGCTGTCCATCGTTTCACTTAATATGACAAGATAAATTACAATTTGCAACTAGTTTAGTTTAGTTTGGTTTGGAGCGCTAAGGTCTACTTTTTGCAACACGAGGTCTAATGAGACCGGGACCTACTGCTTAAAGCCGATTCCGAACGGCTACGAACGTCCATGCCACAGTGGGATTCGAATCCACGAACTCTGGTTCCAAAGTCCAGCACCCTAACCATTCGGCCATCGTTCGGTCAATTGCAACTAACATGCGGTCAGTAAAGATAAACAAATTATTGAGCGTGTACCAGATCATTCTCAGCCAAAAACAAACCATTTTTTTACCTGCCTCATAGGGTACTCGCAAGGATAAATAAAAAGTTAATTTTAAAAAGCTAAATTGATTTTTTTAACCAAACTTCCCGTTCTGTGGTTTCGCATCAACTGATTTAAAAACTAGTTTTTATTTGTCTAAATTTTTCAAGAATCTATGTAGTAGAGAAGAACATTCGGCTTCGTTTTCCTGTATATACCGTTATTTTTGTACCCACAAACAAACCATGTTGATACACTAACCCGTACTAGTATGTTTCGCGCTCAAGTATCAGTCAGAAAACGTACTAGTATGTGTCCGACATACAATGTGTTAAAAAGGCATTATACATTATTTACTCCAATACGTGTAGTTTAAAAAATTTTTTCTAAAAAATTGTAAAAAATACAGTTATTTTACCCTGATTTATTGTTAATCCGCTATGTAATACTAGCCTAAATTATCTGTCCGTTTGTTCTCGAATTTATGAAGCGGTTGTATCTGGAATGGATAGAGGCATTCATATTGGATTCTTGATGAGTTAGGGTTAGCAAAATTCAAAGCGAGTAAAGTTCATCTTCTCATTAACTATCCATCCGATTCTAAAATAAATTGGTCTAAATATGCTTCATATCACAGCAATACTGTCGTCTTTAAAACGTTCGAAATTCATCCGTTCCCTCTTTTTCGAGCGTTTAATGCCATTATTTCGAGCCCTATTTTCCCCGGTAAGAACAGGCGATTAAATCTATCAATTTATCACATAATAAATACGTAAAAAATGACATTTTTTTCTATCATTATGACGTCATTCCTTTAACCATCTCATATAATCATTTCTTATTTTAAATTATTTAAATATCGTCTGCATTATTTTCATACGTTTTATCACTGAACTGAAATATTACGTAATTAATTTCCTTTTATATTTGTTTTAAATAATAGATTAGGTACATCTGTGATAATGT